>OZ023264.1:164665596-165265596 GCA_964006375.1 Tillus elongatus
GTCTCTTTAATGCAAGCAGGAATCAATTTGGTCACCGGTATAACCTATATAGTAGCAACAATGCACCATATTTTACCAACATAACTTGTTTGAAAATGTACAAAAGTTTTCCGAAAATAAACTAGCTAACGAACCTTAGGTTAATAGCAAATTGCGTTATTGAATTTTGAAGCGTTTAATAAAAATTCGCTACTAAAATGCACTTACTGCGTCTAGATTTTTTTTACAAACGCATCATATTTCGATGAAAAATGCAAAAATGCAATAAGGCATGTTCAAAAAAATGTAGGTATCACCAATAACTTATGGGCCAGCCTGTGGTTGCCAAAATAATTTTATAAGATGCAGCTCAAAACACACTATAGGTAACGTATACAATTTTTTCTCGTATCTTGCATAATAACAATTATATTGAGTTTTACCGTAGAAATGCGTCACACTGTATATATGTAAATATAATGTAAACCCGGATATGGATTCTAGGAGGCCTAGTTTGCCCTCATTTGAAAAAATCTTTTTACAATTCAAAAGCAGCGGTCTCCCTATTAACGATTTTTTTCTATGAAAATTAGCTAAAAATTATAGACCGTTAAACCATAAATTTAACTAAAACTACTTCCAAAGCACCAGAGAAAGTGTCTATTTGAAATGAAGGGCAATGATGGTTTAAACTGAAACTTAAGGGTTTGCAGAACACTCTTTACATAATCCTTATTTCCTTCAGGTTCTTTGCCTAAATGTTTTGATGTTTCAAATCGCGACTTATTACGTTTTGAGGAAAACCCCGATCTTTTTTTAAATGCCTCTAACTTTCTTGCCTTTAAACTTACAGACCTAAATTTTGGTAAATTATTCACCCTTTATATATATATATATATATATATATATATATATATATATATATATATATATATATATATATACATATATATATATATATATATATATATATATATATATATATATATATATATAATATATATATAATTCAAACTGACCCTGGATGTGGGTTCTACGGGGTATAGTTCGCGCTCATTTAAAGAATTTTTTTGTAAATTAAAAAGTCTGGATCTCCTCGTTAGTGATTTTTCAAAGAAAATTTACTAAAACAAGCACTTGTGAAGCCACGGGAAAAGGCTACGACTGTATTAAATATGGAACGGTTTCACTAAGATAGGGCAAAAACAAACAACCAGGTATGCTATTCAAATTGAATTAAGTCCTAAAACTTTCATTGGCTCTTGATCAAATTTTTTTAAACAAAAACTCGCTAAAAATTCATCGGAATAACAACAATCAGATAAGATAACTGTAAAGTGAAATGAGACTTTAAAAAAAATTGATAAAAAGGTAAGTCACTAACCAGGATTAGAACTCGTCACCTGGGAGTCGATTGTACGATGTGAAGTGACCACTGTACACCTAGCCCACTGAGCACTATATGCGTTTACCAGCAGGAATACCCTATTGTTCAACGTTTTACAATTTACCTAAAACCATGTTGTTTTACAAAAAATAACGACTTAGACACATATCTAGGAGCTTGTGAGTCATTTCTTGTAGTATTTTTCTTTCACATTCTGATCAATTATTTTTTCCGTTTTTAACTTTCTTGAATCAAATTTAATTAATTAAAAATTAATTTACCTATAACTTTTTTGTGTTTCATGATAGAGATCTCAGTTTTGGTACATAGGATACACTTTATGACAGAAATCAGCGTGCTAAATTTGAGTGCCCTCACTTTTCATTTACAGAGATATACATTTTTTTTTTGAAAGAAAACACAAAATTTTCTGGGAAAACCTGGGCCGATTTACCTGACAAAGGACTTATCCAAGCCACTTACAAAAGGAAGGTATCTGCCAAATTTGATCACAATCGGACTATTTTTTTTTTGAGTTATCCGTGTGCTATATATATATATATATATATATATATATATATATATATATATATATATATATATATATATATATATATATATATATATATATATATATATATATATATATATATATATATATATATATATATATATATATATATATATATATATATATATATAATGAAACTGACCCCGGATATGGGCACTAGGTGGCCTAGTTCGCGGTCATTTGAAGACATTTTTTCAAAATTCAAAAGTCGGGATCTCCTCATTGGTGAATTTTTTTAAAGAAAATTCACTAAAACAATGATAGTCGTTTGGTGCAGGAGGCAATAGAAGCGGTAAAAAAATAAGAGAATCGGCTGCAAGAAAGCATCTACTACGTTCAATGCTCCTCAAGTATCATTGTATAGGCGCGATCCACGAATAAATTATGTATGCTCTTGGTGTACTTGGTGTACTAAGTGTCTCAGTGGCTTCAAGAAGTCACTTAGTTTTGAGATATAACAAAACAAATTACATATAGTTATACTAGACCAAGAATCACGACTTTTTGACTTGACTACCCGTGACTTGAGGGAACTGGCATACAAACTTGCTGAGCACATTGGAGATGAGGAAATATTTAATAAAAATAAAAAAGTTCGGGAAGCGGCAAGTGCGTTATGGTAGTGAATTTTCATTAAATGCTTCAATAACAGTAACAATAGTAGGCTTTGGAATCTAATTTGTTAACCAACTGACGTTTGCATGCTAGAAGTGCATACGGTGAAGTTTTTTATCGAAATTACAAAACAGGTCCTTGGTAGTGATAAAATTGGCCAATTTAGGGTATGCAAACTATGATTTTATGGAGCTATTAATTATTTATGGTGAATGTCATCGAATAATTGGTCGCACATGTGTTTTCGCCGAAAAATATCCAGATAGACCGATGCCTAGTCCGGACACAGTAAAGAGATTATTGAAGAATTGTTCAAGTTACGGGAGCTTTATCCCAAAAAAGATAAACCAAAGCCAAGTGTTGATAACCTGGTAAACGGATCATTTTTACGGCACAAAATACATTAAATGACCAGCAGTCTTGACAATTGTTTGTTCTTGTGACATGCGGATTTTCATCCGGCCAAAAGTAGCTATTATGACGATTGAACAAACAATTTTTGCAGAACTTCGCCCCATCGCACCATTTAATTTTTTCGCAAAAAGCTCCATCTTCCTGTGTTTTTAAAAGAAACCATTCACAGACTTCAACACGTTGGGAGTTATCACTGGGCTGTAAACTAAGGATTAAGAGATAGGAGAGGGGTCTCCTGTTTTTTGGATATTTTGTAAATGGTTGTTGTTGATAAACCCGGTTCTCTTTGACAATCCCCGAGACATGAATTTGGCTCAGCAGCGAAATATGATAATAAATTGACTTCGTTTACCTCATCATCAACACTTCGCTTCGGTTTCTCCTTTGGGGGATAAAGCTCCTGTAACTTGCCCAATTCTTCAATAAGATCTTTACTATGTTCAGACTAGGCTTCGGTTTATTTGGATACTTTTCGGAGAAAACACGACATGTGCGACCAATTATTCGATGACATTCACCATAAATAAATAATAGCTCCATAAAATCATAGATTGTATACCCTAAACTGGCCATTTGTATTACTATTAAGGGCCTATTTTGTAATTTCGACAAAAAAACCTCACCACGTGCACTTCTAGCATGCAAACGTCAGTTGGTTGGCAAATTAATTACCAGAGCCTACTATTGTTGCAAGTTTGCAACCCTGATTCAAATAAATATGTATTTATCTCCAAGACGGTTAGATTTAGGTAAAGAGAATACTATTGCAAATCGAAAGAGATTCGAAATGCCTATTAGCTTAGTTAATTAAATACAGGTGTCCTATTTGAAAAACGCAAGTTTTGGTCAGTTGAATTTTGTCAAGTTGCCAAGTCAATTTCTATCACCCTGTATGTTGTATCGCAAAACTGTAATACAGATGGCAAGGGTACACATAGTGGTGTATTGTGCGCAAAATATGAATCTTGTAACCTATTTTTCTTTCAAGTTATCAGGTATACAGTGCAACTATGATTCTGCAAAAATTTTCTAAAAATTCAATATTTTGAAAATGGTTAATTTTAGACACATAAATTACCAGTAGAATTCAAGATTCTACTAAAAAGTGGCATACTGCATTTAAAATAACGAAGTTGATGGACATTTCCAGTAGAACCGGAAGTGTCACCTGAGCAAAAAAAATAGTCTAATTGGGCTTGTCCGAAAACCTAGGAATCGAAGATTTCCGAATCAAGTTCGGTTCGGTTATTGAGAAACTCCTAACAGAAAGTTTTGGCGCCTCATCCTGTATATATATATATATATATATATATATATATATATATATATATATATATATATATATATATATATATATATATATATATATATATAAACATATAAGAATTTAAACTGACCCCGGAGATAGGTTCCAGTGGTCCTAGTTCGCGCTCATTTAAAAAAAAATGCAAATTCAATAAAAATTCACTGAAAACGACCAAACTATGTTGATTAATCGCACTGATGGCGAACTTAGTTAGCGAAACGATCATCAGGTTTTAAAACTGTATTGTGATGAATTGTACTTATCAATGCTCATCACAGGTTTCAATCTTCGCTCAGTGAAATAAAATATAAAAGTCTTGAAGCAGCGAGTGCGTTATGATAGTGAATTTTCATAAAAATATCTTCAACAGCAAATATGTGTTTTTCTTTTAAGAAAGCAGACATCAAATTTGGTTACCAGTATAACATATATGGTAGAAACAATGTCCCATATTTCAACAAAATAACTTTACTGTTTGAAAATGTACAAAAATTTTTCAAACATTAAACTTATGTTCCCGAAAAAACTAGTTTCCTGACCAACGAACCTGTGTGTGTGTGTGTGTGTGTTTTGTGTCTTTAATGTCGGCCTATTTCCGCGACTATGGCCAAGCACCGACGCCAGGGAGCAGTTTCACCTCACCATTCTGGAAAATTTGCCGAACCCCTGCATTTCTGTAAGGAGGATAGGGATCTTTAACGTGCCCAACATCGCATGGACACGGGACCGACGGCTTTCCGCCGGCTACGAAGGGCGGAACGTGCAGACATTCAACTTGCTCAAATACAATTCCAGAACCTCGGTTGATGCTAATTGTAAAGTATGTACTGAAAAAGTTAAAGGAGTACCCTGGGATCGAACCCAGTACCCTTCGGTTGAGAGGCACACGTTCTTACCTCTGAACCACCGAGGCTTTTACCAACGAACCTCATAGGTTAATAGCAAATTGAGCTATTCAAATTTGAGGCATTCAATAAAAATTCGCCACCATAACGCACTTGCTGAGTCCCGAATTTATTTTCTTACAAACATGCATTATAATTTCGTGGTCGAAATTCCGTACATTTAATGTCAGGTCAGAACTGAAACTGACCGGGGGAATCCGTCTGTCTAATTAAAACATTTCATTGTTTAATTTATTTCAACTAAGCAGGTTTTTTTAGCTAGCGAACTTATCGAAGCCACTGGCAAAAGGAAGGTACTCATCAAATTTGATCAAAATCAGCCCATTCTTTTTTGAGTTATCAGTGTGATACATACATACCTACATATATATATATATATATATATATATATATATATATATATATATATATATATATATATATATATATATATACATATATATATATATATATATATATATATATATATATATATATATATATATATATATACATATAAAAATTTAAACTGACCCCGGATATAGGTTCTCGGGGGCTTAATTAGGGCTCATTTGAAGGAATGTTTTCAAAATTGAAAAGTCGGGATCTCATCATTAGTGATTTTTTTTAAAGAAAATTCACTAGTACTAACTATTACCAAATCTAGAAGCTTGAAAAGCCTGTACAATGAGGAAATGCATATAAATACTTTTGATGAAAAACGTATTTAAAGTACAGCAAAATACTCTAAAAATATATGTCTACAAATAAACCCCACTTAAAGTGAACCAATAATTAGTAATTAATTTTGAAATATTGAATATAATTCAAAAAGACAGGCTGGGCGAAAACGCTATATGATTGTTGAAGAGGTTTGTGACGTCACGATCCGGTACAACTGCGTTTTACGCGGGCATCACCATTTAGCGTTGTCTTGTTTTAGTTTGTGTTTGCATCGAATTCTGAGCAGTTTTATCATAATTTTAAGTAATTTTGGTGTTTAGTGTATAATATAGGTTCAAAGGTAGTAAGTTGTGTTTAATCTAGTTTAGTGCGTGACTGTGTGATGGCTACAGCAAATTCAGAATCACAATACGAGAATGCGAAAGACATAACAGTGCCTGGACATAAATATTATAAGTGCTGGATAGTGCCCAAATGTACTTCCACAACAATAACTACCCCCAACAAATTATTCTTTAATGTACCTAAGGATGAGAAAATCAGGAAGAAATTGTGTATATTTTTCTTGTATATCATTTGAATGGAGAATATTTTGAGGTTATGCTTTTATTTACATTATATTTTATAGGAAATTACTACATAAAATCCAACAAAGGGATAAAATAAGGTTCATATCAGACACGTATCTCCCAGCTTTCACTCCTTTTACCTAAGCACCAATGAAATTCGAGTTGTTTTCTAAAAACGCAAACATTGCTAGTAGGTACATAATTTTTTGGTAAATTAGAAGATTATCCTTGGACAAATTCAACTTTTGCAGCTATACTATAAGACTGTACAGTTTTTAAAATAATTAATACGAGTACATAGATATTAACAATAATATAAGTTGATAACAATAACTATCCGGCACACGTAAGTCGCATAAACGCTAATGGTGAGATGAGGATCTCTGTGTGAGTAAGCGAGACTCGTTTGGCCGATACCGGATCGTGACGTCACAGTAGCCCGTCTTTGTTTACGGCTGCGTTTTGGCGCGGAGACAATTATTTTGATTTTCTATATTTTTTTACAGGAAAACTATTAGTTAAAAATTTAAATTGTATATGGCAATTGATTTTATATAATGTGGGAAATTAAATAAGAGGAGAATAAAAAAATGTGCAAATTCCTCATTAAAGTTTTTCAAATCGCTTGGAATTTCGTAAGATCTGGCAACGCTATCGATAAAAGGTAGCCTATTAACAAACGTCCATTCGCCACACGGTGGCGCCACTTTATAGTGTGTCGTAACAGGGAATAGCGCCCAACTTCTCTTTATGATTTGCACTAAATCCTAGGTGTATGGCCGCTCAAGGTAATTTTCTTTCGGGTTTGAATTACAGGAAACAATTCGAGTGAAAATTACGACACGAAGCGATTTTGTAGTCTTTCACTCTTTGAAGTCGGCCATGGATGAAATTCGATGCCGTATACATCCCGTTCGCCTTTAATTTGCTTCATGTACCTGAAAGTTTGGTCATGTTGGTTGGTGTTTTTTACGTTCACGCCCTCCGGCTGCCGTCGCCTATATTGGATACCTCTAAAAATGAGTCTACGCACTCAACTGAGGAAATTTTTAATTTAGCCGAGAGTCCTTAAATTAGGACGCGCACTTTGTACTTAATAAAATGTCCGCCAGTCGCGCTGCTCCTTAATAAAAATATCATTTGCATGACAAAAGATATTTCGCAGGATTCTACTCTCTGTAAAATGCATTCGTAATGGTCTCTTTGATCGCGAATTGTGTACAATTTTCCGCCGTGCTGCCGTTTAAAATGTTAACGATGGCTTCGGATCCATGAAAAATTATTTCTCGAAAGTTTGACATTAACGTCTCACGGAAACGAACAATCATATTGTGTAAATACACAGGCCATTATTTCCATTATTAAATACATACAGTCTAGACTAAATATGGTAAACAAACTAATTTATAATTAAATGTTTATAAAAGTCAGGACGCAGCAAGTGCGTTATGGTAGTGAATTTTCATTAAAATGTTTTTAATAGCAGATATATGTTTTAAGAAGGCAGGCATCAAATTTGGTTACCAGTATAACTTATATTGCAGAAACAATGTGCCATGTTTTATCAAAATAACTTCGTTATTTGAAAATCTACAAACATTTCCGAAAGTAAACTTAAAGTGTTCCCGAAAAAGCTGGTTTCTTGGTCAACCTTATAGGTTAATAGCAAATTGCGCTATTCATATTTGAAGCATTTAATAAAAATTCGCAACCATAACACACTTTCTGCGTCCACAATTTCTTTTCCTATGCAAACATGCATTATATTTCGATGTAAAATGCAAAAATGCAATAACATAAGGCGTGTTCGATTAAAGAAAAGAAGAAAATTTGTATCACCAATGACTTATGGGCCACCTGTGATTGTAGAAATATTTGTTTAAGATGTAGCTCAAGACAACCTATAATTAATGTACACATTTTTTTTCGTATATTGTATAATAACGGATATATTAAGCTCTATTAATATTTTACGAAAATTCGACAAAAATTATATACCATTAAACGATAAATTCTATAGCTAAGACTACTGCCAAAGCATCAGAAGAAGGGTTTATTTAAAATGAATTTTCTGGAGATACTTTAGTAAAATAAAGGACGATGACGGTTGAAGCTAAGACTTCAGCCTTTGTAAAAAATTCTTCTTGACACATTTTCTTTTCATAGCTGGTATTAGTTCCAGGTTCTTTGTCTAAATGTTGCCAATTTTGACGTTTTAAATCGTGACTTTGACGTTTTGAGGAGAACCTCAATTTATTTTTCTTTAAATGCACATCACCTTTTGTCTTTCAACTTACAGAGCTAAATTTTGGTAGGTAATTTACCTATAATGATATAAACCTACAAACAAATTTAGCTGCCCTTAATTAATTTTTCAATGCCTATAACTTTTTCCTTTTAACCTACAGAGCTATATTTTGGCAAGTCATTTACCTATTATGATATGAACTAGAGCCGCAAATTTGGTTGCCCTTACTTTGTTACTTCCGGAGATATTAATTTTTTTCTAAAGAAAACACAACATTTTCCGGAAAATCTGTGCCGATTTTCCTAGCTAACGAACATATCCAAGCCACTTTCAAAATAAAGGTAGCTACCAAATTTAATCAAAATCGGCCCATTATTTTTCGAGTTATCTGTGTGATATATATATATATATATATATATATATATATATATATATATATATATATATATATATATATATATATATATATATATATATATATATATATATATATATATATATATATATATATATATATATATATATTGAAACTGACGCCGGATATGTGTTCTAGGGGGCCTAGTTAGCGCTCATTTGAAGAAATTTCTTCAAAATTCAAAAGTCGAGATCTCCTCATTAGTGATTTTTTAAAGAAAATTCACTAAAAAGCCTGGACGCAGCAAGTGCGTTATGGTAGTGAATTTTCATAAAAATGTTTTTAATAGTAAATATGTGTGTTTTTTTTTAAAGAAAGCAGGCATCATATTTGGTTACGAGTATAACCTATATAGTAAAAACAATGTGCCATGTTTCATTGAAATAACTTTGTTGTTTGAAAATGTACAAAAATTTCCGAAAGTAAACTTAAAGTGTTCCCGAAAAAACTCGTTCCTTGGTCAACCTTATAGGTTAATACCAAATTTAGCTATTCAAATTTGAAGCATTTGATCAAAATTCGCTACCATAACGCACTTGCTGTGTCCCGAATTTATTTTCTTACAAACATGCATTATATTTCGATGGAAAATGCAAAAATGCAATATCATAAGGCGTGATTGATTAAAAAAAGAAGAAAATTTGTATCACCAATGACTTGTGATTCTAGAAATATTTTTTAAGATGTAGCTCAAGGCACCCTATAATTAATGTATACAATTTTTTTTTTATATCTTGCATAATAACGGATATATTGAGCCTTATTGGTTTTTTACAAAAATTCGAAAAAAATTATATACCATTAAACGATAAACTCTATAGCTAAGACTACGGCCAAAGAATCAGAGAAAAAGTCTATTTGAATTGAATTTTCTGGAAATATTTTAGTAAAATGAAGGAAAATTATGGTTGAAGCTACAACTACCGGGTTTGTAAAAGATTCTTCTTGAGACAGTTTTTTTTCCATAGCCCCTATTAGTTTAAAGTTCTTTGCCTAAATGTTGCCAATTTTGACGTTTTAAAAAAATGTTGGTACGTAATTTACCTATAACCATATAACTCCGCCTACCAAATTTGGTAACCTCTAATTTAATTTCAGCACAGAATACCAAAAACGTTATATTCCTCGAGTTTTAACTAAAAAATGTCAATTTTCAACAAATCACCTTCCATTAATCTCCTGCCCCCTTTTATCCAAAAACAATCCGAACCGTTCGTTTGTCGACTGCTAACTGTATACCAAATTTGAAGACGATATCTCAATTCGTTCTACAGACAGACATACCGTCCGACAGACCGACAGTCAAAAAAAAAGTTTTTTCGCAAATCATGTTTTATACATGTTTTGATTGTTTTCATGAGGTTTAAGCGAAAAAAAAAGTTGAAATTTTGGTCGTCGTTGCGATATTTCCACACGTTGTGACGTGTAGAAGTAACATGTTGCCTTTTAATCTTTTTCGTGGTGAAGATAACTACGTTTTTATTTGATGCAAACGCTAGTTTATTTTATCTCAGACAAACCATTCGTTTCGTCTTTTAGTGAATTTTCGTAGAAAAAATTCACTAATGAGGAGATCCCGACTTTTGGATTTTGAAAAAATTTTACAAATGAGCGCGAACAAGGACTCCTAGAACCCATATCCGCGGTCAGTTTCAACTTTTCAATATATATATATATATATATATATATATATATATATATATATATATATATATATATATATATATATATATATATATATATATATATATATATAGTATTAAATTTTTGTGACGGTAATAGTGTTATTTATCAAAAACTTGTGGGAAAGCCGTCAGTTGTAGAATAAAACTCTTTATTATAGGCCGAGCTTTCGGAAAAATTTATTCCTTTCTCAAGGATATAACGTGAGTGAAATCGACTTCAATCAGATTTATAAAAAGTTTTTTTTTTCATGTTTGTTATTACATAATTAGTTTAGTAGAACTCACGTTATATCCTTGAGAAAGGAATAAATTTTTTCGAAAGCTCGGCCTATAATAAAGAGTTTTATTCTACAACTGACGGCTTTCCCACATTTTTTTTATAAATGTATATATATGTATATATATATATATATATATATATATATATATATATATATATATATATATATATATATATATATATATATATATATATATATATGTATCACACCGATAACTCAAAAAAGAATTGGCTGCTTTTGATAAAATTTGGCACGTACCTTCCTTTTGTAAATTGCTTGGATAAGTTCGTTAGTCAAGAAAATCGGACAAGGTTTTCTGGAAATATTTTGAGTTTTCATTCGAAAAAAAATTTTTTTCTCAAAAAATAAAAAGCTATGATAACCAAATTTAGTAGGTGGGTTTACGATATAGAAAGTAAACTATACGCCAAAATTTAGTTTTTTATGTTACAATAAAAAAAAGTTATAATAAATAGTTTTGTGCCAGATCATTTCTATGAAAATTCACAACCATAACGCACTTGCTGCGTCCAGGCTTTCTTTAATTATCTCAAATGAAGCAACATTAAAGGTGACACATCTTAAACGTAATATCTTAACCAGTGTGACCTCCAGGATCAACAAAACGAAATTGTGTAGCATAACATAATTGTGACGGCATATCTGGCCAAGGCAAAACTAGATAGCACACGGAGTGACAGATTTGATTAGGTTAATCTCTACGGATTGGTTTGTGTATAGCAGAGTAATGTTGGTAGTGAGCCTCTTCCAACCCGCACTTGCCAGAGATTGTAGGAAGTGCTGGTGGTTTCCAGGGTTGACAGCTGCGAGGAGTTCAGACATTCCTGTCTGCTGTTCTGTGCTTGTATATGTGTTAGTCTATGTGTGTGTATTGAGAAATTCTATTCTGGATTTTCAGCAAGCGCTGGACCGAACTCGACCTTTGTCAGCCTTAGACCAATATGTGTGTTGTTTCGTTCGCCATACTTCGTTATATTTTAAATGTGAAATCGATATGTCCACAATGGAGTGTAGGAATAGCAATGTCCCGAGACAATATGTGTAGGAAGGATATATTGAATTTAATGATTTATTCATTTTCAAACCGAAGAGCAAATTGTTATAAATTATATGAATGGCCGAGATCTGTTTCGTTTCGTTTTGCCGTTTCCCATTAGAATAACTTACAAAGACTAACATTTTCCATTTGTCATGACAACTCAATATAGATTTACTTTAATTATATTTAACGATAAATTATGTTTTTCCCAAAAAAAATTACCTACTCCTAGAATTGCTAGTTAAAATTATGCATAGCCTATTTTCTTAATTATTATTATTATTTTTATTTTTATTTTTATTATAACACATACTTTCATTGCTGAACGTCACACCGTCTGGGATTACCATAATTAAAACGTTGAATGTAGCGGCTTCTTCTCCAGACACCAAAATTTACTTCAGATTTCTCTTACTCCCGACGCGTTTCGACACTCCAAGAAGTCATCTTCAGGGGATAAATCTACTAACATAAACAAGACAGGTCTGTCAGAAAAACATTAGTTTTTCCGGTAGGCAATTGTGCATCACCGAGCACAATGATGACAAGGTGATCCTCACAGAAAAGTCAAAGGTCACAAGTCACACAGAAGAACACCGACCAACAATCAAGTCAAAATCAAAAAATCTAAAAAACTATAGATACAGTAACCACAGTTAAAATATTGAGTTGAACATGCAAACTACGTTAACAAAGTTAAAAGCATCAAGCAACTAAAAAGCACTAAAAGACACAAAAACTGTCAAAGTACAATAACTGATAATTTGAACACTAAAATAAGCAAGTCTATTGTTGAGGCAAAAGCAAAGCCAATGAGTGAAACTGACAAGTTAAACAACACAGCAGACAGGAAAAGTTAAGCAAGAAACCCAATGAGAACCACCAGGGCAAAAAAACAAGTGAAAAAATGAACCATACTCACTTGAACAATTCTCAAAAAATTGAACTCGAAACTATACATGAAGGTTTTCACAGGTCACAACTTCATCCATTGTGCCAGGGGGCGTGTAACAATACATCTGCATAATGCCAGAAAAATGTACTTCAACGACAAAAATCAATGCAAAAGATCGGCGATTTTAACAAACATGATGAAGGGCGGCCATTATGTGAACTTAAAAACGGACAGGGTGCACCGGCGCAGGTGCGAAAGAAGTATCAGAAGTGAAATGTCAACGACAAAAGAGCAAGGAATGGTATAGGAGCCATAGAGCAGCCATCTTCAAAAACAATGTTCATGGTCATGCAGAAAAACCATAGAGTTCAGCAGCACTAATTACACCAATTGGCTATAGAATAAAGGAAAGTTCGTTAAATCCGTGTTGGACAAGTTCAAAACTTCACTGGTTTGACACTTAGAATGTTTGAAAATCTCAATTTCTTCTAAGACGAATTGTTCTACGCCAAAGCTTGAAGGGTGCAAGATTACAGCATCTGTATTTTTGTGAAGCTGTGGCTACTCTCCCTAAATGGCAACCAAATACTAATGTGTCATTGTTGAGCTGGTTTCTACTCCTAAGGTGTTCCGTGACTCTGGTGCCCAAAGATCTTCCAGTTCTTCCTATATAGACAGCTTTATAACCGTGGCTACCACATTTTAAGCAATAAACACCCGACTTCTTCAGGTTTGGGACGCTATCTTCGTTGTGAATGAATAAGTTGTTGATGGTGTTCAAAGACTTAAATGAAAACCTGACATTGTCACATTTGAGAGCCTTGACAACGGCATTGGAAACGGGACCACAGTAGGTGAACGGGAAATACGATATCCTCTCAGGTTGAGCGAGGGGTAGACTGGTGCTCGCTTCTATCAAGAGCTGACGGCTCTTTCTGTTGACAAACTTATCGACTATGTTGAGTGGATACTCGCTGTTGACTGCGAGTTGTTTGATGAGGTTTAATTCTTTGATGAAGTCAATCCCCGACAGTGGGATTCTAAACAATCTGTCAACCAAAAATCTGAGAGAGGCCATCTTGTGGGACATATGATGGCACGACTTGTATGGAAGGAGGTGGTCCGTTTGAGTGGGCTTTCTATAAATGTCAAACAAAATGCTGTGGCTGGACCTCTTCAGCTTCAGGTCGAGGAAGCTTATGGACGACTCTGCTTCCAACTCCATCGTGAAATCGATGTTGAGGTGCAGGGCATTGAGCCAACCCTGGAAAAGGTGGAGCTGCTCTACGGTGCCAGACCAAACCACCAAAATGTCATCAACATAGCGTGACCAGGAAGAAACATACCTTCAGTAGGGGTTATAGTCTCTGACAACCAGTTCCCTTTCAAAGAAACTCATGAATACCTCTGCGCAAAAAGGTACACCTGCTGTGTTGTTTAACTTGTCAGTTTCACTCATTGGCTTTGCTTTTGCCTCAACAATAGACTTGCTTATTTTAGTGTTCAAATTATCAGTTATTGTACTTTGACAGTTTTTGTGTCTTTTAGTGCTTTTTAGTTGCTTGATGCTTTTAACTTTGTTAACGTAGTTTGCATGTTCAACTCAATATTTTAACTGTGGTTACTGTATCTATAGTTTTTAGATTTTTAGATTTTGACTTGACTGTTGGTCGGTGTTCTTCTGTGTGACTTGTGACCTTTGACTTTTCTGTGAGGATCACCTTGTCATAATTGTGCTCTGACATGCACAATTGCCTACCGGAAAAACTAATGTTTTTCTGACAGACCTGTCTTGTTTATGTTTGTAGATTTATCCCCTGAAGATGACCTCTTGGGGTGTCGAAACGCGTCGGGAGTAAGAGAAATCTGAAGTAAATTTTGGTGTCTGGAGGAGAAGCCGCTACATTCAACGTTTTAACACATACTTTGCTCATTTAAAATAGGCAAACAGTAAATGTCTCTTGCCCTCTAAAAATTGTTCCACAGAAATAAAATTCAGAATTTTTTGGTACAGAAAAAGTCTGAACTCAGCAAGTGCGGTATGGTCGCGAATTTTCATAGAAATTACCTCAGTTTTTTTAAGAAAATTATATACAGTACTTTCGAAAGTAACTAATAAATTCAATATTCCTAAAAGTAAGTGTTATTCGAAAAAATCCTTTGACACGTCGATTTTGTTTTAAACAGTAACACTTTTTGACATACGACTCATATTTGTGACGCCATCATTGTTCGAGATATGACGTCACCGACAATTTTTTTAAATAGCAACGTTCAAATTCGGACGCGCCATTTGAAAGAGCGTGTCATTCTACGTACACGTCGTCAAAAATTATGGCTGCCTGATAGTAGCCTAGGAGACCAGGAATGTTTTCTTATTGCTGTCAGACGAAAACTTGAAATCGTAATTCGGTAAATAGTTTTTTCGGTTTCTTGAGTTATCTCTTTAGTTCTTATCTTTTGTTTAGCAAAAGCAGTGTGTTTCAAGTGCCTATTGTGTAGTGACTTTTGTCATTTTAGAAAAGAATGGTTAAATTGGCTAAACGAGAACGAATTGAAATTCTTTGCATGATCGGATTTGGAGACAGGATGCGCACCCAAAAAGAAGTAGTTGAATTGTTCAATGAAACTCATCCTGATCGGCATCCCATTAGCCAAAGCATGGTAAGCAATATTAAATCTAAATACCTTTGGGCATGTTTGTGATCTTGCTAAATCTGGTCGACCTTCAAAATCAGAAAAAGATCAACTTAATGTTTTGTTGGCTGATTGATTTCAACATGGCAGCATCCATACTTCGCAAAATTATGAAAAAAGCAAACTGTCATCCTTATAATGTATGCCTTGTTCATTTGCTATCTGCAGACGACTTGGATGGCCGAAATCAATTCTGCCAGCAAATGCAAGAACTATGCACTAATGGTAATAATGTTAAAAACCTACTTTTTTCTGACGACGCTACGTTTCTTTTGAACGGCCATGTCAATAGGCAAAACTGCCGTTATTGGGCCACCGAGTCACACTCAACGTCCTCAGAAAGTTAATGTGTGGTGCGGCATAGTCAGCGGAAGAATTTTGAGGCCCTATTTCCGTGCACCTTACTTTTGCAAGATATTTGGAATTTCTTCGCGACGACCTTATTCCTGAAGTAATAACTTTATATCCAGATATAGAGGAACGTGCTCTTCCGAGAAATGACATTTTCTTTCAACAAGATAGTGCACCTCTCCATTATGCAACACATTTCCGTGCTTATTTAGATGTGGTGTTCCCGAATCCCTGGATAGGAAGAAGGGGGCAGATTGAGTGGCCAGCTAGATCGCCAGATTTGACATTCTTAGATTACTTCTTGTGGGGATACTTAAAGAGCAAGGTAAACGTTAATATTCCGGAGAATTTAGAAGATTGATTGAAAACCAACAATTTGTCAAGAGATACATCGTATACCTCCTGAGGTTATTGACAATGTTCAAAAAAAAAACAACGAATCGTCTTGGCTACTGTCAGGCAGCCAACGGTGCACAATTTGAACATTTATTTTAGTTGATTTTTTACATAATTGTTATCATTAAATTTAGTATTTTGTAATATAAAATTGTTTTTCTCCATTTTTTGTGTCTAACCTACATAGTCAAGCTAATGTAATCGTAGTTGAAATTGAGGGTTGCCATTTAAAACAATTGTCGGTGACGTCGTATCTCGAACAACGATGACGTCACAAATATGGGTCGTATGTCTAAAAGTGCCTCTGTTTAAAACAAAATCGACGTGTCAGAGAATTTTTTCGAAAAACTCTCAATTTCAGAAATAATGAATTTATTCGTTACTTTTCGAAAGCAATGTATACACATAAAACTCGGGTCGCAGCAAGTGCGTTATGGTAGTGAATTTTCATAAAAATGTTTTTATTGCAAATATGTGTTTTTCTTTTAATTTAAGAAAAGAGGCATTAATTTTGGTTACCAGTATAACCTATATAGTAAAAACAATGTGCCATGTTTGATAAAAATAACTTTATTGTGTGAAAATGTACAAACATTTCCTAAAGTAAACTTAAAGTGTTCCCGGAAAAACTCGTTTCTTGGTCAACCTTATCGGTTAATAGCAAATTGGGCTATACAAATATGAAGCATTTGATCAAAATTCGCTACCATAACGCACTTGTTGCATCCGGAATTTCTTTTTTACAAACATGCATTATATTTCGATGGAAAACGAAAAAATGCAAAAATGCAACAACATAAGTCGTGTTTGATTAAAAAAAAAGAAAATTTGTATCACCGACGACTTTTGGGCCACCTGTGATTGTTGAAATATTTTTTGAAGATGTAGCTCAAGACACCCTATAATTAATGTATAAAGATATTTTTCATATCTTGTATAATAACGGATATATTGAGCTTTATTGATTTTTTACGAAAATTCGACAAAAATTATATACCATTAAACGATAAACTCTATAGCTAAAACTACTGCCCAGCATCAGAGAAAGGGTCTATTTGAAATGAATTTTCTGGAAACATTTGAGTAAATTGAAGGACAATGACGGTTGAAACTAAGACTTCAGGGTTTGTAAAACATCCTTCTTGAGACATTTGATTTCCATAGCCCGTATTAGATTCACGTTATTTGCCCAAATGTTGCCGATTTTGACGTTTTATATCGCAACTTTGACGTTTTGAAGAAAACCCCAATTTATTTTTCTTTAAATGCCTATAACTTTTTTGTCTTTTGACCTACATAGCTAAATTTTGGTAGGTAACTTACCTATAAGGATGTAAACCCGCGTGCTAAATTTAATTGCCCTTACTTTGTTAATTTCGGAGATATAATTTTTTTTCGAAAGAAAACACAAAATTTTCCGGGAAAACCTGGGCAGATTTTTCTGGCTAACAAACTTATCCAAGCCATTTACAAAAGGAATTTATTCACCAAATTTAATCAAAATCGGACCATTATTTTTTGAGTTATCGGTGTGATATATATATATATATATATATATATATATATATATATATATATATATATATATATATGTATATATATATATATATATATATATATATATATATATATATATATATATATAAACATATAAAAATTGAAACTGAGCTGGGTATGGGCCTTCATACACATTCATCTGAAGAAATGTTTGAAAATCTCGCGTGGTGATCTGGTCACAAGCAATTGTTTTTCTACGCAAATTAAATAAAAAAACCCTTTTCCACAAAAATTTTACTGCAAAAGTAAGCTGAAAAAATGTTTGCAAAAATCAAATAAAAAATTGTTTGATGAAAGTTTTCTAAAAAATATTATTTCCACAGAAATTAGTTAAACCAATTTTACCTGAAAAATTCGAAAAAATATGTTCAACGAAAACTTTGTAAAAAAATCTTTTCCATGGATAATCACTAAAACATTTTTGACAATTTTCGATAAAAAAATATTTTAAATAATATTTGTGCAAAAAATTGTAATAAGTTAAATTAGAAATAGTACAATCTACTAAGTGAATATTGGACCCTGTGATGAGCACTGATAAGCACACTTGGAGAGCCCAAATCACGACAACACATTATAAAGAAGCTGGCAGTCGTTTCACTAACCAAGTTAGCGTCATCAGAAAATGAATAATTCTAAATATCTTATATCCACAACTGTATTAGTGTATTTTCTTTAAAAAAATTCACTAAGGGGATCCAGACTTTTGAATTGTGAAAAAATTTCTTCAAATAAGTGCGAACTAGGACCCCTAGAACCCATATTCGTTGTCAGTTTCAATTTATATATATATATATATATATATATATATATATATATATATATATATATATATATATATATATATATATATATATATATATTCTTCTATAGTTCCTCCACCTGCTGCCCCCAACAGATCTACCAAGGGAACAGAGCACCCTTTTACTGTCCAGGTTACCAGACATAGAACATCTTGTTTTGCCCGCTCTTTTGTCCCGAGGACTTCCAAGTTGTGGAATTCCTTGCCGGCGCATGTTTTTCCTTCTCCTCCGAACCTCCAAACCTTCAAGTCCAGAATTAACAAGTTGCCTCTTTCCTCCTTGTCGACACCCACGGTACGATAGTATTTAGGCTTTAAGCCCTCGGGTGTGTTGTTGAAATATAAAAAAATACTGCAAGTCGCTTAAAAAAAAATGTGTTACAAATTTCATTGTTGCAAAAGTTTTCCAGAAAAAAATTGATTATTTACAAATGGAACGTACTTGCCAAATTATCAATATGGCAGGTATTTTTCCTTATTAACTGCTTGGATGGTTTTGTTTTAGTCAACCCAATCGAACTAGTTTCTGCAAACAAAACAACGAGAAAGGTATTTTACATAGGTTTTACTATGGCTCAAGATTGAAGATTATAGCTTAGTAGGAAATTGAGTTATCGGATTAGAAATTTTTTTACGAAAATTCTCTTCCACAATGTACTTGCTGCACCCAGACCCTCTTCATCGCTTATTTACTATTGCGGTATCCATACTTTTTTAAATGATAAAAGATTGTAGCTCCCTTTGTGAGACTGACAAACAAGGCAACCTCAAATTCATTTTTGGAAAAATATTTTGAACAAACGAAATGGGGTAACAATTTAAACGTAAATTGAAAATCTTGACTCTCGGCTTTGTCAGCAAGTTCTCCTTCCCCTTCTACATGCCTACAACCACCCTCAATGCATAAACAAGAACAATATAAACAAGAAAAATGTCTTCGGAACAGCCCCCAAGAAAGTTACGGGACCTGCGGTAAATAAGGGTTCTGTGCGAAGTAAGCAGGATTTTAAGGAAGCATAGCTGCAAAGTGGATAAAATGTAGCTTAAGGAGCTGGTTTTCTGCTCACATTTTTTTTTAAATCTTCTTCTCCGCCCAGCACCGCTATTCACTCCTGGTCCTGTAACTTTCTTAGGGGCCGTTTGAAATAATTTTTTTTGTGGTATGTGCATTCAGAAAGGGTTCTAAGCATACTTCTCAAATTACAGGTCTTTAGTTATTGGTCCGTATTCCTGGAAAATTTCTGTACATTGCAGGCTTAGTCGCCTGAAAGAATTTTTTCATAAGTATTGCATATTAAGCCAGCATTAGCATAATTTTATATCCGGAAATTCAACAGGTTCTGTCGTCGGTGACTTTTTGAGTTAAGTTTTTGATGCTTTGGAAGACCACGAACATCCAGTCTGACTTTTCTGTGATTTGAGTAGGGCTTTTGACAAAATATTACTGGATAGATAAATTCCAGAATTAACAATTTGCTTCTTTCCTCCTTGTCGACACCCACGGTACGATAGTATTTAGGCTGTAAGCTCTCGTGGTGTGTTGTTGATATAAAAAAAACATATTTCGTTTTGCGGAAATATGTGAATTATTTTATTATCTATCGGACGTGCTTCTGTCGGTATTTTTTGTAAACTAATCTATCAGTAGACTACCCATAGGCGGCTAAGCGAGATTCATATACTTGTTATTATTACTATACTTAGCAATATCTATACTTTTGAAGGCGTTTAGTTGTAATTTTTTTATTAATTTCAGATTACCCTCATTGACGTGGTGATTATTATCCCAAATATTACGTGTATTAAAACTGTATTAGCATTTTATAAATAAACGGTAGATACAAATGTTATAAAACTTGCACAGATTTTAAATAAATTAGCACTTTCACAATATCATAATATATGTTAACAAAGAAGACACATCAGAGTATTCAATATTGATCCACTACCAGAAAAAAAATAAACTTTAGAGGCTCCAACACTTTTCACTTAGGCGGCAGCTCGATTATTTGATTTAGGTAAACACAAATTTCGTGAAAGTATTATTTATGTAATTATATGATCCTAAAGATATTACACGTTGTCGTATTTTATATGAATTAACGAATTTTTCCAGTCTTTAAAGGTAAGCAGGCGATATATTTTCCCAAACTCTAGAGCTCAATAAAACGCAATACCTTATCTCCTGGAGGAGATTTTATATTTGTGCTGGAAGTGGTTTTAAAATATGGATCTATCGCCCACTGCATATTGTATTACTATACATTTAAGCGAAACTACATAGGACATATCTAGAGGTAAGTCTCTTTCAATGGAATGAGAGACCATTTCGTGAAAATACTGGAAATGGCTATCAGCATCAGTATTTGTTCAATCTCTCTTTGTAGTGAGTACAGCAGGCCCTTCGCTAGGCTCCGCTTTATCTCCGCTCTCGGAGCCGTTTCAATTTGCTCCCGTCAATGCTTTATTTGCTTACACTTTATTGTTCTTGTAAGGGGGGATGTTTTGGCGTGGATGTGACTATTTTCTAATTTGCATTTTATACAGAACTTAGGGAAAGTCTCAAGTTTTCCTTTTAAAAGATCGTAGATATCTGGGAGACAAACAGATGTCTGATTTCTTTACGCATACATCTTTTCTTGGACGCACCTTATGAATTTACATTGCTTGGATAATACTGTTGGCATTACGTAATAAGAATTTGCTTGTTCTAAGTAAATTTCTATGCGACATTATCACACAGTGAGTTTGTAACTTGCAATAAAGTCAAGTTGCGGCTTTAAAAATTATAAAGCTTTTTAAAATTAATAAAAAGTCCGGGACGCAGCAAGTGCGCTGTGGTAGTGAATTTTCATAATAATGATATATAATATATTAATTATTTAGTCTTATATTAAAATTTATTGATTGTTGTTGCCCTTACTTGGTGAAACTGGTCCATACTACATACACACTTGGAGACTACTTCTCTGGTTTCACTGCTGGGGTTCGTTTCTGTAGGTGTAGGGCGTAGACAGCGCGTACGTTAACTGGAGCAAGAGGCCCTAATGAAGTTTAGATGTTCTCGGGTGTTCTTCAACGTTTCTGTGACTAGTTTCGCTGCTTGACATCATTCTCAGATAGATAAAGATTGAATTAGTACGGAATCATGACAACCACAAATAAAAATCTGTTGCTATGTTATGATGTTTTGATAAAAAAATTCATCAATTTGAAAATAAAATGAAACAGAGATGACAGATGAGGCTTTCAAAATGTCTACGTAGTGTATGTCAAAAAAAAAACATAACTAGCTTATACAAACTATAATAACAGTTACAACAATAAAATAACTAAACAATAACAGTAATAAAGTAGCAGTCTCTATGCAACGAAAGTATCGACATACATCAACTCATTATCTTATTACAATTTTTTTGAAAAAATACTTAAATTTATTTTCCTTGACTTATTTAATTAGGAAGAAGAATATCCAAGAAATGGGAATTCACTAAATCAGTTTGCTCATTTAAAACATAAAAATCTTGCAAAATTTGACCCCGGCTCATATTTTCTTTATATATTTTTTCCTACAGTTCTTTATCATTCCATAATCCGCTTTCTCTTCTTCCCTTCCTCATTAGCGGAGATATCCAACGCCGTCAAAATCTAGACGATACCTCAAGGGAAAGTGTTTTAAAAAATTCCTGCAGTTCGGCCACGGCAAGGGAAAAATTCGAACTCACGACTGCGAGCGCCCATTTTTGGTAGAAAAAGTGCACGGAAAAATTCTGAATATAGCCAAGTCGAAAGGGCGTGCAATGTTGATTCAGAAAAGGTTCACACATAGTTTGAAAATGTTTCGCCACAGAGAAAATTTTGCGATCAAAGCGAAAAGGGTCGAAAAATTTGGAAAAATTTTCGCACCAAAATGCGTTTCACGGAGAAAGTGGACACGGCAGCTAGAAACTAAAGCCGGATTCGTTTTCGTGAGGTAAAAGTACATATAAAACGGTGTGTCATTGGCGCGGCTGCTCCGGTCTGACCCAGTTCATGTTCCTAATTAAATAAGTCAAGTACTGAAGAGCTCTAATTAGAGCGAAACCGGTCTACAGTTCTAACTGCGGTGAGAATGCATCTAGCCTAACGTACTTTGTCCTTGCATTGGGGGTAGAAATAGACCAGGGCTGACAATTTATTAAACTGTTAGTTGGTTGTGTACAGTCCCTATTTTTTAACATTCTGTGTTATTTGGAGCTGCCGTGACAATATAGTAGTTGGTTCCGCAACGAGGTGGCGGCACGGGTTTCATGTCTTACATCTCATTTAGTAGAAGTCCAAGAAAATAAATTTTACTATTATTTCCAAAAAGTTGTAATAAGATAGTGAGTTGATGTATGTCGATACTTTCGTTGTATAGAGTCTGCTTTATTACTGTTATTGTTTAGGTTATTTATTGTTGTAACTGTTATAATAGTTATTATAGGCTCTTTCTATTTTTATGTTAAACATTAATATACATCACGTAGACATGTTGAAAGCCTCATCCGTCATCGGTGTTTCATTTTATTTTCAATTCGATAAATTTTTTGTCAAAACATTATAACATAGGAACCGATATTTATTTGTAGTTGTCATGATTTCGTACTAATTCAAGTTTTATCTATCTGAGAATGTGTAACCTTCTTCAAATAAGTGTTATCGCTAACACAATCTAATATAGTATATTATAGTAGGCGGAAAAGCTGTTACCTAAAGATTGACCTCAAGTGGATCTAGATCCGGTCGGTAGTGAGGTCACCATTTTCTGGTAAACCCGAACCTAATGTATTTATCTACCAGATTTTATTATTTGCAAGATCGGAAACACTGGTAAGGTCAGAAGATGTTAAAACAAGCTTACTACTTACTTAGTTCTGGGTTGTTCTGTCTGAAGTCCCATATTTGTTGGATCCCCTAATCATAACCTGGTTACTTTAAAGTTGTAGATATCTCGGTAAGCGGTAATCAGAATTATTTACTGTGTTGCCATCAAATGTGGAAAATATTGGTTATGAATCACTTGACACATCAATTAAACAGATATGTTAATGTAACAATAATATTAAATTTATTCACATAAATAAATTTGGGATTGCAAACAAAATTATATCAACATGGTTGGTAAATCTCAAATAAACATTAACTCATACACATAAATAAAAATCAGGTAAACAGCAAGAATTTCAAAAAAAAAAGAGAAATCATTTTTGCACATGGCATATGTCAAAACAATAAGATAAAATGGTTGCATGTTACCAAAATATTAACATTACCTACTTGAGGTATGTCAAAGATCAAATACTGTATTTTACAGCTCAAAAGCAAATATAAATTATTATGTAAATTACTTGAGGTTTATCAATCAGTTCGGTTGATTCTTCAATGAGTTAACTGGCCAGTTCTTTGAGTGAGGATCCATTTAAGAAAAATATTCTTATGTGAAATTTCTATTTTAATGATTGAAAAATGAAAGATAAAAAACAGGTTAAATATTTTACAAACAAAATCTGCTAATTACAATTTCAAGAACTATGTATTTGAATTCACAATATTGACAAAATTTTAAAGAGTACACAGGAAACTTACAGTTGTTCTTACAGACACCTCACTGACACTATTGAAGTTCTAATTTGATTATGTTATTTTGAAAGTTCAAGTTGTAAAGTTCAAATATTAGATTGCTGCATGAAAAATTCTGCTGGTTCACAGAAATAAGGTTTATATCGACTCACCAAGTCCTGATACCTGGAGTTACCTGATGACCGTTTGAAGATTCTTTCCAAGTCAAATCAACCATCAGTGCCTGACAGAGGCTCACAAACTCCAATAAGAGAGGAAGAGCTGGAGAGAATGAGTGGTACTTCCCATTAACGGTTATTGGGCAAGTGGATTTTGTTGCTCCAATACAATTTGTCCCCCTATGTCGATACTCTGAATTAATTTGACAACTTTTCTACAGCAATTAAAACGTAAATTGGCTCAAGTGAAATTTGTTGCCAATTGATTCAAAGTTCGGTAATACTCAGAAACTCTTTCTGATGAATATGAGGAACGCACCAGGTCGTGAACGAAGGATCACCACTTAATTCGTGTTTTCATGCCAAACACGTCGTTCATTTAAATTCAAAAACCGCTTACAAGACTTTAAACAATCACTGACAACTGTTATTAGATGGTATCGACAACGAAAAGGATTTTATCGCCTATTTTAAGATAATTTTTGGCCACGGTAATTAAAAGATGTTTAGTTGGCAACTGCCCAGCTACGACTCTCGTCGAGGCAGCGTCGTGTGCGTTCAAACCTAACCCTTTTCCCTTGACGTGTCACATCCTCTCGTCTACAATTCAATGTTTTGCCGGGAATATTTGTTGAACGCCTCCAACGGTCATTTTAGGTGACATAATTCACACGGAAAAGTACAGATAAAGTCGCAATGATATTAACTATGTATTTCACAGCTCTGCATAAAAAATGTAACGCCCTATTCAGTTCTCGGAAATATTCTTCCAGCCAAATGCGACACAATTTCCCCTGCCAACATATATTGAATTTTAACGTACAAATTAGAAATGCAGTAAAGGGGTTTACGGTACTTGAAGATTTAGCGACTTTTTATCAAAATAATTTTGGAATCAAAACATGAATTGCCTCACAGATATTGGATTGTCGGCTATTAATTAAGTCTCTTACGGGTTTATTTTGAATAATTAATGCAGCAACGAAACGCAATTCTTACAAATGCTGTCAAGCAGCAAAGCAAGTCACAGAAACATTGAAGAACATCCGAGAGCATCTAGAATTCATAAGGGATTCTTCCTTTAGTGAGCTTTCTCGCTGGCTACGCCCTTCACCTACAGAAACGAAACCCAACAGTGAAGCCAGTGAAGTAGTCTCCGAGTCTCTACGTACTTATATTAAAAGTTATAAAATATTACTTTATTTAATTAGAAACACTAAGAAATAAGGTGAAGAAGGGCAAGAAAAAACAAGATCTCCAGCATTAAATATTTATACAAAAATTTGGTTACAAATCTCAAAGCAATTGATTAACAGGAAATATACTTGATAAAAAATAAACTAGAAAGCTTCTCATAGAGAAATTATGTGGCTCATGCATTGAAGATGATTGTATTCATTCATAAGTGAAAGAAGAATCCCCAGGATGAAGGGGGTTTCTGCTGCCCCCTTCCCCAAAAACACGGGGGGTTCTCCTTCACCTTGTGCATGCAAAAAGGCACCGTCAAAGCGTAAAGCACGAGAAAAATGTTTTGAAGCGACCCTCAAGAAAATTACGGAACCTGGGTCGAATATGGATGTTGAGGGGTGTAGACAGCATTTAAGGAAGGTATTGCTGCAAAATTTGAAAAACGTATCCTTTCAAAGTCTGACTAAATATTATTTTTTTTAGCATTTTGCGCCCATATTTCCTCCCCGCTCAGCACACCTATCGATTCTTGTGTCCTTAACTTCCTTGGGAGTTGTTTGCAATAAATTTATTTTGTGGCTTGTGCATTCAAGAGAGGTTCTAAGCATGTTTATAAAAAAATTCCAAAAACCATCCGTGCAGTAAACTGCAAATTTACCGAAATTACATTCCACTTCATCGCCTATAATGCCTTTTTCAGACAATATAGAATACACCATTAAATTAAATAGGTTCACTTGCATGTTCATTTCTTTATTATTTTTATATTACATATATAAGCACAAAAAAGGTATAATTAAAGGGGTCCCTTAATTAACATTATGGCAACACAAACTTGAAAAGTGGAGAAGTTATTTAAAGCGCGTTAACAGCCATAAACTTGTTCCATCATTATGTCGCAGTATTATTTTGATCATAACAAATTAACTAACTATATGCACACAAAAATTCTTAAAATACATTTATAAAACCTAATAAAAAATGTTTCGGAATTTCTTAAGAGAAGAGGCTATGAGCTGCAATGAAACGTCAAACTCACTGTACCGCAGCATAATATTATTATGTTGCGACTGTACTCACCCCATGTCTCATGCGCGTGGCAGTGCAAAAATTGGTAGCCGCATTAGTAAATCTCTCTAGAAATTGCATCATGTCTAAAACCTAAGTTTGAGGCTAAATTTAAAATTTGATATTGGCAATTGACCATAAATGACATTACCACAGAATAAAAAATTACAGCGGGGCTCCAGCATGAACATATTTTAACAACCTTGTGGGCTACAGTGAATTAGGATTGGAGGGATAAATAAAAAATCATGATAAATGGGTAATTCTAAATTTGTCGGTATTAAATATAGCTATGGATTACGGTATTTTTTTTTAATTTATAAAATTAAATTTTACAAACTGTTTTCTTTATCATCATAAGTTGTAAAAATTTGAGATGTTTATACAGGAAAAGTCTAATTACATGAAATGTCTGAAGATCTGGTACCCCCGATAAAAAACAGCTACACCTAGACCTATTGCGATGATTGTAACTTGGATTGTTTAGATTTTTATTTACGATTTATTTAAATAGCATAGCAGTACAGGTAATGTCATTTATCTTTGTCCAACATTCTAGATAATCCATTACAGAATTTGAAGTGATATCGAAGATTATTTTATTATTAATTTCGAATAACTTTACTTTTCTTTGATCAAAAAACTCCAAAAATGGCACACAACCACGTCTATCTATGTTCGTTTAATTTTAGAATTTTCGTATCAATCATTTAAACTTAAGAAACGCTTTTCAATTTTCTTTTAAAGAAAAATTGGGCGTTAAGATTATCTAATGAACGAACTTATCCAAGCCATTAAGAAAATAAGAGTAATTCCCAAATTTGGTCCAAATCAGTTACGTATTTTTTAAGTCATCTGTTGGGGACACACACACACGCAAATATATATATATATATATATATATATATATATATATATATATATATATATATATATATATATATATATATATATATATATATATATATGTATGTATAATGATTATGTAAAGTATATAGTATGATTGAGCTTTAGAATATGTAAATAGATAATTTTTCAAATGAAATTATCCAAATAGAACCCAAACTAGAGACATGTAAAATGATATAAGAAAGGGGAATTATAAAACCTAATTAAATATTAAGGAATTTAAATTAGGAAAGGATCTTACGTGCCATATGCAGGTCAAGTAAGGACAGCTAGATAGGTATAAAGTGAATAAGATTGAAAAAGGGAGTAGAAAATACTTAAAACAAGTAAAAATCTTATCCACCAACTGTTAAAAATATGTAGAAGTTTCACAATAAACAGACCGTAGTTCACTTACTGATTGATAATTTTCAGTAAAGTGGGTATATGAAAGATAGATGAAAAAATTCTCCACATCCAAGGCGTAAAGGGGGTTTAAAACATTCAAGAATAATTAAAGCTGGTGTAAAAGAATTCGCCAAATATAATCTATAAACAAATAGGTTGTGAAAAGTTTGAGATTTAAAAATAAATATTTTAAGATTAATTTAACATAATATATTAGGTAGACCTAGTAAAATAAAGTGTATGCGTTGTGTATAAATAAATGATAATGGATCAATCAAAGCCGTTTGTGATACGAAATTAAAGAATTATAGCGGAAAAGTAGGACAATAAAGGGAAAATATAATGAGCTATTTGTGTGTAGAAAGGATTTAGGTTATGTAACAGGTTGATAGGTTAAGATAAAAGTACACTAGAGGATAAGTAGTGTTACGAGGAAATTTCTGAGATAAATAGGAAGTGGAAAAATGTTAGAAAAATAAAATAATTAAAGAGATAGAAGTATAGTTTTAAAAGAAGTCCAAGACACAGTCATTTTAATTTACATAATGAAGGTATAAAAAAATAGTTCAGAAGTGACCGTAATGTGTATTAAAAGACAGACTATTTAACAGAGACTATGCTACATATAGTCATCAATCAAATCTAATTAATATTTAGAAAAAAACATACTGAATTTAGAAATTTAAGTATAAATATTTATATCAATCTGTCAAGTTTCAAGTTTGACAGAATACTGACCTCTAATTGGTGGTTTCACTTATATATATATATATATATATATATATATATATATATATATATATATATATATATATATATATATATATATATATATACTAGCTGACCCGGCCACGCCTTGCTGTGGCTAAAGTTTTTGTTATATTACATTATAGTAAACAATCTAAGAGGAACAATAAGAGAACATCAGTCACGGAGTCCACTATGCTTTTTCACACAGATGGTATTTGTAAAAAAATATGGTGATCTCCTTATTTGACTTTCTACTACTATAACCCTTTAGTACAATGAAATTATTTACGAACAAAGACGAAAATGTTTATGTTGGTATACAAATTCACTGGATTGCGATTTGAAGGGGAAGTACGTTGAACACAATTAATTAAAATGTTCTTACACTTGATATTAAGCAGAAATCAATAGGTACAAAATAAAAATTTATCAGATTTATTATTTCCATTTAATTTTATAACAAATATAAGTATATTACAGTATAATACAGTAAATAACATGTGACGCTTAAACTCATGAATGAGGTAGGCAAGGCAGACAGTCTTAAACTTTTAAACATTAATATCTATTTTTTTGAATTATAAATACTTTCAATTTCAATTTAATTTAACACCAATCGGTGCACAATGTTTTTGGTTAACCTGTCTTTAGCTAACACAAATAGATTCGACGGTTTCCCAACACGTGAACACGCAACATATAGTTGCCCATGAGAGAAACATAGATTTTCCAAATCTAAACCACAAATGGACATTGTTTGACCTTGAGATTTATTTATAGACATGGCGAAAGCTAAACGAATTGGAAACTGTAGCCTTTTGAAGGGTATGGTAGAATCTGATGGTATCATCGGAATACGTGGCAGCAGGACCACTTTTCCTTTAAACTTCCCAGCCAAAATGGTTGCTTCAAGAATGTTTCCGGTGATCTTTTTGATGACCAAACGCGTACTTATTGATTACTTACTCAACCCAGTCGAAAGGTATCGACATCTGTTATAATCATTTGGAGTTAACAGATAATTGCGACTGTCAAATAATAACAGACAAATAATTAGCAATAAATTAAAATTGCGACTATAATTTGAGATTTAAACTATCCTATCTCTCAAGTTGGATCGAACTGCACATGGTGTGCGAATTTTATTATAATCGGTTAAGTGGTTTAGGAGTCCATTGAGGACAAACATTGAATACAATGGCTCAGGTGGCGGAGTCAACAATGGCAATTTCACTTTACCATTAAGGCAGCATAATCCAGGCGTTTCTCCGGAAAACTTTAATGCACCACAATACTCGCAAACTACGTCCATTTGCCCAATGCAAACGCTAGGATGCAAGCTGTAATCATTGCTGCAATCGTATTGAAACGCTGCTCGATTCAAATCAGCACTTGATAAATATCTTGTTCTGCGTCGCAAATTATCTATTTGTTGACCTCTGTTGTTCGCTCGACGATTCTGCATTGCCAACCGAGCTGTTTCACGGGGTGCTTCACTTTGCTCTCGTGATTGAGAAGCACGAAGTCGAGCCATACTATCGCGGCGCTGTTCACGTGCAATTTCTTGTTCTTCTTCAGTCCTTTCATTTGCAGTATTTCGTATTCTTCTTGCATCACGGCTTTGTCGGGAAAGATTCGATCGTCTTGGTCGCGGCATTATTAATTAAACTTCACTTCACCTAAAAACTTAAATTTTCAACCATACCGAGTTTTATAGTTCACTTCACTGTTTATACGAATGGGCAATTGGGCAATAATATTAATTATTTATTTAATAGAAATAGTTTTATTATTGATTTCTTACAAATATCAAATTGTCATCCATACGTCATTACATAGCTGTCATTATACGTCAATTTTGTTATTCCAAGTCTGATTCTTTTTTGTTATACCACGTTTTATAGTGACTGACGTTACATGTCAAGTCACACGGGAATGATGTCGAACGGGATAAAAAGTATCCTATGTCCTTCTCCTGGCTCTAAACTACCTCCCTGCCAATTTTCAGCTAAATCGGTTCAGCCGTTCTTGAGTTATAAGTGAAGTAACTAACACGACTTTCTTTTATATATATAGATATATATATATATATATATATATATATATATATATATATATATATATATATATATATATAGGCAAATAACCAAGAAAGGGAGAAGGAAGTTCAGTATTTACAGAAACTTTAAAGAGTTAGGTAGTTTTCTCCCAGAGCAGAAGTCATCGCGTTGTTATGGGAAAAGCGAGGTTGCTAGGGGAGTGCGCGAGTTAAATTAATTAATTAAAAACCATACCGTTAAAAGTCAGCAAGTGAAATTTAAAGAAGAATTATTCAAAGTAATAGTGATCTTCAAATGTGAATAAGCAACAGCAGTCAGCGGTCGTTCATATGAGACGATACAAAAGGCGTTCACATCACCAAACGCACAGACGCGTTGAATGAGAATCAAAGAGACGAGATGGAAGATTGAAACAGGAGAGACATTGCATTAGAATTGATGCTATTGATAATTATAAGGTATTTATAAATTAAGTGAATTTTATTCATATAAAATTTAAAAACGTGATCACTAAATAAGTAATTGTGTAATAAAATTGTTCAGAACCTATAATTGAAGATATAGTTAGGTACTTTGACACTCATGTGGTATAATTTCTATTTTTGATCTAATTCATTTTAAAGGCCTATTTCTAAAACACCCCTAAGAGGAAATCCCATTGATCTAGTTTGACATAAATAAAAGATATTCTTTTTATAATTAAAACCAAATTAAATTAAAAAAAAAATAAAGGCTAGTCTGGTCAGGTAAACATTTGAAACAGGATATATATAAATGATATATTAGGTACACTAAAAAAAAGGATTAGCTGTAAGAATGGATGGCGTTCATACGGTAAATATTGACAAGAGTCAGTAAGTGCAAAAGGGTAGGTAAAAACCTTATACATATAATATTTTCCATTCATATATATATATATATATATATATATATATATATATATATATATATATATATATATATATATATATATGCACAGTTGTTTAACAGCTTCTTAATATAAATCATTATCAAACACAATAAATAATAGTAAATAATTTCTGTAGCACAAAATATACATAAAATTAAAACTAATTGTGCCCTGAACTTTGGTCATCGCCGGAAATGAAAATTATATATATATATATATATATATATATATATATATATATATATATATATATATATATATATATATATATATATAAGTAAATCGAAACTTAAATTGCCGAGTGGTTTTAATTGGGTTCGTTCTCCAAATTTCAGTCACTTTTCAAGAAAGTACAAATAAATATATCTGCTAAAAGTAGTCGTTGTATCTTCGCAGGAATTTGCCAAGTAACCTATATATCTCAGTATGAAGCATCTTGTATAATTTCAATCGTTAAGAAGTCTTTGTATAAATTGCAGATGTTTTCTTAACAGTAAGATCCAGGGAAAAATAATTGAATCTAGATTTTGCTTTTGCCAAGTCTTTTCTCATCAGTTTTGACTATGTCGGTTACAGTATTTTTTACTACAATAAAATAAAGTAGGCACTTATATAAACTTTCCCTTCTGACTTTTGTTTTCAGCGTTGGATTTTTAAACTGTAATCCGTTTTGCCTCCCAATCTGCATAACGTCCCTATTAGATCTTATATCAAGGTCACGAGGTTGCGATTCGGGTATTGTTTGCCTTCAAACTGGAAGTACCGGATAAGAAGTAAGTGTACAAAGCGACGAGTAGAGCTGTGATGTCATTGCAGTAATGGCCTACTGGATTAAATGGAACACTTAGTAGTGTCTATTGAATTTTTATTGCACGACTGGGATTCAGTATTCAGGCAATCAAGAGCACAAAGAAGACAACGTTCCAAGCAATTAGGAAGAAGTGTGCTTCGCCCGCGCCGACACAATGGTCCACACCGCCATTCGGTTCTCTTTGTGTTCCCTTTTTATTCTAAGATATATCTTGACAGAACTTTTACCAAACTATCTATATTCACCCGAAGAATGCAGTCTGCCCTATCTAATGGAAATGTGTAAAAGTTTGTCCTCTATTGTTCGGTTATGTTTTCTAGACGTATTCAACAGTTTACTCCACGGTTGCCGTAACGTGAAAACAACAGTGTTGTGTTAAAATTATTGTTGTAATTGTTTTTAATTTGTTTGTAATTGTTTTTAATGTCTAAGTAACTAATGAAGCTCAACTTCCAGATCGTGAAAGTAAGCATATTTATTAATAAGGGTAACTATAAGGTAAAACAGTCTAGAGACAGCAAATCTGTTATGGTACCTAACAAATATGGTAATCGGATTTCTTTGTTATAAAAAAATACAATTTTGTTTTTAGTGAATTTTCTTTAAAAAATTCACTAATGAGAAGATCGCGACTTTTGAATAAAAAAATTATTCAAATGAGTGCAAACTAGACCCACTAGAACACATTCCTGGGGTCAGTTTTAATTTTTATACCTCAAAAAATATCAAAAAGAAACTTTATTCCGACAACTGAGGAGGAAATGAAAATTTTTATAGCGGTAAATTTGCTCATGGGTATAAAAAAGTCTCCCTCCTTTCGCGATTACTGGTCTTCTCGTCCAGACCAACGTGATGATTTCATAGCATCAAAAATAGGCGTAAACTGTTTTGGCTCCCTGCTAACTAGCCTCCATTGCAATGACAATGCCACAATGGAAAAAAAGGGCGCCCGGTTTTGATAAATTGTTTAAAATCAGACCATACATTGAACTCCTAAAGAAAAACTTCCAGAAATATTATTGCCCATCAAAAGAAGTGTCAGCTGATGAAAGCATGGTGAAGTTCAAAGGCCGAATAGCTTTCAAGCAATATAAGCCAATGAAACCTGTAAAAAGGGGGTGTAAAATCTGGGCGTGCGCCGATAAAGAAGGTTATCTAAGTAATTTTGAAATATATACAGGAAAGCAACAAGATAAATATGAGAAAGGTTTAGGTGAACGGGTAGTGCTTGACATGACTAAGGGTCTCGAAGGAAAAGGACACCACACTTACTTTGATAACTATTTCACAACAACTGACCTTTTACTTTCTTTACAAGAAAATAAAATCTAGGCGTGTGGAACTGTACGCGCAAACAGAAAAAATCTTCCCACTGGATTGAAAGGCGATTAGGAAATGAATCGAGGTGATTTTGATTGGGAAGTTTATAGAGACAAAGTATCTTGTATCAAGTGGAAGGACAAAAGAACTATTCAGATGCTCTCAACTATACATTCTCCTACAGATCAAACTAAAGTGAATAAAAGGGAGAAAGATGGAAGTATGAGTAAAGTCAATTGCCCTAAAGCAGTTGTAGACTACCGAAGGTATATGGGTGGAGTTGACAAAGCTGATATGATGAAATCTTACTACGCCATCGATCGGAAATCCCGAAAATGGTACCACCGTCTAGTTTGGCATTTTCTCGATACATCAGTAGTCAATTTATATATAATATTCCAACGGAGGACCAAAAGTGCTATGAGCCTCAAAATTTTCCGATGTGAAGTAATACTGAGTTTGATTGGGGCTTCCGTTTCAAGAGGCTCTTGTGGAAGGCCATCTTCTACTAAAAAAGTTGTATCCAGATTCAGGCCTTATGTACCAATAGATCAACGGCGTGATCAAGCAAAACATCTACCTGTGCACGGAACATCAAGACGCTGTGCTCAGTGTAGTACGGCCGAAAAACCTCATCGAACCAGATGGAGCTGCATACAGTGTAAAGTCAGGTTGTGTGTACTGGCAGAAAGAAACTGTTTTCTAACTTATCATCAATAATATAAAATATATGTAATCTTTCGATTTTTCATGTGTTCACTTGCATTGTGGTTTCATATCGAAACCACTTTCAAAAGTTAAAATAAATGTTTTTTGCAACAAAGAAGTGTACTACACCATTTTTCTACACATTAAGATGATATATACCAAATGTCATTAGAATTGGAAATAACATTGAAATTAGTGCTTCAAAGGGTTAAAAGAAACTTGTATTACAAATTTCATTTAAGTTATACAGAAATTTCCAAAAGGAAACTTAATTCATATTTAGAAAAATAAAGTATCTGCCAAATTATAAAGGTAGCAGTTATTTTTTCTTATTAATCGCCAGTATGATTTCGTTTTAGTTAACCGAATCAAACCGTTTTTTCAATATCAACAATAACAAAATTATACTTTCAGACTCAAAGGTGACAAACTTATTCACGTGTTTTAAAGAAAAATGAGATCTTGTTTAAAACGTATGGAATCTCTGCACTAGTGTTTCTCCAAATGTCAAAATAAAACATAAAAAACATACATTCATCAAGCTGGATTCGATCACGTAACCTTCTGCTTATGAGGCACGGCGATCTCCCCGGCGCTATATCTGAATATACTTCGACTACCGTTATATTTGCGTAATACCTTAAATCGGCTTCAAGCTCGGGATATTATATTCAAAGTATACGTAATTAATTACAGAGTTAGTAGGATTACCATTGAAACACATCCCACGACTGTTTAGGTCTTATGACGTCTTATGTTTAAGTTTACAGGTAAAAGGAGCTATTTAGAATCATTTTTATAGAGACTTGGGTTGACTTTGTTTATATTTCTAGTAGGTATATTATACGACAGAAATATATATATATATATATATATATATATATATATATATATATATATATATATATGTATATATATATATATATATTCTGCGCTAAAACTGTCTTTGCGGCTGTTCATAACGAAAAACAAATACACTGTCACTTGGAAAAAAAATTATTTTATGTCGTCTGTCATTTTCCATAATTGCGGCCGAGATTTCACAATTGTTGGTTCGAGTATTATGTTTTATGCCTGGCATATATTTAGTTTGGTTACCGTTGATGTATGGTTTATACCTGTTGTATGAATCAATCTACCCGTGGCGGTTAACTACTCTGTCTGTCAGGTGTTGGACTTTAACCACTAAGTCGTTTTAACATATGTCCTTGGGATTTTATTTTTTATTTGAAAAAAACTCTAAATATTATGGACCAAATTACTTGAAATTCACAAAATAGGTTTATTTGCACTATTTCTAGCCACATGTAAAGTCTCATTCCAATGACTCTGATGCTTACAAAAATATAGCGTTTTCAAAATGTCTTTCCCGATTTTCCACCGGAAAAACTTGAATATAAAGCCTGATAAAGATTTACGAACTCGACCCCGGTTTTCACCCAAATAAGATTTTTTCCAAGTTTGATTGAAATCAGTTTAGTATTTTTTGAGATATCGCTCGGATACATACATATATGTATATATATATATATATATATATATATATATATATATATATATATATATATATATATATATAAACAAATACAAAATTTAAACGGATCTTAGTTTTGGGTTCTAGGGACCCAATTTCGCGCTCATGTGAAGCAATTTTTCCGAAAGCTTTTCATCTAGACCACTCTATTAGCGAATTTTTCTTAATGAAAATTCGCTAATATTAGGGCAACCAAATTTGATACCTGTTTTTATATTACAGAAGGTAAACCACGCACAAAATTAAATCTGTAAGTTAAAAGGAAATAAAGTTATAGGCTTTGATTTTCCTCTTAAAACGTAAAAGTTGGGATTTGAAACGTCAAAATTGGTAATTTTTAAGCAAAGAACCTGAGAGAAATACGGGGTATGTAACAAAATGTTGCAAAAAAGTTGTTTTACAAACCCTTCAGGTTCAGCTTTAACCGCCACTGTCCTTCATTTTACTAACATGTTTCCAGAAAGTTTATTTCAAATAGACCTTTTTCTCTGAGTGCTTTGGCCGATTTTCTTGGCTAATGAACGTATCCAAGCCAATTATAAAAGGGAGACATGGCATAAATGTGGTCTCAATGGTCCCATAATTTTTTGAGTTATCGGTGTAATAACTAAGATGCAGGTGCACATATGTTTTTACAGTTACCTATTTTTCGGTCACTTACGCCTTTGCAAAAGTAAAAGAAAGTGATTCCTTCAATTAATTTCAGTACTATCAATTTCTAGATGTGACTTGATATTGTATTATATTTTGTTAAATAAATAGAACCGCAATTAATTTTATATATTTTTTTACAGCAATTACATCGTCAGTAGATGCTGTCCTTGGAAGAAGTGCTACTCTTCCTTGTGACATCGAACCAGGAATGCGGGAGGATAGAGTTTACATGGTGTTGTGGTATAGAGATACAGAAATTAAACCTATTTATAGGTAAGTGGTAAACATTGGAAATTTTTTAAAGAATTCTATTTTCAGGCCAAATTAATATACGTTTGTAAAATTCTACCATCGATTTATTTATTTGTTGCCAATCTTTGTACCGATTTTAGTTTCCAAGGCAAAACTATGTTAAAAATGTATTTATTAGATAGATATTTGAGTTGCTTTATCCCTATATTTTTGTTAAATATTGCAGAGATTGTTAAGTACAACAAAAGGTGTACTCACAAACAAAATGCTATATCCCATAAAATAAACTCTAACGTATTAAGATCATTTTTGTTAAAGATTAATGTAGATGAAGAGGTCTGCAAAGAATATAAAAATTTTACAAATCTTTGCATGAACCAGGGCTGTGTCCCTTAGAACATCCACGGGAGGCTTTACAAGCTCGGGGGAGGAAACTATGGAAATTTTACTCCAGACGCACTTCCCCGGCTGTAACATAATAAACCAAACACCTCCGGACTTGGAACACTCAGAAATAGAGGCGCCTCATAGGCGGGCATCTAAAGTAGACTGGGCAGTCGCTAAAGAGGTGGTTACATAGAGCAAAATCAGATGGGCCATTAACAGCTTTAAGCCATACAAATCGCCGGGATTTGATGGAATAACGCCCATAATGTTCAAACAGGGGATAGATATACTGGTGCCGGTGCTTACCCTCATTATGAGGACCAGCCTGACTCTGGGGTACATTCCAAAGGCATGGAGACTGGCCAGGGTTGTATTCATTCCTAAACCTGGGCGTCCAACAGACCAGGCAAAGTCCCTGACGCCAATAAGTATCATGTCCTTCTTGCTAAAAACCGTGGAAAAACTGCTCGCCCGGCACATTAGAGGCGGTGTACTGGAAGCATATCCCCTACACTGCGGACAATATGCATACAGAGCAGGATTCTCAACAGAAACAGCACTGCACTAACTGGTGCAGAAACTGGATAATACGCTGGAGAACAGGGAGGTTGTGCCGGGGGCCTTCCTAAACATAGAGGGGGCCTTTAGCAACACCTAGGATCGGTTCTCGCAGCTGTCCGGGAGCGTGGAATAGAGGAGACTTGCTGCAGGTGGATCGGTTCCATCATGCTCAGGAACAGGGCGGTGTTCACCTCACTCGCGGGAGGGACTCTGCTGGCGGGTGTCGCGGCGGAGTGTCCGCAGGGGAGCGTTCTGTCCCCTTGCTCTGGTGCCTAGTCGTGGACGGCCTGCTGAGGAGGCTCTCGGGAGGGGGGTATGAGGTACAGGCCTATGCGGACAACATTGTCATCATAGTCCGAGGAAAGGTCACACAGGCAGTGTGGGAGCGCATGCAGACTGCACTGAAAGTGGTGGAAGGGTGGACGGTTGATCAAGGTCATAGTATTTCCCTCGGAGCCCATGCAACGGTGTTTCAGGCCGAAATGTACGCCATCCTGCACTGTGTGCGGGAGAACAAGAAGAGACGCTACACCAACAAGCGGATCCTCATAGCCACATACAGCCAGGCAGCCCTTAAGGCACTAAGTAGCCCACGGGTAAATTCCTGGCTGGTGAGTGAGTGCCGAGACGAGACGAGCGACCTGGCTGAGCAGAATGAGGTGATACTCATCTGAGTGCCGGGTCACTCCGGGGTCAAAGGCAATGAAGAAGCTGACAGTATCGCGAAGAGAGGGTCAGCAGAACCATTTATGGGACCAGAACCAGCTCTGGGCGTGACAAGTACTGTGTCAGAAACCAACACAAGGTGTACTGGGCGGACTGTCCAGGGCTCAGACATGGGAAGTCAATAATTTACGGACTCAGTTCAACGAGAGCTGTGGAGCTGCTAAGTCTTAGCAGAGGACAGCTCAGAAACACGACAGGTCTCTTGCGGGACACATGGCCGTCAAGAAACACCTGCATAAAATGGGGCGGTTCGAAGGGGACATCGCATGGAGACTGTGCGGCGGGGGGAAGGAATTAGCCCAGCACATCTTGTGCGAGTGTAAAGCTCTGGACCGCAAAAGACAACAGTCTAGGCCGGAGACAGAGCAATATAAAACTTCACCCTACAAATCGCTGTGCAGACTAGTTCAAGGTACAGTGATTTTGGAATGGGTGGAGTAAGCCTAAGGGTATGCACAATCAACCAAAGGTTGCAGTGCGATCGGGGCGGCAAGACCGCGGACGAGCCCTGAGGGGAAAAAAGAACCAGAATATTTTTCAATTTAATAATGAATCCTTCAAGCAAACCCATGGCACAGCAATGGGTAACCCCTTTTGCTTATTCATGACAGACATACACATGAGTAGATTTGAAACAGACTTAGCAAATGAAAATGACTAGTTCGCTAGAGTATGGCTTTTTTATGTGTACAACGTTTTCCCCGTATTTTATACAAATGTATGCAGCGTGATTTTATTGCCAGAGTTAACAGTAAATTTGACTCCATTTAATTCATCCATGAAATATAAATTAATCCTTTGTATTTTAGTCATCAGAAATGGAAGCACTTTAGAAAGTGACATCACAGAAAAAAACACATTGTCATTATTTAGCCTGTCAGCAGCATCGGCCGTTTTTGTCTCGGATGGTTACTGGCTAATATGCCTTAATGTCAATTTAAAGAAGAAAGCACCAGGTAGCTCTAGCGTCGTAATAACAGCGACCAATTAGTTTCCAAATGTTACTGGTAAATATGTCTGAATATCAATGAAAAAAGTACCAAGAAGTGCTTAATCGCAGCCTGTTAGCAGCGACCATTTTTATCCCAGATTTCTCAACGCCTAAAAAAACTCTCGTGGTTAAGAAACATCTGTCAATGGACGGGATAAAAGATTTCAAAGCGTTACAGAATGCAGCAATTAGTAGATGTATCTCATGGGTAAACGATGGACGTCTGCGCAGGAATCTGCACGGCACTTTAGGAAGAAGAAGAAGAAGAAGAAGAGGCAACATTGCAATGATAAACTTTATAAGCATTTTAAGAGTCTTTAAAAAAACTACTTATTAGGCTACTACTTATGCAGAATCTACCCTCTTATCGTCAAGAAGTCTATTTGACCTAAATTAACGCCTTAGTTCATGATGACCCACTTCAGTCAATGTGGAAAAATATCAGTATGACTGGTCTTGACCAGAATATTATATTTAAACAATTGTATTGTATGGGTGAACCTCAAAAAGTTGGTGTAAGCATAATGCATTTTTTAATCGTAAAAATAAAAATCAGTTTGTAAATATTGATGCCTCTTTGTTGGCCCGTCATTATTTAGCCTGCCAACAACATCGACCATTTTCGTATCGGATTGTTACTGGCGAATATGCCTTAATAAAAAGAAGAAAGAACGACGTAGCTCTAGCCTGGTAATAACAGCGACAAATGTTACTGGTCAAATATGTCTGAATATCAATGAAAAAAGAACCAAGAAGTGCATAACATTATCCTGTTAAGAACAACCGTTTTTATCCCAGATTGTTACTGATTAATGCCTTAACATCGACATAAAAGAAGAAGAGGTGGCTTGATCATAAGAGTGAAACAGCTTCCTAGGAAAAAGCTGACAATCATTGGCGTAGGCTATTGTTGCAAATCTGGTTACACCAAGATGTTGTCGTCTGCTATAATTTCCTCTAAAGGAATGTGGCGATCACAGGTTTATTGCCAGCAACTTCGTCATTTAAGGATCAGTTCAAAAAATTGCTGTGAAAGGTACCACTACGTCGTTTACAATAGATAACGCCCGCCCTAATGCTGATAATATCATAAAATAGGTCACTCGATGGGTCGGCAGTTAACTCGACATCCAACATATCCTCCTGATTTGGCTTCATTATATTCCCATATCTTACGCTCGTAATGGAAAAGCTTTTGATGCAGCTCCTTCAAATATGACGTCGCGACTCTCGTTTGGCGACTTCTTCAATTCGTGATCACAAAACCAAGGGGAACTAGATTCGATTCCACTCCTTTCATAGCTTCAGTACATACTGCATGTAAAATTAACATCCACCGAGGTTGTGACATTGTATTTGAGCGAGCTGAATGCCTGCACGCTAAGCCCTTCGGAGTGGGTGTAAAGCCACCGGTCCCGTGTCCATGCAATTTGGGTACGTTAAACATCCCTATGCTACTTATAGAAGGGCAGGGGTCAGGCAAAATTTCCAGGATAGTGAGGTGAAACTGCTCTCTGATGTCGGTAACCTCGGAAATAGGCCGACGTTAAAGCACAAAATACATGCTAGAAAAAAAATCTAGATCACTGGATTTTTACCAGTGGAATATAAGAAATATGAGTTCGAGGAATCGCAAACAATGGAAAAATTTATTTTTGCTGTTAGTTTATGTATTTCCTCTATTGAAAATAAATAAACCTTGAATTAAATATAATCACTTTTATAACAACTTGTTAAAATGAAAAAGTCTGGACGCAGCAAGTGCTCTATGGAAGTGAATTTTCATAAAAATATTTTTAATAGTAAATATTTCTCTTTAATGCAAGCAGGCATCAATTTGATCGCCAGTATAACCTATATAGTAGCAACAATGTACCATATTTTATCAAAATAACTTGTTTGAAAATGTAGAAAAATTTTCCGAAAATAAACTTAAAACGTTTCCGAGAAAACTCGTTTCCTAGCTGACGATCCTTAGGTTAATAGCAAATTGCATTATTGAATTTTAAAGCGTTTCATGAAAATTCGATACCAAACGGCATATCCTGCGTCTCGATTTTTTTTACAAACATGCATCATGTATTGATGACAAATGCAAAAATGCAATAAGCAATGCTCAAAAAACAATTGGAGGTAGCACAAACGACTTATGGGCCGTCCTGTGATTGTCAAAATAATTTTGTAAGATGCAGCTCAAGACACCCCATAGGTAATGTATTAAATTTTTTCTCGTATCTTGCATAATAACTATTGAGCTTTATCGCAGAAATGCGTCACCCTGTATATATGTAAACAGAAAGTAAACCCGGATATGGATTCTAGGGGTCCTAGCTTGCGTTCATTTGAAAAAAATCTTTTTTTAAAATTCAAAAGCCTCGGTCTCCTCATTAACGTATTTTTACTACGAAAATTAGCTAAAAATTATAGGCTATTAAACCATCAACTTAACTAAAACTCCTGCTAAAGCATCAGAGAAAGGGTCTATTTAAAATGAATTTTCTGGAAATATTTTAGTAAAATAAAGGGCAATGATGGTGGAAGCTGAAACTTAAGGGTTTCCAGAACACACTTTATACAATCGGTATTTCTTTCAGGTTCTTTGTCTAAATGTTGCCAATTTTGACGCTTCAAATCGCAACTTTTTACGTTTTGAGGAAAACTCCAATTTTTTTTTCTTTAAAGACCTCCAACTTTTTTGTCTTTAAACTTACAGACCTCAATTTTGGTAAATTGTTCATCCTTTATATATACACACACACAGATATATATATATATATATATATATATATATATATATATATATATATATATATACATATACATATATATATATATATATATATATATATATATATATATACATATACATATATATATATATATATATATATATATATATATATATATATATATATATATATATATATATATATATATATATATTGAAACTGACCCTGGATATAGATTATAGGGGGTTTAGTTCGCGCTCATTTGAAGACATTTTTTGGAAATTCAAAAGTCGGGATCTCCTCGTTAGTGATTTTTTAAAGAAGATTCACTAAAACAAGCACTTGTGAAGCCACGGGAAAAGGCTAGGACTGTATTAAATATGGAACGATTTCACTAAGTTAGCAAGAACGAACAGCCAGATAAGCTATTCAAATTTAATTAAGTCTTAAAACTTTCATCTCCTCTTTATAAATCTATTTTTTTTTACAAAAGCTCGCTAAAAAATTCATCGGAATAACATTAATCTGATTAGATAACTGTAAAGTGAAATGAGACTAAAAAAGTTGATAAAAAAACTCTGGACGCAGCAAGTGCGTTATGGTAGTGAATTTTCATAAAAATGTTTTTAATTGCAAATATGTGTGTTTCCTTTTTAAGAAAGCAGGCATCAATTTTGGTTACCAGTATAACCTATATAGTAAAAACAATGTGCCATGTTTCATAAAAATAACTTAATTGTGTGATAATGTACAAAAATTTCCAAAAGTAAACTTAAAGTGTTCCGGGAAAACTCGTTTCTTGGTCAACCTTATAGGTTAATAGCAAATTGAGCTATTCAAATTTGAAGCATTTAATGAAAATTCGCTACCATAACCCACTTGCTGCGTCCGAATTTCTTTTCTTACAAACATGCATCGCTGAAATATTCAAAAATGCAATAACATAAGGCGTGTTTGATTAAAAAAAAAAACAAAATTTGTATCACCAACGACTTATGGGCCATCCTGTGATTGTAGAAATATTTTTTTAAGATGTAGCTCAAGACACCCTATAATTAATATATACAAATTTTCTTCATATCTTGTATAATAACGGATATATTGAGCTTTATTGATTTTTTACGAAAATTCGACAAAAATTATATACCATTAAACGATAAACTCTAAAGCTAAGGCTACTGCCAAGCATCAGAAAAAGCGTCTATTTGAAATGAATTTTCTGGAAACATTTTAGTAAAATGAAGGACAATGACGGTTGAAACTAAGACTTCAGAGTTTGTAAAACATCCTTCTTGAGACATTTGATTTCCATATCCCGTATTAGATTCAAGTTCTTTGCCTAAATGTTGCCGATTTTGACGTTTTAAATCGCAACTTTGACGTTTTGAGGAAAACCCCAATTTATTTTTTTTAAATGCCTATAACTTTTTTGTCTTTTGACCTACATAGCTAAATTTTGGTAGGTAGCTTACCTATAAGGATATTAACTAGCGTAGCAAATTTGGTTGCCCTTACTTTGTTAATTCCGGAGATATAAATTTTTTTCGAAAGAAAACACAAAATTTTCCGGGAAAACCTGATCAGATTTTCCTGGCTAACGAACTTATCCAAGCCATTTGCAAAAGGAATTTTTCCACCAAATTTAGTCAAAATCAGCCTATTATTTTTTGAGTTATCGGTGTGATATATATATATATATATATATATATATATATATATATATAATATATATATATATATATATATATATATATATATATATATATATATATATATATATATATATATATATATATATATAAACATATAAAAATTGAAACTGACCCCGGATATGTGTTCTAGGGGGCCTAGTTCGCGGTCATTTGAAGAAATTTTTTCAAAATTCAAAAGTCGGGATCTCCTCATTAGTGAATTTTTTTAAAGAAAATTCACTAAAAAGGGAAGTCACTAACTAGGATTAGAAATCGTCATGTAGGAGTCAATTATACGATGTACAGGGACCTATCCCACTAAGCTACGCTCGACATGTGTTTACTAGCAGGTATAACTCATAATACGTCTTAATTGCTCAAGGTTTTATGATCTACACAAAGCGATTTTGATTTGAAATCGAGTTTTTACACATATTTTAGAAGAAATCAAGAAAAATTGCGACTTAGACTCATATCTAGGAGCTTGTTGGTCATTTCTTGTAGCATTTTTCACTCACATTCTGATCAATCAATTTTGACGTTTTAACTTTCTTGAATCAGATTTAATTATTTAAAAATTAATTTACCTCAAACTTTTTTGTCTTTTAAGATGGAGATCTCAACTTTGGTACATAGGATACCCTTTACGGCATAAACTAGCCTAAACTAGGTTTCCCTCGCTTTCTTATTTCCGGAGATATAATTTTTTTCCAAAGGAAATATCAAATTTTCCGGGAAAACCTGGGCCGATTTTTATGACTAACGAACTTATCGAAGCCACTTACAAAAGGAAGGTATGTGCCAAATTTGATCAAAATCGGACCATTATTTTTAGAGCTAACGGTGTGACATTTATATATATATATATATATATATATATATATATATATATATATATATATATATATATATATATATATATATATATATATAATGTTATTTTGTGTGCAAATGTGTGTGCATATTGAGAGTAGGTGAGGGCGTATGGAGGTATGTGGTATGAGTTAATGTGGGAGCCTTGGAGCACGTGTAAATGTATGAATGGGCGTGCGAAGACTGGTATGTACGTGGTGAAAACAAAGCTGCGTATTTATATCTGTATGGCGAATTGAGTTAGTGAGTGCAAGAAATGTGTTAATATGAATACAGCGGAACGCTGGCCAGTTCTTTTTAGTTCTTTACAGGTATTGTCTATGTACCTAATGATGAATTTTCATGTGGGAGTATATGCCTATATGCTGGTGATGTTGGATGGGTTTGTTTGTTGATTGGGGTACAGAGCGACTTGAAATTATAATTGTTTTTTTTTTTTTGTTATTCTGCGACTTGATATACAGATTCCCAAAATCCCACACACAAGCTATGTTTCGGTAGGAAAAGGTGTTTATTTTTAGCGCTTATGTTTTATAGTTGGTTTGCCTTATTATTATTATTATATAGCAGAAAACATAATTTGTTATATATATATATATATATATATATATATATATATATATATATATATATATATATATATATATATATATATATATATAAGGGGAAATGTTTAAGGGCAAAGCCGCAAGGAGACAACCGCAAACACGTGTTTCAGGCTGTCTCCTTGCGGCTTTGCTCTTAAACATTTCTCCTTGTATAGTACATAAATGCCGTGTTATCAATCCTGTTTTAGTTTATATATATATATATATATATATATATATATATATATATATATATATATATATATATATATAAACATATAAAAATTGAAACTGACCCTGGATATGGGTTCTAAGGGGCCTGGTTCGCGTTCGTTTGAAGAATTTTTTTCAAAATTCAAAATTCGGGATTTCGACATACATTAATCAATACCTGATTGGTGGGGACAAAAAGCGTACATGTTTAGACACTGATATATTTGTACATACAAACAAAAAACGCTTTTACTATTTATTGAACAAAGCTACCAGCCTTTCCAGTGTGTTTTATGTTTTTAATCTCGGCTAACTATGTAACAAAATCCTTTGGTGCTGTCAAAATTAGCAAAGTTCCAAGTTTTACAAGCTGTACAGGATTTTATTAGTCCAATTCACACCGAAGCTAGGAAGTTCTGTCCTTATTTTATGAGGTATTTACTGCAATTTTACAGCTGATTAAATGGCTTTGGTTACTTTTACAGGTACTGCCTTCTTTTTTACTACTTTCCTCACACCACGTTAATTACCTTTCCCAATATATATTGCTCTGACAACACACATCACAAAAGTCAATACACCTAGTTTCATCTAATCACAAAGCTAAAACAATGACTTATTATAAATAAATTTACTGCTGACAATCTCATAGTAAATGTAATGTTTCCACCAAACATTATTTTCAGAATGTATGGCTGGGACCTTTGCAAATATTTTTTTCTACTTCACCTATTTATTGAAAATTTACATTATGCCATATATTAAAGCAAAAGTAAAATAATTTAAAATTACTAACATATTACTGCATTTTAAAGAAGCAAATTTTAAGTTACTATAAACAAAACACTGTGCGTCAGAAAAATTTTGCAAGATAATGTATTAGCTTAAGAGAGAAGTTGTGAGATTTTTAGCTATATGTCAGGCGAAAAATTTATGGCTAAAAAAGGTTACACAAATTCATTTAGCTTAACATACAATCAACCGCAATTTAATTTTCTCACGTTATAACTGCCCCCAAACTATTTATAGTTAAGATAAGAATAATTATTATAACTTCAGTAAATTTAATAAATTTTCATTACAAAATTCATTAACAGAAATAATAATAATAATAATATTTATTTGATATCAAGAGATTACATGGCGTGTCAGGTAAATAATATGTATACACATAAACACAGATGGTCAAATATTTAAAATACAATAGTTGTAAAGAACACCACAGAAACAATAGGAACAAACAACAAACAAATCAATCTATGTACAAATATATAGACAACTAAGCAACACAAAATGCACTTAAAGTCCCTAAGGAGCTGTTTTGACACCTCTCACCAACCAGTCTCAAAATACTCATCCACTGAATACAGTGTCGTCCGCAGCAGAAGTCTCTTAACCTCTCTGGCAAATCGTGATTCGGGCATTTCCTTCAAATCACTTGGTAGTTTGTTATACAGCTTCAAACCCAGATAATTTGCACCCAATTGCGTTCTAGCTAGTCTATGATATGGTATGCTAAAGTTAGCCTTCTTTCTGGTATCATGGGTATGTAATTGTTCATTGGCCAGAAATAAGTCTTTGTTTTGATGCACATATTTTAAACAACCAACGGCAGCTAGTCTTCCAAGACACATCGCACAAGACACGCAGGCCTCTTTCCGTTTCAGGAGCACTTGCTGCAAGCCTGGACTGCACCCCCACAAAAGCACACCATAACCAGCGACAGAGTGAAAGTTGGAAAAATATGCCATCTTGCAGGCCTCCCGGCTCACCACAGCTTTCATTCGCCGCATTGTAAAAATAGCCGTAGACAACCTTTCAAGCAGGGACGAGACATGAGCAGACCAGGCAAGGCCATCCTCCAGAATTACACCAAGAAGCTTTAGACTCGCTCCGCCGCTGTGTCCCGCACCCAGCACCAGTCGTTGCGTCTTATTTAAGTTCAGTTTTAGAGAGTTTATTCTAAACCACTCATCTGCTTGGTCAAGGCAAGTCCTAGTACGGAGGCCCAAATCAATCATTGCTGTTGCTCTGTTAACAAAGCTGGTATCATCGGCATAAAGACCGATTGCATCCGATGCAATGTTGGCCGGCAGATCATTCATATATATGATAAAGAGTAGGGGGGCCAAAATGAAACCCTGCGGAACACCACAATCTACTGTCATCTCATCGGATAGCTGTTTATCCCAATACACAACCTGCCTTCGATCCTCCAGGTAAGACCCAAATAGAGAGAGGGCTGTACCTCTGACACCATAATCTTCCAGCTTCCCCAACAAAATACACTTTGAAACTGTATCAAAAGCCTTACTTAGATCACAAGCTACGATTTCAACTTTTTTTTTATCGAGTCCTTCGGCAATATTCAACAATTTCGGTCAAGGCTGTGTCTGTTGAACGTTTGGGTCTAAATCCATGCTGGCGCGGATCTAATATCTTGTATCTTTCAATGAATGCCAGCAAGCTTCTCTTAAGGAGCTCTTCAAATATCTTTGATAGAATCGGAAGTAGCGAGATAGGCCGGTAGTTGTCACAATCATCCAAACTCCCACCTTTATGTATCGCAATCACTTTTTCCAGCTTTAACTTTTTAGGAAAGTTGCCTTGGATCATACACTGGTTAAGCACCTCACACAAACAGCTAACTATGATAGGGAATACTTCCTTTAACAATGGAACTGTCATTCCATATATATCAGATGAGGGCTTATTTTTAAAAATTTTCACAATGTTGGTCAGTTCTTCATTGGTTGTTGGGTACAAAAACATGGTGTGCAGATTTCTATCCTTATTGTTATGCAGCATACCCATAGCCTCCTTTACTGAGTGATCAAGGCTACTAGACACATTTATACCGACACTTGTAAAATGATTATTATGTTGATTCGCATTAAGAGCCGTTTACAAGTTTGAACAACGTCGTTTGCCTCTCTCTTTGTTGATGATCGTCCATACAGCTTTAACTTTATTGTCTGCGGCATCAATATATTCATTATTCCTTCTTTTAACTTCACGTGTGTATGTTTCTCTCATTTGCTTCTTAAGTGTGGCTAAGAATTGTCTTGAGTTTTCAGTTCTAATTACCCTATGAATTATTTGAGCTGAATCCACCAGCATCTTGACTTTTTCTAATTCTGGGGATGTAACTAAAGTTTTCTTGTCGCCAAGTGGTACTTTTTTCTTCGGAAAGGAATGCTTGAAGCACTGCTCAATTGTGTCATGTATATTTTCAAATGATTTTTCTGCATTTTCCTCCAGCAGGCTTGCCCACTCAATTTTTGACAGTTCACGTTTAAACCCACAAAGGTATCGATCGTAGTAAGACTTTTGGAAAACCTCTTCAAATGAGCGCGAATTTGGGCCTCGAGAACCCATATCCAAGGTTTGTTTCAATATCTACATGTTTATATATCATGTTGGGCATGTTAAATATCTCTACACTCCTTACAGAAAGGGAGCGGTTCGACAAAATTTCCAGGATAGTAAGGTGAAACTCTTTGGCGTCGTTAATAGGCCATAATAAATCGGCCGACGTTAAAGAAACAAAAAAACGCACACAAGAGAAATTGTTCTAAAATAAAAACTTGTAAAAATGTTCTAGACGCAGCTAGAGCGTTATTGTAGTGAATTTTCATAAGAATAATATCATAGTGATTTAGCCTTATATTAAAAGTTAGAAAACGTTACTTCATTTAATTAGGAACAGTAAAAAATAAGGTAAAGAAGGGTAAGCAAAAACATGACCTACAACATAAATATTTATACAGTAATTTGGATACAAAAATCAACAAAACAGTTGATAAACAGGAAATATACTCAACAAAAAATCCACTAGAGAGCTAAACAAAACAAAAATTGTGTTTCTTGCATTGAGGGTGATTGTATGCATGCAGAAGGGGAAGAACAACCCACAGGACGAATAGGGTTTCTGCCCCTCATCCAAAAACACGGGGGGTTCTCCTTCCCTTTGTCCATGCATAAAACTACCTTCAAAGCATAAAGCACAAGAAAAAGTTCTTGGAAGCAACCTCTACGAAAGTTACTACACCTGGACGAATATGGGTGTTGTTCGGGGCAGACAGGGTTTAAAGGAAGTATTGCTGTAAAATGTGAAAAACGCTTCTTTTCAAGGTCCGACAAAATGTTTTTTATCATTTTTCGCTCATATTTCCTCCCCGTTCACCAACCCTATTAATTCTTGATCCCTTAAGTTTCTTAGGGGTTGTTTGCACCAAATTTGCCTTGTGGCTTGGGCATTCAAGGGGGGGTCTCAGCATGTTTCTGAAACAAAAATCTAAAAACCCTTCTTGCTGTAAACTGTAAATTTACCGAAATTACATTCCACATTGTCGCCTGTAATGTCTTTTCAGATAATATCGAATACAACACTAAAGTAAATAAATTCACTTGCTGTTTCAGTCCTTTTTTATATTTGTATTACATATATAAGCACAAGATAAGTAAATATAATAAAGGGGTACCCTTAATTAACATTGGGGCTACCCAAATTGGTGTAGGACCATGTTTGTCTATGTCCTTTTAATTTGTAAATTTTCGTTTCAATCACTTAAAGAGTTTGAGAGATATTGCGTTTTAAAAAAGTATTTGTTAATTTTTTGTTAAGAACAATTTGGCATTAAGATCTGATAAACAAACTCATGCAAGCCATTAAGAAAATAAGGCTAATTCCCAAATATGGTCCAAATCAGTAAAGTATTTTTTGAGTTATTGGTTGAATACATATATATATATATATATATATATATATATATATATATATATATATATATGTATCCAAATCGAGGCGGCACAAAAAGTTAGGTATTTGGGGATCATCATAGATCAACATCTGCGTTGGGATGAGCATGTTGGTGTGGTTGTTAAAAAGTTGAGGACCATTTTGTATAAGTTTAAATACCTAAAAACCTTTCTGACAACGGTGTGTCTTGGAATGGTCTATTCGGCATTGGTTGAACCCCTTCTTACATACGGGATTGTTGTTTGGGGTGCTGCGTTGGGTTGTCACCTGAAAAGGTTGGATATAATTCAACGTTGGTTCCTGAAACTAATTTATAATTTACCCGTCTGAATCGTTGTACGCTGAAGCAGGAGCTAATGATATTAGGCAACTTTTTTCATTGGCTGTGTTGACGTACGTAAGAAAGTATGATCGCGTCTCTAGAATAGAGCATTCGTACATAACTAGGCTAAACGCAGCAGCGGCCGCTCAAACGAACAGAGCAATTAAGACTGTCGGCCAGCGTAGTTATACTTATATTGCACCAAGAATTTATAATACTCTTCCAGTCGGTATCAGAACTGCACCAACTTTACGTTGTTATGTGAGGATGGTGAAAGCATGGGTTTCGAAATCTAGACACATCATTCATGGTTTAGTACACAGATAGGTGTTGAACAGGTCGTATGATATCTTTTGCGGTGTTGTACCGCACAGTAATCTTTTTTAAATATGCACACTTTTTATTATTATATACATTTGTGAGAGTGTACATTGTACATGTGAAAATGTGTGAGAGAATGTGTTTGTGTGAGTGTGCTGGTGTGTGTTTTGATTTTTGCACCTGTATGTATGTGTGTGTGTTCTTGTGTTCATTACTTAGTTTTGTATTCTTTGCTTGGTTTAGATTTATCCACGCACAAGTCTCTGACTTTTGTGGATCTTCCCAAGATTTATTATGTTCAGTAGATCTATGTATGTTATTATTATTGAACTGTATTTTGAAAAATAAATCTATATTATTATATATATTATTATATATATAAACGTTTTAGCTGATCATGAAAATGGGGTCCAGGGGCCCTAATTCGCGCTCTTTTAAAGAAATTTTCCCAAAGTCTTACCATCAATACCTCTCTATTAGTGAATTTTCTTAATGAAAATTCACTGGAAATAAACAATCTACGACATCAGTTAAAATTCCATAAGGCATTCCGCACATTCAGCGTTGACAAGGATGGTTAGAGTATGAACGTCTTTTACTTAAGAGTAGAGAAATTAAAAATCGTCCAATGACATAGCGGTCAGTGACAACTAAATATAAATGAGCCGGGTTGTCAGATGTGATAAAATAACATTTGAATCTTAGAATGTATAATATCGGACATAACACACATTCAGAATTATTGATAAAAAATGAAAGTTCGTTGAAAATTTAAATCCGTCCAATAATTGCGCTTAATACCCATAAATGTTAAATTACTAATTCCTCATGATACTTCAGAATAATATATTAAATTCTGTTTACGCCTGTCTTTATAGTATTGACAATCTGTCAATGACAGTCGCCAATCGGCAAAAGTTAACGGTTTATTTCAAGGAAAATGTTATTTTATATTCTTAATTACTTGGTTTGACACCGTAGAATATCGTCTTATTTTGATAATTTGTGACATAAACATGGTAAGTAAATAGTCCTTGAATGAACTTCGTATAATATACTGGGTGGCGCATTGAAAACGAAACAGACCGATTTGCGTCCAGAGAATTTTTTGAAGAAACGCTGTAACACCTCAATTTTAATATTGAGGGGAACATGTTTTGACATAAAACTCAACTTTGTCACATCAACCCCTTAAAGGTGGTGATAACAACCGTGATATTTTAAATAGGGAACATGGGTCAAGTGTTACATCATTTGAAAGCTCTTTCTTTTCTGAATTCAGCACCTGATTTTTTAGGAAGTTTTATCAACTCGTTTAAAAATTATTCACAGTTGGAGTTGCAAGAACGTATTTCATTCATTGTGATAAAAAATGCACCAATTAGTCAATTTTTCGTTAAGAAAACTAAAAAACAAAACCAAACGTTCAATAATGTTTATTCAGTTAAGTAAGTGTTGAAATTGATGACCACCAGCTTCAATACAAAAGTGCAAATTTTGTTAAAAACGAGCTCTGATATTCTGGAGCATTTGTGGAGTTATTAGACGGCATTCTTCAACAATGCGTCGTCATAATTCTTCCAGAGACCCCGGTTCTATTTCGTAAATTCTACTCTTTAAATGGCCCCATAGAAAGAAGCTTAAAGGAGTTAAATCTGGTGATCTAGGGGGCCACCCAATAGCACTTCTACGCCCAATCCATTGCTCTGAGAACTCTCTGTTCAAAAACTCCCTAACACGTTGTGAAAAATGCGGAGGAGCTCCATCTTGTTGAAACACTAATTGATTTTCTTGACAGCGATCATCATTTTTAACAATGTCAATTAGTAGAGGGTAAACGATATCTTCTAGTAACTCCAAATACGTTTCGCCACTCAAATTTCCATCAAGAAAAATTGGTCCGATTAAACGGTCTCCAAAAATGCCAGTCCAGGCATTCAATTTCTGTGGAGTTTGAGTGTAGACTTGGTGAAAATTTCTTGGATTATTATCTGCCCAATAACGGCAATTATACACTCGTCTGAAAAACAGATATTAAACAGAAAGTTCCCGTTATCAGCTATTCGTGCAGTCATAACTTAACAAAACTCCAGCCGCCGATCAAAATCATCTTCATTCAGTTGTTGTACAAGATGAATTTTATACGGGTGAAATGTTTGCAGAAAATTCATTTCAAATAGACCCCTTCTCTGATGCTTGGCAGTAGTCTTAGCTATAGAGTTTATCATTTAATGGTATATAATTTTTGTCGAATTTTCGTAATAAATCAATAAAGCTCAATATATCCGTTATTATACAAGATATGAGAAAAATCATTATACATTAATTATAGGGTGCCTTGAGCTACATCTTAAAAAATATTTCTACAATCACAGGATGGCCCATAAGTCGTTGGTGATACAAATTTTCTTTTTTTTTTTAATCAAACACGACTTATGTTATTGCATTTTTGCATTTTCCATCGAAATATAATGCATGTTTGTAAGAAAAGAAATTCTGGATGCAGCAAGTGCGTTATGGTAGCGAATTTTGATCAAATGCTTCATATTTGAATAGCCCAATTTGCTATTAACCTATAAGGTTGACCAAGAAACAAGTTTTCCCGGGAACACTTTAAGTTTACTTTTGGAAATTTTTGTACATTTTCACACAATAAAGTTATTTTTATGAAACATGGCACATTTTTTTACTATATAGGTTATACTGGTAACCAAAATTGATGCCTGCTTTCTTAAATAAAAAGAAAACACACATATTTGCAATAAAAACATTTTTATGAAAATTCACTACCATAACGCACTTGCTGCGTCCAGAGTTTTATTGTTAATATTAGCACATTTATAGTAAGAAAATCCACTAATAAAATTTGTTCTCATCAAATCTTTGTTGCTGGAAAAACCGGTCCGATTAACTTGACTAAGACGAAATTATCCACGCGATTAACAAGGGGAAATACCTGCCACGATTATAATTTGGCAGATTCCTTTTATAAACTAAACTAAATTTTCTTCTGGAAAGCTTTTATAACTTCAGTGGAATTTGTAATACAAGCTTCTTTTAAAGAGGCTGACAGTCCCTTGGTTCACCCAATTTTAATTTTCTAGCGTCATAGAAAATTGGGTTTTAGACTTTCTAATTTTTTTTACCAAAAAGAGGTAGGGCACAATATTTGAATTTTTTTAATAATAATCTAAGGAGCGAAATTCTTTAAATAAGCTTGTATTAGGACCTCTAACGCATTTGCTGCGACACGAAATGTTTTTGGTACTTTTCTTTTACTACAAGAAAAATACTAATTTTATGAAAATTAACTACCATACCTGCTGCGTCTTGAAATTTTTAGTGATAAACATAAATTGCAGACAATATTAAAAATAATATAAAAAATACAGACCACTAATAAAAGCCTCAAGACAATCGGTTGGTATAATCGCACTTCGTTTTCATATTTTATTTATGGTAGCTTAGTAGAAAAATGTTTCAAAGCAATGTACTCCTCCAACATCTCTTATGTTTTTTTGTTAAAGTCATGATTGATTTATAAATTTAGACACATTGCGTTATTATTTAATACGAAAAAGCCAACTTGTCACAATAAATAATATATAAACCATTAATTAAAACTTTTGGCAAGCTCCACGAGGAATGAAAATTTAACGTATGCTATTAGCGGAATATCAAAGCGAAAGAGGCCTAAAGGAGAAATCGGTAACTTTTTCTACAAGTCGTGGCTATATTTATATAGGTCAAATCTGGAAGCTCGTAAATAATTCTTCATTATCATTTATTGAATGTTTCTATTTTTGCCGCACATGCGGATCAAACAGATTATATGTATAATTGTATAATACAAAAATTTTGGGACACAGCAAGTGCGTTATAGTAGCGAATTTTCATAAGAATTGTACACTATTATTATACGACATATTAGTAAAGTTAATACTTTAAACTTACACAGACCTTGAAGATAGATTTTAGAGGTCCTAGTACGCGCACATTTGAAGAATTATTTCGAAAGTATTACCATCGATAACTCTCTATTATCAAAAAACTCTTGCGTTGTAACTACTTTTGAGAAAAATGCCCAAAGTTCAATTTTCTATGAAGCTAAATAACTAAATTTTGCTATATCTGTAGATAGTGTAAGTAAGGAACTTGTATTACCAATTTCATTAAAGTTATACAGAAGATTTACAGAAGGAAACTTAGTTCATATTTAGAAAAGTTAAGTATCTGCCAAATTATAACTGTGGCAGTAATGTTTCCTTATTAATCGCCAGTATGATTTCGTTTTAGTCCACCTAATCAAACCGCTTTTTTCAATATCAACAATACCAAATATCTGCTGAAAAATATAATCTCCGAGTCTAGTATTGTTTCTCCAAGTATAAAAATAAAACGTAAGAAACATACATTCATCGAGCTGGATTCGATCGCGTAACATTCTGCTTATGAGGCAAGCGCGACGCCTCTCAGCCATCAACTCACGTCTTATTTGCATGATACACTAGATCGGCTTCACGCCCGGGATATTACATTCAAAGTATACGTAAAAATTAATTACAGTATTAGTATAATTACCTTTGAAACACGTCCCACGATTGTTTCGGTCTTATATGATGTCTTATATTTAAGTTTAAAGATAAAAGAAACTATTTTAGAATCATTTTTATAGAGATTTGGCTTGATTTTGTCTACATTTCTACTATATTATGCGACAGAATAATATATCCATGCTGCGCTAAAACTGTATTTGAGGCCCTTCATAAAGCTACAAATATAGTGTCTTTTAATAATTGATTGATGTATGGTTTATACCTGTTGTAAGAATGAATCTACGCGTGGAAGGTAATTAGTCTGTCGGTCAGATATTGGACACTAAATCGTCTCAACGCATGTATTTGGGATTTTATTAGTGAATTTTCTTTAAAAAAATTCACTAATGGGGAGATCCGTGTTTATATATATATATATATATATATATATATATATATATATATATATATATATATATATATATATATATATATATATCTTTTGGAATTTTTCACTACACTGTAATCACTTTTAAATATAGACTTTATTTGTTTGCTGTACTTTTTTTGATTTTTTATTGGTTTACGTGGACTGCAGTATATATATATATATATATATATATATATATATATATATATATATATATATATATATATATATATATATATATATATATATATATATCTATATATATATATATATATATATATATATATATATATATATATATATATATATATATATATATATATATATATATATATATATTATTACTAAAATTGCTTGAAAAACAGTATAATCCACGATAGGCAGTATGGATTCCGTCAGCGCAGATCAACTGCCGACCTCTTTTCCTTTGTCACCCATTCTTGGCACAAGTCTATGGAACTACACGGTGAATCCCAGATTGTCGCTCTAGACATATCCAAAGCATTCGACCAGGTCTGGCACGCAGCGCTGCTTAGGTTTCCTCTTCCAGGCTGGCAAATACTTTTCACCAGCTAATCTCTATACCTTATATACTCCACAAATAAGGCCAAACCTCTAATACTGCTTCCACATCTGGGGTGCCGCTGCCGCTTCTACACTCGCTATCCTGGACTCCATTCAGAAGAGAGCTATGCGTCTCATTGGTGACCCCACTCTCAACCAAAGACTGCCATCCCTTGCCCACCGACATGCCGTTGGTGACCTCTCTCTCTCTCTCTCTTTTATAGATATCTGTACGGTTACTGCTCAGGGGAGCTTTCTTCCATAGTTCCTCCACCTGCTGCCCCCGACAGATCTACCAGGCGAACAGAGCGAATGCACCCTTTTACTGTCTAGGTCACCAGACATAGAACATCTTGTTGTGCCCGCTCTTTTGTCCCGAGGACTTCCAAGCTGTGGAATTCCTTGCCGGTACATGTTTCTCCTTCTCCTCCGAACCTCCAAATCTCCACGTCCAGATTTAACAAGTTGCCTCTTTCCTCCTTGTCGACACCCACAGTATGATAGTATTTAAGCTGTAAACCCTCGTGGTGTGTTGCTGATATATATATATATATATATATATATATATATATATATATATATATATATATATATATATATATATATATATATATATATATAAAGGTGTTTCATTACATGTGGGACCCACGCCGTGCAATATCTCACTGCCACTATCTTTATTAACGGATGTCTGTTATCGTCAACATATAATTGCGATCTGTAAAATAAATTAGTGCGTGATATTCGGAACTGACTAATTCGCTGGTTCATCAACAATATATTTGTACTGTTAATTTGGGGGGTGAGTTTTACACTGTAAACAATAACCTGTGTGTCAAATACGAGCGTCATAATAAACTCGAATGCACGCAGAACTAATCACAGTTTGGCTAATCGAATTTAATCATTTACTGCACTGCTAGCTAATTACGGCACGGGCTGAAAAACTACAATGTTGCTACGTTATACAGTGTGGAACAGCCAAATGGAATAAATTCGATAACGGATAAATGAGGACGTGTTGGGAAAAACGCTTGGACACGTCGATTTGTATTTTTAACTGCGCATCTTTTTCAAGAAAAAAAATTATATAGGGTGCGTCATGTGACAGTGGCCAATACCAACTTTCTTATTTTAAACACAAGCCCCTGTATATTATAAATTTTTTGGATTCTTCAGAAAATTCTAGACATAATTCATGTACAATGTTCTATACCTATCTTCAACTGTTTCGGAAATATTAAGTATTTTCAGATTTATTACAAAAATTAACATTAAAAATAGAAAATTATTTTATTTCACAAATTCGCTACATTGCATTCAATACTTATTTCCCATTCAGCTCTTGATAATGAGAAAGTAAACAAAAACCATTCCTGCGTTTCTTTTTACTGATATGAAATGAAACAAAAACAAAAACAGTTTTCTTTCTGTTCGTATAAAACTCGTAGCCTTAGCAACTTGTTGTCTGCCTGCATGACAGTAGTGATTAGTGTCAGTGCTATTGTCGTTTGAATTTCGTTAACTGTACGTAATAATATCAGAAAAATGGTTCATTTAACAGAAATGCACAAAATAACCATTCTACAAATGATTGGTTATGGAGATAACACACGGACACAGATGGAAGTGTCTCGCTTATTTCACGAAAAATTTCCAAATTTGCCGCCTGTATCCCAAGGAACAATTAGCAAAATAGAAAAGCAGTTTCGCGAGCTTGGTCATGTGAGACAGATAAAAAAAGTAGCTGCCAATGCAGTAAGTGATGATACGAAATTGGATATTACGCTTGAGTTTCAAGAAAACCCACATACTTCTGGTCGACAAGCAGCCCAACTATTCAACGTTAGCCACACAGCAATTTTTCGAACATTAAAGGAAAGTAAAATGCATCCCTATAAAATGATACCAACTCAGGAGCTCATGGAGGACGATTTCGATAGGAGAACGTATTTTTGTGAACAAATGATGGCAATGTTAGATAACAATGTGTTCCAATAAGAAGATGTTTTGTTTTCTGATGAGAGCACATTTACACTTCACGGTCATGTTAATCGTCAAAATTGCCGCTATTGGTCTAATGAGAATCCTCATTGGATGAGAGAGGAACATACGCAATATCCTGAAAAAGTTAATGTTTGGGCAGGAATTGTTGGAAATCATATCGTAGGTCCCTTTTTCATTGATGGCAACTTGAATGGGGATAAATATTTAGAACTGCTCCAAAATAATGTCGTGCCAACTTTGACAAACTTATATCCAGATCCAGCAAACCCACAAGTTCCTGCCAATAAAATATGGTTTCAGCAAGATGGAGCACCGCCCCATTACCAAATCAATGTCCGGCAGTACCTGAACCAAATTTTTCCAAATCGGTGGATAGGGAGGCGCGGATCGATAGAATGGCCAGCACGATCTCCTGATCTGTCGCTATTAGACTACTTTTTGTGGGGATATGTCAAAAGTATTGTATACAAAACTAAGCCCCTCAACTTAGATGACTTAAAAAGACGAATCACGCTTGCGATTAGATCAGTCACGCCTGAGATGTTGAGTAATGTTAGAAGACATTTCTATACCAGATTAGCATGTTGCCAAGATGTTCGTGGCGAGCATTTTGAACATTTACTACATTGACATTAATTTTTTTTTGTTTTTTTAAATTATTAAGAAATAATCAGTATTTCTTATTAGAATTTGTGAAATAAAATAATTTTCTATTTTTAATGTTAATTTTTGTAATAAATCTGAAAATACTTAATATTTCCGAAACAGTTGAAGATAGGTATAGGACATTGTACATGAATTATGTCTAGAATTTTCTGAAGAATCCAAAAAATTAATAATATACAGGGGCTTCTATTTAAAATAAGAAAGTTGGTATTGGCCACTGTCACATAACGCACCCTATATAATTTTTTTTTCTTGAAAAAGATGCGCAGTTAAAAATACAAATCGACGTGTCCAAGCGTTTTTCCCAACACGTCCTCATTTATCCGTTATCGAATTTATTCCATTTGGCTGTTCCACACTGTATAGTTTGCTAGTTAGGTAGGTGGATATATCACCAATAGTAAAATCGGTACAATAAACTAACTTTAAGCGTAAACCAAATCGTTTAGAAATTTTACAGGTGAAGCCTCGAAAAGTTATTAATTTTATTTTAATGTGTACAGAGTGGAATAAATTCAGATCGCCAATAATGAACATATTTATAAAAAAATATTCGGGACGCAGCAAGTGCGTTATGGTAGTTAATTTTCATAAGAATAATATTGTTACATTCTACGGGGTTCTGGATTTGTTGATTAACAAAACACAGCTTTCCAAACTACTAATTTATTATTACCAACTATTTTCCAACACCAGTGTCAACCAAAATGAAAATTAGAAATGAATAAACAGTTTAAGATATGAGTTCAAATTTCACACAGCATATACCAGGTTCGATGTTGGTAAGGATGATTAGACTGTGAATGCGTCATTTAAGTAGACTATTCAAATAGAAACAGTCACCTGACAATTAAATATAAATGAGCTGGGTGGTCAGATTTAATAAAATTTCATTTGAATCCTAAAATGTAAAACATAGGGTAATAACACGTATTGGTACTTATTGATGATAAATAAAAGTTCGTCAAAAAATTAATCCAACCAAAAAATGTGGCATAATATTAATAAATGTTGAGTTACCAATAATTTCTCATTTGATTTATCATAAATTCTAATTTACTCAATCTGACACCGCTGCATGGTAGGCCAACTGTCATCGCAAAACGGGGGCTGCCGAGTGCCGACGCCGAAACATGAGACGCTCAACCTGTTATTTACATTTATTAAAACTGAAATGTTTTGTTATATTACAGAATATACCAAATAGAAGTTTCACTTCAATGAAATGGTTTAAAACTATAAGTTCAGTACTAATTTCCGACACTTCAGCCCCAGTAGCATTATAATCCAGAAATCTATTTACTTTTAAATATCAATCTAACCTCAAAACATTCGAAGATTCGTTATTATTGTTTATGGTTTTATTTTGCAAAGCATCCTTACATAGAGTGTTAGCGACTAGACACGTTTGTTGTTATAAAGCTCTTTATTATTATATCTCTACATATTATGTTAGAGTTGTTATTGAAAAGTGTTCTTTTGATTTCGTCCTAAAGTTTCTGACACAATTGTTGATTAAAGGTAAGTTATCGTTATTTGTGTTCTTCAATATTTTTAATAACCTGGCAAGTAAAACAAATACTAACTTATACTTATTGGTTCCAGTATCACAAAAATTTGGGGGCGCAGCAAGTGCGTTATAGTAGTGAATTTTCATAAGAATTGTACACTCTCAGTAAGATGTACTATTAAAACTAATTCTTTAAATTTAAATGGACCTTTGAGATCAGTTTTAGAGTCCTTGTTAGCGATTATTAAAAAAAAAGTATGTTTTATATGGAGCTACTAAATTCAAATTTGGTCTTAGATATAATATGTAAATACTGCAAGTGTCTTTAAAAAAATTGTGTTACAAATTTCATTAAAGTTACAAAAGTTTTTCAGAAAACAATTAATTATTTACAAAGGGAATGTACCTGTCAAATTATAAATATGACAGGTATTTTTCCTTATTAATTGTTTGGATGGTTTTGTTTTAGTCAACCCATCCAGTTTTTGCAAACAATAAACAACAAAAAAAGTTTTTTAAAACAAAACGAAGCTCAATATGTTATTTTTCTTTAATTTGTTACCCACGTGCGTTTACATAGGTGTTACTAAAGTTCAAGATTGAAGATTCTGGCTTAATAGGAAATTCATTGAGCTATCGGATTTGAAATATTTTTACGAAAATTTTCTACCATAACATAAAAAACCTTTTTTGTTGTTTATTGTTTGCAAAAACTGGATGGGTTGACTAAAACAAAACCATCCAAGCAATTAATATGGAAAAATACCTGTCATATTCATATTTCGACATGTACATTCCCTTTGTAAATAATTATTTTTTTCTGTAAAACCTTTGTAACTTTAATGAAATTTGTAACATAATTTGTTTTAAGACACTTGCAGTACTTACATATTTTTATAATTCGTCAGGTACACTCTCTTTGTAAATAATTATTTTTTTCTGAAAAACGTTTGTAACTTTAATGAAATTTGTAACACATTTTTTTTAAAAGGCATTTGCAGTACTTACATATTATATCCAGGACCAAATTTTTATTTAGTAGCTCAATATAAAATATAATTTTTTTCAAATAATCGCTAACTGGAACCCTAAAACTGATCTCCAAGGTCCATTTAAATTTAAATAATTAGTTTTAATAATATATCTTACTAATAGTGTACAATTCTTATGAAAATTCACAACCATAACGTACTTGCTGCGTCTAGAGTTATTATTTATTGCACTGTTTTCCTTAACAAAATCCGTGCTTATTATCCCTTTTTCATTGATTTCTTCTCAGCAAAAATATAATAATAATAATAATAATAATACCTTTATTATCCATTTTGACAGCATACAAGCTACATTGGATTTTTCAGCCTTTTACAATAATTAATTTTTCACAACATTAAAATATTCATTTAGCGTATAAAAACACTGGTCTGATAGAAAAGAAGAAACTTGACTTTTAAACACCTTAATATTTTGGATATTTTTAAATTGTTAGGAAGATGATTAAATATTTTTAGTCCAATACAGTTTGGAGAGTCTTTTATCATCTTAGTTCTAGCATACGGAACATAAAAGTTACAAGCCTGTCTGGTACTAAAGGTATGAACATCACTGTTTAGTCTAAATTTATCACCATTTTTAAAAACATATATACACAACTCTAAAATATATAAACATACCACAGTTAAAATTTTATGACTAGAAAAGTAGACCCGGCATGACGTCATCTTTCCTATGTCGAAAATAGAGCGTATTATTCTTTTATGAGCGATAAGGACATCATGCAGCAAGGTAGAATTACCCCACAGACATATACCGTACCTCAGTCTAGAATCAATATAACTGTAGTATAAAGATATTAGTTGCTTTTCAGTCAAAACATTTCTTATATTTATAAATAAAAAATTAAGAGATGCAAGCCGTGAAACCAATGTCGTACAGTGCAACTTCCAGTTGAGATGTTCATCAACGTGTACTCCAAGGAACTTGTAGTTATTGACACACGTTAGATAAGTATTGTCAACACCCCCACTAAGTATATCAACTTCCCTTTGACGCGGATGAAATCTCACCATCTCTGTCTTCGAAGAATTAAAATATATCAGACACCGAGAGAACCAACTCCTCAAGTTATTAAAAACATGATGACATTTATTATTCAAAGCATCATCTGTCTTTTCAGAAACGATTAGAGACGTATCATCCACATATAAAGTAAAATGCGCATCAGGAGATACTTTATCAAGCTCATTGACGTAAAGGGTAAAAAGAATAGGGCCCAGTACTGAGCCCTGAGGCACACCAGTAGGAACAACAACACGCTCAGAACATACCCTACTTATTCGTTCTGATGTCTTGAACTTTATCTCAGTATACTGTTCGCTGTTCGTCAGGTAAGAGTCAATCCAGCCAAGCGCATTACCTCTCAAACCATAACAATAAAGCCTGTCACACAGTACCCTATGGTCAACACAATCGAAGGCCCTGCTGAGATCACAAAAAATCCCAACAGGGCACTCACCAGCCTCCAAGCAAGTGACTAAGCCCTGACAGAAGTCAATGAGAGCCGTTGTAGTGGAGTGACCCTCTCTAAAGCCATGCTGACAGGCAGACAATATACCACACGACTGCAAAAATTGTTCCAAGCGATTTAGATAGCTATATTCAAATACCTTTGAAAAAGTCATAGATAATGTAATCAGCCGATAGTTGTTCAAAATAGTTGAATCATTCTTTTTTATTAAAGGACAGCCCTTACCAATCTTTAGGTCACTAGGAAAGATACCCGACTCAAATGAAAGATTTACCAAGCAGGTAAGAGACTTAATAATATGTCTTAAAACTTACTTAACTAAAAAAGGTGGAATTTCGTCTCGACCGCACGAAGACTTATTTTTTATTTTTTTTTATTAACAAAATATACAACTCGTCTTTACTAAAAGGCAGTAAATACATTGTTTTGTTATTGAGTTTTGTCGAAAGGTTTAAAGGAGGTAAGTCCTTAGGAATGTTTTTAATAATATTTTTAGGTGCTTCTACAGAGAACGAATTGAATAAGTTAGCGATTTCCCGTGGATCCGTAACTAACTTCTCTTCGTGTCGTATTACAATATTGTTATGTTTATTGACCTGCTTGCCATTTAGTTCCAAAATCAGATGCCATGCGGCTTTAGTCGGATTATCAGAAGCCAGAATCCTATGTTGGCAGAAATTCCTTTTAGTACATCTTACAAGTTTTTTATGAGCAGCTCTTGCAGCCCCGTAAGAATCATCCGCCTGAGGAGAAACACTTCTCAATAAAAAATAAGTCTTTAAGTCTTGAACTAGAGGCTCTGACCTCAGAAGAAACCCACTCACGGTCCTTTGATTGTTTCCTATATATCCTACGTAATGGAAAATACAAATGAAAGTAATAAAGAAACAACTCATGAAAATTCTTTTACCCCTCATCAATGTTGCTGGCAGCAAAAACATTTTCCCAATTTTCACCAATAAGGGCACTCTCAAAGTCAAAAATAGATTCCTCATCAAAAACTCGCGCCAAAGAAACAGCGCTATGATTCGATTCAACTGAACCTGTGTCAAGCTCCAACAGCACTGTCATGTGGTCAGAAATATTATTGCCAGTCGCAAGGCAGGCACCCTTGCTAGAAAAGTTAGGAAAAGCATTGTAGCTACAGCACTTTCCAAATGCCGGATACCAGCTCATTTTTATAAAGACAACTAATTTAATTTTTTGTGTTGCCTTTGTTTTATGCAGTAATGGCAGTGAAGGTTGTATCAATGTAGGTCAATATTTAAGTTCATGTTTATTAAACTTGAAAAGGGGATCTTTTTTGTGTATAATCAGATATTACATCTCGCAAACCTAAACTGTGTGTATTTGCATGATTATTCAGCATTATCAAGTTTATTGTTCTCACTGCCTGTTCGCTGCGATTCTTTTAAATCTGCAGTTCGATCGTCCTATGTGACGCAGAACAAATTTTGCAGAATATCTCTCTCGTTGAATGCCGCACTCGGTGCAACAATACAGTAATTTCACATGTCACTGCCACATATCTGCCTATTGTTTTCAACGATACAATTAATACAATTCATTTTAGTAGGATGAAGGTCATATAAAACAATCCTTTTTATTAATTTTGCAATCGTCAGCAGCAAATATCAGTTATTTATGCCCCTGTTCATAAACGAGATTGGTATGTACTACGGGAATGTTATCAACACTACATGGATTTCCAATATAAAACATTTTCTGATATTTTCAATAAAAAAAAAAGATTGGAAATTATTTAACAGAACCAGCGAATGGTTCAAAAGCCAAGCTGTAATTATAAACCATAACGTTTTGATGTGGTTGTCAGTAGATAGATACCAGGCAAAAGCTCAAACACATTTTTCGATAAAGAGGTGATTCAATAGAAATAATTATTTGGATTTCATATTTTATAGCTGATCAACACAAAATAAAAAGTCTGGTCGCGGCAAGTGCGTTATGGTAGTAAATTTTTATAAAAATGTTTTTAATAGCAAATGTGTGTGTCTTTTTTTTTAAGGAAGCAGGTATCAAATTTGGTTACCGGTGTAACCTATATAGTAAAAACAATGTGTCATGTTTCATCAAAATAACTTTATTGTGTGAAAATACACAAAAATTTCCGAAAGTAAACTTAAAGTGTTCCCGAAAAAACTCATTTCTCGGTCAACCTTATAGGTTAATGGCAAATTGAGCTATTCAAATATGAAACATTTGATCAAAATTTGCTACCATAACGCACTTGCTGCGTTCAGAATTTTTTTTTTTACAAACATGCATTATATTTCGATGGAAATGCAAAAATGCGGTAACATGAGGCGTGTTCGATAAAAAAGAAAAAGAAAATTTGTATCACCAACGACTTATGGTCTTGAGCTACATCTCTTAAAAAATTTCTACAATCACAGGGATTGTAAAAATAATTTTTTAAGGTGTTGCTCAAGACACCCTATAATTAATGTATACATTTTTTTTTTCATATCTTGTATAATAACGGATATATTGATCTTTATTGATTTTTTACGAAAATTCGACAAAAATTATATACCATTAAACGATAAACTCCATAGCTAAGGCTACTGCCAAGCATCAGAGAAAGGGTCTATTTGAAATGAATTTTCTGGAAACATTTTTGTAAAATGAAGGACAGTGACGGTTGAAACTAAGACTTTGGAGTTTGTAAAACATTCTTCTTAAGACATTTTCTTTCCATAGCCCGTACTATATTCAAGTTCTTTGCCTGAATGTTGCTAATTTTGACGTTTTGAGGAAAACCCCAATTTATTTTTCTTTAAATGCCTATAACTTTTTTGTCTTTTAACATACAGACTTAAGTTTTGGTGGGTAATTTACATATAATTGCATAAATCCGCGTACCAAATTCGTTTGCCCTTACTTTGTTACTTCCGGAGATATATATTTTTTTCGAAAGAAAACACAAAAATTTCTGGGAAAACCTTGGCAGATTTGCCTGGCTAACGAACCAGTCCAAGCTACTTGCAGAAGGAAGGCATTTACCAAATTTAATCAAAATGGGGCCATTATTCTTTTAGTTATCGGTGTGATATATATATATATATATATATATATATATATATATATATATATATATATATATATATATATATATATATATATATATATATATAAACATATAAAAATCGAAACTGGCCCCGGATATGTGTTCTAGGGGACCTAGTTAGCGCTCATTTGAAGAAATTTTTTCAAAATTCAAAACTCTGGATCTCCCCATTAGTGAATTTTTTTTAAAGAAAATTCACCAAAAATTCGGGACGCGCAAGTGCGTTGTAGTAGTGATTTTGTATAAAAATTGTACACTAATGGTACGGCATATTACTAAACCTATTTAAGTAAAGATTGTAACCTGTGATGAGCACCGATGAGAACACTTAGAGAAAGTGTGAACAACATAAATTAGGACGTTTTGCAAAGAATATATTAACTTTAACAAACCCTTCTATAAAACAAAATATATTTCAAGTTTACAATAAGTTTTTTTGAACAACCCAAGGTACAGCAATGGGAAACTATCTCTACACTATACAACTATTCAGTGTTGACCTTTTCAGGAGTAGATTTGAAACGGATTTAAAAAAAATAAAAGTGAGTATTTTCCTAGAGTCTGGTTTCGCTAATTCACTAATGAGTTCCCGACTTGTGAATTTTGACAAAATTTCATAAAATAACCGCGAACTAAGCCACCTAGAACCCATATCCAGAGACAGTTTTTATTTTTATATGTTTATATATATATATATATATATATATATATATATATATATATATATATATATATATATATATATATATATATATATATAGTTAGTGACTTTACTTTTTATCAAATTTTTTTAAGTCACATTTCACTTTAGAGTTATCTAATCTGGTTGTTGTTATTGCGATGAATTTTTTAGCGAGTTTTTGTATACAAAATTATTTGACAAAGAGGATATGAAAGTTTTAAGACTTAATTCAATTTGAATAGCATATCTGGTTGTTTGTTTTTGCCCTAACTTAGTAAAACCGTTCCATATTTAATACGGTCGTAGACTTTTCCCGTGGCTTCACAGGTGCTTGTTTTAGGGAATTTTCTTTAAAAAAACACTAACGAGGAGATCCCGACTTTTGAATTTAGAAAAAAATTCTTCAAGTGAGCGCGAACTAGGTGTGTATATATATATATATATATATATATATATATATATATAATTATTATTATTTCTTGTAATGTCAATGGCACGTCAAAATTATTGTGCTCCTGTTCGTATCAAGTTTTTTCAAGGAATTTTGGCTGATATAGACGAAAGTTTCAAAAAATGGTTAATAATGTATAAAGGCTTTTATTGATGTATTAGTTGGTAACAAGGAAAAAATAAAATATACGAAACTTCACAAAATTCAAGACAAGACCTTCTGAAATTGGATTTTGACATTTACACCTAATATTTTAGACTCTACATTGACAATCTAAATTGTGTTGCCTACAAGCACAAGCTCAGCTTTTTTTGTAGAACACATTGTACAATTAATAGTCACAAATATATTATTATTATTATTATTATATACATAAAGGGTGAACAATTTACCAGAAATTTAGGTCTGTAGGTTTAAAGACAAAAAAGTTAGAGGCATTTAAAGAAAAAAAATTGGGGTTTTCCTCAAAGTGTAAAAATTTCCGATTTGAAACTTTAAAATTGGCAACATTTAGGTAAATAACCTGGAAGAAATACTGATTGTGTTAAGAGTGTTCTGCAAACCCTTAAGTTTAAGCTTCTACCATCATTGCCCTTCCTTTTACTAAAATATTTCCAGAAAATTCATTTCAAATAGACACTTTCTCCGATGCTTTGACAGTAGTTTAAGTTAAGTTTATGGTTTAACGGTCTATAATTTTTAGCTAATTTTCGTAGAAAAACTTCGTTCTGAGGAGACCGCGGCTTTTGAATTCTAAAAAGATTTCTTCAAATGAGCGCAAACTGGGTCCCCTAGAGTCCATATCCGGGTTTACTTTCTATTTACATATAAACAGGGTGACGCATTTCTACGGTAAAGTCCAACATAATTGTTATTATGCAAGATACGAGGAAAAATTGTATACATTACCCATAGGGTGTCTTGAGTTGCATCTTATAAAATTATTTTGCCCATAAGTCGTGGGCAATACCCAAAAATTTTTTTGAACATTTCTTATTGCTGTTGGAGAAACATAATTGGTACGCCCCTGTCTCGTTACTTTCATTAGGTTGCACTATCCTTTAAGTTTCTACCTGGAATTATTTATCTCTGGATCTCACAATCTTTTCCAATTTACTGGTAATCCTTATCCTCCAGACGTCTGTATCGCATTAGGTTTGCGCATGAACAATGCCATACAAAGAATAAGAATACTTATATACCGTTAGATCGTTTATTGTAAATAGCTTTAGCTGTCTTTGACGTGTTCTTTAGATGTACCCAGTGGATTTTCTTCACTAGGAATAATGCTTCTGCCTAGTTGGCAATTCTGTATTACTGACATTATGTTATGTCAACTACGTCACCTAGCGTTACGCGAAAGCTCGATAGAAGCAAGCCTTTCGAAAGTACAAGTCAGTTCTACGCCAGATCTCATCTTCTTCGCTCCTTCTTTGCTCCTTGAAACCCCGAGTTCCAATTCTTCCACTTAAACATCGCTCGTGTGTTTAAGCCAGTTCAATTCTACAGTGCCGTTCTACAACGAATCTCATCTTCATCGCTTGTTGGGACTTCTAAGATCTCGATCTTCTACCTAAACATCGCTAGTGTGATTACGCCACTTCAGTTCAACCTCCAATCTTCCTACAGAAATTCCGTTCGTACAGTATTACAGTGAAAAGTCAGTGTTTTCTTCGAAATAAGAAAGTATACATGCAGTTAAATGCAATAGCAAGTAGCTAATAAGATTGTGAAATCTCCTGAATAACCCATTAAATCAAGTGTAAAACCGCAAATTGTAAATGAATGTTAAGTTCAAAGTGTATATAGTAACAATACAACATATATAAATATAAAAAAGTGTATTATTGAAATCTTCTGGAATCCAGTGCACTTAGAGTTACAAATACAGTCCACATCTTCAACATATTCTTCTTCCAGCGCTAATTAGCAAAGCCGAATAGTTAGCGAGGGTGGGATCAATTAACCTGCAAAACATTGGGGAAAGAAAACAAGCTCTTTCTCCCCCAATTGCATTTTTTTATTTTTCATCGAAATATGGTGCATGTTTGTAAAAAAAAATCGAGACGCAGTAAGTGCGTTTTGGTAGCGAATTATTCAATTGATGGAACCTTTTTTAAATGAAATTCGTCGAAAATAAGGTTTTAAAGGATGTTTCTGCAAACAAATTATTTTATTTTCAATTTTAATTAGAGATTAGGTATATAATTTGAATTTTATGTATGCTTTTAGCAGAATTTTGTGTAAAAAATTTTTAGCCAAATTTGATGCCTGTTTTCATTAAAAAAAGACATATGTGTCATTGAAAATATTTTTATGAAAATTCACTACCATAACGCACTTGCTGCGTCCGCAACTTTTTTCCTTAATAGATTTTCTAGTGTAATCAACCTAATACCCCATAAGGTTACGTTGAAACACGCTGCAACAAATCTTAGTGTGTAGTTGCCACTTCACTTGATTCTTAGTTCATTAAGCAAACACCTCCACACTGCAATATACTTAATACAACACACTGTTATAAGATGCAGCCTTCTGTACGTAATAACCTCAAGAGAAAATGAGATCTTTACCCTAAACATTTCTCGTGTAATATTCGTCAGTATCTCGTTCCTGAGGCACAACATATTTTACGTGACTTTCAAGACGAAGATCTAATAGTCGATTTTTGGTTGAGGAGAGGCGATAAGGCATCTGTGAAGGTAGATTTTGTATATTAGAAGTATTATTAGTCACGAGCTTGTAATTTATAGGGTGTTTTGTTATTCTGCGAGGCGTGTAAGTCTGCGCAAAGCCGACATCGTGCCGTATCTTTTAATCTTTGGCAAACAGGTTACAGCTCAGCCACCATGGCTGGCTCTTGCTATCAAAGGGTTGCATAATAAATAAGCCGACGTCAGAATGGTGTTGCTCTTGCACCCTGTATCGATAACGCTTGAATTTTTTGTGTAAAGTGTTCTAAGCTTATTACAAAGGATTAACGCCTTCAGACGGAGGTTTTCTGGCGGATAATGTCACAAGTTTAGTTTGTTACAAAAGAGGCTTATGCTGATCAGTGTCGCATATTTTGGTAATTGCATTATAAATTATAAAACGTAGCTAAAAGCTGCCTCGTTTTGTAGGTTATATACATTTTTAATTTATATTGTACATAAGCTTACTGTTGCACACACACACGCACAAATATATATATATATATATATATATATATATATATATATATATATATATATATATATATATATATATATATATATATATATATATATATACAGGTGTCCCACGTAGACCTTCCATTAGCCGTTTCTGTAGTACGGCTCACAATTAAATTCTGTCAATTCACTCACGTGGGTTTCTCAAAATTTCCAGTTCACTGAAGATATTGACGTTAGTATAGGAGTTCCGTTTATACCGGAAGTAGACGTCAACGTTCTTATTTAAAATGGAAGATGGCGTTTTTATTACGGATCTAGATTGCCCTTCATATTTTATGGTAGGTTTTACTAACATGTTATGTCATTTTTCTCAACCATTTTCGAGATATTTGACTTTTTTCAAAAATTTCTTAAAAACATTGTCACATTTACACACATTTACCTCTCTTATTTTTCAACCTGAAGAGTTGGAATTTGAAAATGTGAATTCTAAAGTTCAACAACATATTTTGAGATTATTAAAGCTAGTACAAGTTAGACAGAGTGTCCGAATTAGACCAGTCAATCGTGACAACTTTAAAACCAAAGACTCTTTTACTTTAAAGAGAACACCCTATATTTTATAACGCTAGTTCATGTACTTTTTATCAATCTTTCGATTGGTATTAGCATTTGTTATACCTAAGTCCCACAAAGTTGAATATATTTAAACAATATTTGCCATAAGAGATAATTATTAGTCAGTTTATCAGGTTGCCTAGGAGATGAAAATTTTAAACGTCATCCTCCGAAAAATATGCGACGACTTTTGAACATAACTTTTATTTACGACGAGTATCACATAAACACAGCTCAACTCGTTACATGATCAGAATACTACTAAAAATTTCTAAGAATGGAGTGCTTCGTTCAAAATTTAATAGTAAAGCATTATTAGGGAACAGAGATGTTTGTATGTTATCACTTCACAATAAATGTTCGAAATTTGCAACGTTCATATTTGCAATTGAGCCATACTGTTGCTGATTTTTGTCAGAGGAATTGATTCAGAGTTCAACATAACCTAAGAATTAGCTAGCTTACAATCCTTGAAAGGAAAAACCGCTGTAAAAATTATTTACGATTTTTGTTTTGAGGGTATTTCAAAGTTCAACTTGCCTATGGACAAATTATGTAACATAACCACGGATGGAACACCCAATATGGTGGGCAGCAATTTGGGGTTTATGGGTATATTTTGCAAAGGAAACCCCATTAATAATGTGTTATTTTTGTACAGTTTAATACACCATGATGTGTTGTGTAAAGCAGCTATTGACATAAAACCCGTTTTGAGTGTGGTTGTTAAACTTATCAACACAATACGTTCACGGGGTTTGATGCATCGAGAATTACAAGAATTTCTAAAATTCACCGAAAGCAAGTTCTCTTATCTCATCTACCATACTAAAGTATGGTTAAGCTGTGGTAATGCATTTGAGAGAGTGTGGAATTTAAGAAAGGAGATTCAAGACTTTCTGACGGTGCAAGGAAAATGGGACGACTTTAAGACCCTGTCTGACGAAAATTGGCTTCCTGATTTCGCATTTTTTTACCGATTTGCTGTCACCCCTAAATAAATTAAATGCGAAGCTTGAGCGCAAGAATCAATTCTTAGATGAGCTTTGGAAACATTTAAAAACCTTCAAATTGCAGCTTAAATTATTTTGCAGTTTTGTAGAGAAAAATGAACTTACACATTTTCTCAAACTGAGCAGTATATCACCTGTCTCAGACGACAAGTTAAATAGGTTCGCTCAATAAGTGAAGAAACTGCACGAGCAATTTGACAAGAGATTTCAAGATTTTAAGGGAATTGAGTCGTCACTAAATATTTTTCGATGCCTTTTAATGTCAACGTCGATGAAGCAGCCGCTAACATCCAACTTGAACTAATTGAGATGCAATGCAATACCCATTTGAAGCAACTATTTCTTAACACCAGCAAATTGGAATTTTCTAAGTCCTTATCTAGGACACAATACCCAAATATAGTTGCCCACGCTCAAAAAATAATGGATATGTTTGGTACAAGCTATTTGTGCGAACAAACGTTTTCAACAATGAAACTAAGAAAAATTGTCTTCGTAATAGGCTTTTGGATGACCACCTTTTTTCACTGTTAAAAATTTCAGCATCACAAATGGAGCCAGCTTATGATGAAATAATGCAGAAACAAAGACAGTTCCACATGTCCCCACAAAGACTAGAGCCCCTCAACCTTCTACTTCACAGCAAATTTATAAGTTTAATTGCAACTGGATAAGTAATTTTGTAATATTGCACAATAAATTAGTGGTTCAGAAAATACATATCAATATTTTTATTTCAGTATATAATATAATATAGCCAAAAATTCAACAACTTGGCCCGCCATATATTTCGTTAGTAAGGGCACGCGAAGGAAAAAGTTTCCTCATCCCTGATCTAGAGGCAAGACTGTTTTTTTTTTTTCTAATTTCATCATACATCAGAACATTGATTTTCCCAAAATCATTCTTTTGACGGATGATGCTTCCTTTACAGGGAGAGTGATTACGAATGTGCACAACTGTCACGAATATTTGGATGTAAATCCACATGCTACAGTAACCCATCATTTTCAAAGAGAATTTAAAATAAATGGGTAGGCAGGTATTGTTGGAGGACATTTGGTTGGGCCGGTTATTTTACCAAACCGCTTAAACGGCGCAAAACAATGGATTTTCTGGCAAAGTGTTTTTTTCTGAGTTACTGGAAGAGCTTATTCTACGCCTGCGCAGCGAAATGGGAGTTGTGCATGATGAGGCGCATCCACATTTCACTACAAATGTTTCTGTGTTTTTAAACCAGCAGTTTCCAAATCGATGAATAGGTCGTGGAATTAATTGCCTTCAGCATTGACCAGCATACTCACCAGACTTGAATAAACGTGCGTTTTTTCTCTGGGGGAGTCTTTAAAAGAATTTGTGTATTTGACACCAGTTCAAACTGAGGAAGATTTGTAAAGTCGCATCAATAATACGTGGACCATTATTAAAAGTGAAATCCAATTAAGTAATTGAAAATGACTTCCATTTTCTCTCACACATAACTGCACCCTTCGTCGAAAATTAAAGTCGACTCTGTTACTTAACAGAGGGTGCAGTTATGTATGTGTGAGAGAAAATGGAAGGCATTTTGAAGAATATCTTTAGTGTTTTTTATTGTTTTCTTATCTATTAGTTTCTAATAGCGTGTGTTAAATTCGAGATGTTATGTTTAATAAAGTCTCCAAGGGACATAATTTAGTTTTGATCTCAACTCTAAAAATCTTACTTTTTTTCAAAAACGGGTGCTTGTCGAAAAATCCATAGGTTATATGGGGCAAAAGCGTTTAAAAAAATGTTAGTCGCTTTGGAGGACAGAAGGGGCACAAAATATTATGTTGTTTGGCTAACAAAATTGTCTAATATTACAGACAAAGCTTAAGTTTTTTGTTCCAAGCAGGCCTGGAAATATCAAGATATAAAAGTCTGGGCGCAGCAAGTGCGTTATGGCAGTGAATTTTCATAAAAATGTTTTTGATAACAAATATTTCTTTTTTTAAAGAAAGCATGCATGAAACTTGGTTACCAGTATAACCTATATAGTAGAAACAATGTACCATAATTCATCAAAATGACTTTATTGTTTGATAATGTACAAAACTTTTCCGAAAATAAACTTAAAATTTTCCCTAAAGAACTGGTTCCTGGCCAACGAACGTTAGCTGAATAGCAAATTGAGCTATTGAAATTTGAAACTTTAATGACAATTCGCTACCATAACGCATTTTCTACGTCCAGTAAAAATTGAAATCGATTGCATAAAAAAAACAAGCCATTGTGAAGCCACGGGAAAAGTCTATCACTAAGTTAGGGCAATAACAAACAACCAGATGTGCTATTCAAATTTAGTTAAGTCTTAAAAGCTTTCATATCGTCCTAATTGAATTTGACAAACAAAAAATCCGTAAAAATTCATCGGAATTACACAATCTGATTAGATGTTAAAATGAAGTAAGACTAAAAATTTAAAAAAAAAAGTGAAGTCACTAACTGAGATTAGAACGCGTGTTATGGAAGTCCATTATTAAAGCCACACTGCTTCCTTCACCTCTAGGCCATTGTCGTCATGACAGATCTATGTACTAACAGGTATATACTCTAGTATATTAATTCTCTAACGTTTTGATTATTTACACCATACAATTATTTTTTTTTAATCGACTTTTTTCTCATATTTTAACAAAGTGAAGGAAAATGACGGCTGAGGCACAATTCTAGGAGCTTGTTAGTCATTTCAAACCGTATTTTTAACTCAAAATCGATAATGCGCTAATATCATCATCATCAATCAGCCCTCTGCGTCCACTGCTGGACATAGGCCTCCCCCTAGTTGAGTCCATTATTTTATGTCTTGAGCGCTACGAATCCAGATTTTGTAATTTTTGTAATGTCGTCTGTCCAGCGAGTTGGTGGTCTTCCTCTGCTTCTTTTATCGGATCTGGGTCTCCATTCAAATAATCGTTTTGTCCACCTGTCATCTTGCATGCGAGCCACATGTCCAGTCCACTTCCACTTGAGTTTTGCCACATGTACGACCACATCAGTCACTCCTGTTCTTCTGCGTAGTTCTTCATTTCTAATGTGGTCACGTAACGAAACGCCAAGCATGGACCTCTCCATTTTGCGCTGTGTTACTTTCAGTTTCTTAGCAGAAGCGTTGGTAAGGGTTAGTGTTTCGGCGCCGTAGGTCATAACCGGTAAAACACATTGGTTGAAAACTTTTCTTTTCAAGCATATCGGAAGGTCGCTTCTAAAAACGTATCTAAGTCTGCCGTAAGCCGCCCAGGAGAGTATAACTCTTTTGTTTATCTCGCATGTTTGGTTGGTTTTGGATATGCTTATTTCGTGGCCCAAATATGTGTATTTGTCTACCCATTCCACCTCAGAGTTTTCAATAATTAGGTTGTTACTAGGGACGAGGTTTGTCATAAATTTTGTTTTTCCGATGTTCATTTTTTAGACCTACTGTTGCACAGACCTCCTGAAGTTCCTGTAGCATCACTCTAATATCTTCCAAGTTGTCAGCTAGTAAGACAATGTCGTCTGCAAACCGTAAGTTTGACAGACTTTGGCCGTCTATTCTTAGACCTTTTTGGTCCCAATCTAGCTTCTTGAACACATACTCCAGGACGGTGATAAACAGTTTTGGAGACATCGTATCTCCCTGGCGTACTCCTCTCCCAATTTTTATAGGATTCGTGTTTTCATGTAGTTTTACCACAAGAGTAGCATTTATATATATATATATATATATATATATATATATATATATATATATATATATATATATATATATATATATATATATATATATATATATATATATATATATATTGTAGATTAGTTTGGTGTAGCGATAGTCAATACGGCATGCTTCCAGGGACTGCAACACTGCGTCCAGCTCCACAGTGTCTAAAGACTTATGGAAGTCCACAAAAGCAAGGACAAGTGGTCTGCCATATTCGATGGTCTTTTCAATCACTGTTTAAATGCGCTAATATACGACTGCCAAAATTATCAATTTTGACGTTTTAATTTTTGTTTAATCAGAGGCTTGTAATTTCTTTATCTTTTAACCCAAAGATCTTTAACGCAAAGTATACTGTTTATGGCAGAGACCAACCTACAAAATTTGGTTACCGTAGCTTTTTAATTTTCGGAGATGTGAATTTTTTTCGAAAGAAAATCCAAAATTTACCCGGAAAACCTGGTTATATTTTTCTGGCTAAAGAACTTATCCAAGCCACTTGCAAAAGGAAGGTATATATAAATTGAAACTGACCCCGGGTATGAGTTTTAGGGGACCTAGTTTACGCTCATTTGAAGAAATTTTTTCAAAATTCAAAAGTCGGGATCTCCCCATTAGTGATTTTTATTTTTTAAAGAAAATTCACTAAAAGTATACCACGTTTAAATCACACACTCTATAATTGAAACTGTCGCCAAAACATGACAGAGAGGATCTATTTTTTTGCAAAGATTTCAGTCAAAAAAAAAACCATAGCTCTTGTTACAGAAATTTGAGAACTTGCTTAACACACATCCTGCTTCACTTATTGTATATAACCCGCATTTGTTTTAGAATTGTTGTTGTAGGGCCCACCAATTTTGAAGGTTCAGATTATTTCCTTGTTTTTTTATATGGTATTTATTCTAAAAACGGCAAAGGAATAATCTAAACCGTCAAAATTGGTGATTTTTAAACAACAATTCTGAAACAAATGGCGGTTATAAACAATAAGTGAAGCAAAGAATGTGCTAAGCATGATCGTAAATTTCTGTAACTATAGCTATGGTTCTTTAAAATCTTTGCGAAAAGCTTTTAGAAATAAATTCTTCCTGCAATGTTTTGGCAGCGGCTTGATTTATTATAGGTTATGTGATTTAAAGGTCGTATATATATATATATATATATATATATATATATATATATATATATATATATATATATATATATATATATATATATTATTTTACAGAAGAAAATTTGAAGACAAAAGCTCTCTTTGATTGAAATAAATTCAATTTTCTGCTGTCTGATGATCCTGTTAAAGAACGAAAATGGTTACAAGGAGAAGAGATGAAGTCGTTACATCCGTATTTAATCTGAAACGGCTTCACCAAATAAGGGCAACAATAGTTGTCTTTAAGCAAGTAAAATGTCGGCGCATTCCGCACTTAGGAAGGGGCCTAAAGCCGTCGGCTTTGTGTGACACGCGATGCTGGGCACGTAAAGATCCTTTCTCTAGTATAGTGGAACTGCTCCTAGGCGTCGGTGTATGGTCATAGTCGCAGAAATAAACCAACTAATAAAACACAGTCAATGAACTGCAAAATTTTCACTTTTGGTAAATCTAAATAGTAATTTGTCAGTTGAATTCGATGTAAAAAATTAGGAATTTTCGTCACACCAAGGTATCGGACAAAATTGCTATGACGCTCCGCAGAGACGCTCATATTTCACAATCCAAGCCGGCAGTGTGAATAATGATATATACATATAATCTAATGAAACAAACAGAAGGCGCCTGTCCATTTTTTCCACATCTCAAATTTCATGTATTGCTATTTTTAGACATATTCGGGTGCGGGAATATCTCAGGCAATGATGAGCTTCATTCTTTCTGCGAAAATACAAGTGACCGGGCAGGCGGTGAAATTGAATTTGTGTTCTCCAGGCAAAGAATAGCCTTATTCTACGGGATCAGGTCCTACAACATATTTCTGACATTCTGTTGAGATAGCCGGACTTACAAAGGCGCCGTTGACCGTCATATATCAGAACGAGAAACATGTGTTCTTCTTTCTGTCTCTTACTTTGTGCCTTCTCCTCTACGTCAAATACTCTCGCATCCTTTGTAATTTCAAATTACTTTTCTCTTCTCCAAACTAACAGCTCTTTACTGGATGAAAAGGGAAAATTCATAATTCATATTGCACGCTGGGATATCCTCGTATTTGTACAACAATGCAACTAGCACAAGTTTACGAGATTTGTTGCCTAATGTAAATATCCGCCGCCTACTTTGACACAATAACTGGTTGAAGAGTTTATTTTTAATTTAGATTTGATTCATGGGAGCTAGAATAAACATCTAATTTAGGTAAAACCGTTTATTTGTCTATGCTTGTCTTTTTTCAACGACTGTGGCCAATCACTGACACCAGGAAGCAGTTTGATTTCACCATCATAAAAATTTCGCCAAAGCCATTTCCTCCTCTAAGGCAAGTACACAGAAAAATAATCGATTTAAACACATTTTCTTGGGATCAAATAAACGTGTGCTTTGTATACGGCGAAGTAAATAATTACATCTTAAAAAAAAATCTATTTTCTTGACTTTGTAAAGCTAAAATTTGTTTCACACATTTATTCAGATTGAATCATCTAATTTAAAAAGAGTAATAATCAAACATTGATCTTTCTTTCTTGAACGTCGGTCTATATCCGCTACTATGGTCAATCAATGACGCCAGGGAACAGTTTCAGCTCACTATCCTGAAAATTTTTCTGAACCCCTACTTTTCTGTATGATGGGCAGGATTTTTAACGTCCCCAAAATTGCAAGGTACAAGGTATCGCTTTACGCCCTCTCCGAAGGGCAGAGCGTACAACATTTAACTTGCTCAAACATAATGCCACAAACTCGGTTAATATTTATTTTAGAACATGTACTGAAAAAATAAAAGGGGAACCCTGGGAATCGCACCAAGTACCCTTGTGCTGGTGGCACACGTTCTCACCCCTGGACTACCGAGGCTCTATCAAACCTCTAAACCAAGAAATATTATATTTCAAACTTTTACTATTGTTAACAGGTTTTTGTGATTTAAAAAAAAATATTATTTCGAATTAGTGTAAACAAAACATTCCTTGTTCATACAAATAATTTTTCAATGGCTTTTCATCAAGAAAGTTATCAGCAAATTTTTGAGGTCACAATTTTTCATTTTTGTTTAATTTTTTTTTATAAAATCACAAGCGGGCAAGGAACACGTCCAAACATATGTAATATGTATGTGAAGACTATTGTATGGCCTCGGAAGCCAGGTCCATTAGCCACAAACTGTTGCATTAGACATACTAGATGTAGGTTAGGTTAGATTGTGTGAGTGGTCCATATCGGTCCCTCCACCGCGACCATAAGGTCTATTGTGGCTCACGCCTAATGTCTATATTTCGCCCAACAAATCCAGCCTCCTACAGAGGTCGATAACCTTTGCGGGCGAAAGTTGATCCAGATCCTCTGGAGCAAGCTTTACCTTGCCAAAGAGCAGGTGTCTAGTCCTATCCGCTGCCGGGCAGGAACACAGCACGTGCTCTGCTGTTTCGTCATTCTCCATACACAGCCGGCACTCGGTCTCCTGACCGATCCCAATACGGTGCATGTGATGCCGCAAGCGACAGTGTACTGTATACAGGCCGACTAGAGTACTCAGTTGTTGTCTGTTCAACTCTAGAAGTTTCTTAGCCCTTGACTCAGACAGGCCATTTATGAAGGCCTTATAGTGAGCTAATCCTGGAAGATTTTGCCAATATTGAATTGTCCTTCTATCTGTCCAGGTCTTTAGGGTGCGTTTTGCTGTGCAAGATGTTATTCCCAGCACCGGTTCTGGTCCGACAAAGTCACACTGGGCACCACTCCTGGCAAGCGCGTCTGCCGCAACGTTGCCATCATGGTCCGAGTGACCCGGTATCCAGACGAGCGACACCTCATTACAGCTGCCCAATTCATTAAGGGCAGATTTACAACTCCATACCGTCTTTGAATTGCACCGGTAGGAACCAAGAGCCTTTATTGCAGCTTGGCTATCTGCATATATCTTTATCGATTTGTTTGTGCATAGGTCTTTTAAGCTTTCCCTTGCACACATCTCGATGGCATAAACTTCTGCCTGGTGTATGGTTGCGTACTTGCCGAGGCTAGCTGATAGTCTAGCATCGGTGCTGCCCCCATATGCGCCGGCTCCTACTCCCATATTGGTTTTGGAGCCGTCAGAGTACCAGCAGAGGTCCGCTCTCAACAGGGTCGATTGGTTCCGGTCCCAGTCCTCCCTTTCCGGGAGGACGGTCTTGAAAGACATATCTCTGCTGATTTTTGTAGGCATCAAGTCCGAGACCATTCCCAGAATCCTGTGACAATCACTGTCATCAAGGGGTCCGGACCCCCTCAGACTGACTTCCCTCGGCATGTTATCTGCCGTTTGTATTAGTCTGTACGTTGTCCACCTCGCCACCCTCTCCAACCATATGTGAAGTGGGGGAATATTGAGGAGGACCTCCAGAGCGACTGATGGTGCGGTGCTTATCGCTCCCGTTATCATCAGACATGCTTGTCTCTGTAGATGAGCCAGTTTGGTCCTCGCGGTACCACGAAGTACCTTAGGCCACCAAACTATGGCTCCATATGTTATCATAGGTCTGATAACCACTACATAGAGCCAGTACATCTGTTGGGGGTTTGTTCCCCAGTTGTTCCCACAGATTCTCCGGCAGGTCCACAGGGACATCTTAGCCCTGCGCAGTTTTATATTGCTCCCAGTTGCCTGTAATCTTAGCACGATTGAAGAGACGTCTAACTTCTCTTCGTAGTTTATCGAGGTTATTATTCCACCAAGTAGACCCCCGACTGTCTCTCTTTGACCTCAGTGGACAGTTTTCGTGATAGGCAGAGACCACAGCTTCCCTAACCTGTTCGGCCGCAATCTCGATCTCATCACGATCCCTCACTGTGGGGATTGCGGACCCAAGTCTGCCGGCGAGGGACTGTTTGTATCCCTCCCAATCCGTCCTTCTCGGGTCCCGATACTCCACCACAGGTCTAGGGCCTGTTTCAATCTCAAATAGGATATGGGCATGGTCTGAACATGAGGGTTCAGACGACACCCTCCATTTGAGGATTTTTGAGCTCAAAAGCCTTGAGCTGATCGTAAGATCTAAAACCTCTCTCCGGTTAGCTGTAAGAAAGGTGGGTTCCGAGCCTATGTTGTTGACAACCAGCTCCTCCCCTAAAATGTATTCAAATAGTGATTCACCTCGTCTGTTAGTGTCCGTGCTCCCCCAAGCCAAGTGATGGGAGTTCGCATCACACCCCATTACGAGGTGATAGTTGTTCATCTTGCAGTAGGCGATCAATTTCCGCACCTCTGCTGGAGGTGGTTGTTCTGCATCTCTGTCTCCAGGGAAATAGGCCGAACAGGCCACTACTTCCAGCCTGGTCCCCCCGGATGTGATCACGAGATGGTTGGATGCCATGTCCTTGGTGCAGTACTCTGAAAGTGTAAAATACTGCAAGTTGTTTCTGATCCAGATACAGGCTCTGGGGTTAGTACCAGAGCCCACCTCTACTATCTTACCAGAAGTGTTACCCAGCCCTTTAGTTCGTTCCGAATTAGCAGTCCAGAGCTCTTGGAGAAGAGCAATATCTATTTGCTCTTCCTTTAATTTCATGCTAAGGAGGTATGTCGCAGCCTTAGCATGATGCAGATTAGCTTGAATGCACCTTAAGTTGGTGGGCATGGGGGTAGGAATATAGGAATGTATAGAGGAAAAAGAAGTAGTTTAAGGAGCTTAAAGGAAAAGGGAATTATGGTGCAGGTTCCTCCTCCTTTTTAGGAGCTCGATAACCAAGCTTCCTATAGGAGGGTCTACCTTTGGTAGTCGTCCTAGGGGTGGACTTTCCTTTCCCATGTTGTTTCCCTATGGAGGTTCCAGTGGAAGGTTGAATCCTGCCACCTCCTCTATTGAGTCTGTGTAAGTCGTGTCCATGTTTGGTCCCACGAGCAGCAAGGGAAAATAGACCTCCATGGAAGAGCCCCGCATCCCATGAATAGGCATTTACACAGGGAGGTCGCCCGGTTTCCCTGGGTAGATGTAAGCAGAGCGCCAATTTAGTGAATAGAGCAGCTAGAAGCTAGAAGTTTATGCTTTACAAAATGAATCTCACCTAAATAAAATAATTTTTATATTACATTATTTGTTCTATATATTCAAAATACTTTGGGTTTTCTCTCACAAATAGTGACAAACTAAAAAGATAGAGTGAGTAAAACGTCATTATCTGAAGGCGAACAAATAGAGCAGCACAGTGTTCTTCATACGATATTTTGCGCCACCTAATACTCTGCCAATACGTTTCTGAATAATGAATAGTCTACGCGTATATGCTGATGCTCCCCGGAGTATAAGTACATACCTGAGATGGTACCGAAGTGTATTATCTCCCACTGTATATTTTAAATTAGACAAAGCGAAGTAGACACTGTTTAGTCTGGCCGCCACATAATCGGTATGAGCTTCCCAGGTTAGGAATTTATCTACTATAACCCCTAAAAATTTCGTATTATTCGCTGTATTTTTATTATTACACAGACTGGAAGCACTGCTTTGTTTGGCGTGGATATTTTCAAATTTTATGTTAACAGTTTTTTCAAGATTCAAAATAAGTCTATTTTCTCTATACCAATCAGAGATTCCTCTCACAACCTTAGCACACGAGATCTCCAGTTCTGGAGAAGTACTAGCTGAGACAGTGAACTATGTGTCATCGGAAAATTGGCATATGTTAGTATTTTGATTTTCAACAAAGTATTGCTGCAGATTATTTATATATAAGAGAAAAATAATTGGGAACAGGACATCTCCTTGTAAGACTCCTCTCAAATTATTACTAAATTTTGACTTTATATGCACATTTGCAGTATCGTCACACTCCCCAGTCAGCTGTAGATATTGTTTTCTATTTAAGACGTAGCTGGCAGACCACTCCAACTCAATGCCGCGTATACAGTATTGTCCCAGTGTCCACAAAAGCTGCTGATGATCTACTAGGTCAAAATAAGCCTTTGATAAATCAAAGTATAACCCGGAAACATTCAACCCATTGTCAATGTTTTCTACGATTTTGTTGACAGTCTCATACAAGGCTGTTATTGTTGATTTTTTCTTAAAAAACCCGTGATGTGATGGCGAAAGTAACTGAAACCTATTGACGTAATTATCCAGCGTATTAAACATTGCACATTATATAATTTTGGCAAACACTGAATAAACACACACAGGTCAGGTCCGGTCCAAAAATGTCCTTTCCCCTCTCTTGTGTATCGGTATCCATTTTCAAATCTCTAATTGGTGAGGAAATATTCCCTGCAAAAAAATTGTTTATTATACAAGTCAGAGATCAGGCCAATTATTGTGCATGGCAAGCCATCTGAACCCTCAGACTTGTACCCAATTTTACAAACTTACTTCAGTCTCGTCCATGTTATTAGTGAATTTTCATTAGGAAATGTTATATATATATATATATATATATACATATATATATATATATATATATATATATATATATATATATATATATATATATATATATATATATATATATATATATATATATATATTGTTACGTTCTTCGGGATTCTGGATTTGTTGACTAACAAAACACAGCTTTTCAAACTACTATTTATTATAATCAACTATTTTTCAACACCATAAGCACATCAACAAAAATATTTCTCTCTATCACTAAATGTCCATATAACTATATTCCACTATCCGCCTACTATAATCGCTTCTTATAAACCAACACTTACTGCTGACTCGCTTAATACTGAACCCTAATTCAATACTGAACTAACTTACTCTGTGTACCGCTCGCCTATTTATACAGTCCATAGAGATTCTAGACCTTCTACACTGTTCTACACCTGTCACTTTTGGTCCCTTCTAGAAATATCATTCCAGGGTGTTCGTTGTTACCAACACACTACAACTGACCATAGAAGTAGAAAAGTCCATAAAGTTAATTCTCATAGACAAATGCGACACTGTCCCACACTTATATTCGATCGTCCCGGTCAAATTCTGACATTTCTTGGTATGTCTTTGCATATGGACCACCTTCATCTTGCTGTTCGGGCTCCTCTGAATGCGATAGACAACGTCATTGATCCTTTCGATCACCTTATAAGGACCTTCCCACAATGGATGTAGTTTAGGTGACCGTCCCTTGCGTCGTACTGGATTGAAGAACCACACCCAATCTCCTTCTTTAAAATCACCTGAGTTAGCTCGCACGTCATAATTGGTCTTCATGCGGTCGGTTTCTATCCGTATATGCATTCCGACAGCAGAGATGATGGTTTTCTTTCTCGTCAATATGTCGGAGCTTTCTTCAAGCGAAGTTCTTACGTGGTACTGGTTCTTCTGTGTAGTTGCTCTCGCTCTGGTGTTTCTACATGCGAAATATCTCGGCGGGCCCTGTCCATCCTGTCTACATTGGCTCTATTCCAACAAATCTGTTCATTGACCTTTTTCTGGGTTGGCTTCACATCTACTTGATCTTTACGCCCTTCGTCTTGTACTTCTGCTCTGTGCTATTTGTATTATGACGTTGTATTCCTTTTTTCGTTCGTCATTATGGAGTGGCACATTTAGCATTCTGTTTATTAAGTATCTGTATACGGCCATATTTTGTGTGAGTGAGTGTATTGAGTGTTTAGGTATAGTGATGTCTCTGTATGTTTTCTGCATATTTTGTATTCAATCTGGTTTTCTTTTTGATTAATGTTAAGTCTAGGAAGTTTATGATGTTGTCTGATTATTTTTCTATTGTGAATTTTATGTGGTTGTTGAAATAACAAATCACCGAAAGTACAGCAAACAAATAAAGTATATATATATATATATATATATATATATATATATATATATATATATATATATATATATATATATATATATATATATATATATAGGTATCTCCTGGGTAGTGAATTTCTTTAAGAAAATTAACTAAAACTCGAAAATCTTGGTGTACGTTGTACATCTCAATCTAGTGGCTTCCTTAGACTGATCCTTGCTGAAGCTTTCCAAGAGTACCTTCATCTTGTAAACATTCAACTAAATGAACCTGCGAAGTGTTATGTATCTTGTCGTCTTTAACGCAGCTTTGGAGAGTACATTAGCGTCTCCATAATATTAGAACCGTGTAAAGGAGAATTCTGGAGGTGATATGGCACTGTCATAATCCTTTGAAAGTAGTTGTGCCAGTAGTTGTACCAGTTGAATAATCGTAGAAAGGGAAGTTACGCGTGTCATGTTGGTGCAATTTATTTTAATGTTGAATGCCTTTAACGCTAACTTCTGTACATACTCGTATTTGTCACTGTTGGTCCCCTCTCTTGTTTGAGACCCCAGTATTCGCTGAATACGGCACTCATCTAGTTTCTATGGACGAGTGAATATATTTCTCTCATCCTACGTCGTATTTGTATGCTTGCCTTGATTTCTGACGTATCCGTCATCCTGACGTATAAGTGATTGATTTTGCTTTAAGCCCATTTACATACGTATTGGGAGAATTTAAAATCATGTTCTACGTAATGTTGCATACAAAAGATGTTGAGCCTGTATTCAGGAGACTTGATGTACTTGTTTATATTTAATAAAAAACCAGTCCTGTCCACACATAAAACATGCTACAGCGACGTACTCTCATTGGAGAATGTAAATAGAAGTCTGGAAACAGCAAGTGCGTTGTGGTAGTGAATTTTCCTAAAAATATTTCTAATAGCAAATATGTATCTTTTAATAAAAGCAATTTGGTTACCCAGGTAACCTATATAAAGGAAAGAATGTCTCATATTTTATGAAAATAGCTATATTGTTTGAAAAATTAAAAAAAATCTCAAGCTAAGCTTAAAATGTTCCTGAAAAAAAAAAGGTACTATTTTTCTGGCCAACAAATTTATTCAAGCATTTACCCACCTACCAAGAAATTATTATTCACAGAAAGCTTTTCGACAAAACTTACAAAAATTTATTTGTGAAAATAGAAAAAAAATTCACGAGAACTCGAAAAAAAATTTTACAATAGTTTAATAAACATTTATTATTAGCTTACAAAATTTCACAAAAAAAATACGGACAATGATTCTTGCAGGTACACGAAAAATTGTATACGACACCTCGATTTTTCCAAGGATAAGGTAAACAAAAACCTCCCTAAATGAGTTATTTTCATGTTATTGTCATACTTTTTGATATGTGCCAAAAATGTTAAACAATTGAAATAACTTGAAAACGATAAACAGTATCATTTTTTTTTACGAACATGCTTTACTACATACAGACTTGGAGACTACTTCTCTGTTGGTTTTCGTTGGTGAAGCACGTAGCCAGCGCGTAAGCTAACTGGAGCAAGTGGCCCTTACGAATTCTGGATGTTCTAGGATGTTCTTCGACGTTGCTGTGACTATAGTTTCGCTGCTTGACAGCATTCTCAGACAGATAAAAATTGAATTAGTACGAAATCATGACAACTACAAATAAAGATCTGTTGCTCTGTTATGATATGATGTTTTGATCAAAAAATTTATCAAATTGAAAATAAAAATGAAACACAGATGACAGATGAGGCTTTCAAAATGTCTACGTGATGTATGTCAATATTTAACATAAAAATAGAACTAGCCTATAATAACTATGATAACAATTACAATAATCAAATAACTAAACAATGACAATAAAAAGCAGTCTCTATACAACGAAAATACCGACTGTGTCGGCCGCTGGGTTTAAATCAGTCTAAACTAAATTGACACATATGATCTGACGAAAAAATGGACTGTATGCGAAAACTAACGACTACAAATAAATCAAATGTAATACCTCGAGTCCGTATGAAGCAAACATATATAAATGTATTATAAATATGATGATATGATATAACAAAGAAAAATTTACCGGTCAACTGCGGTTTGACTTCTTGGTAAATGCTTCCAGAAAGGAAAGGGATAGACTAGTTAGGATGTAAGGAATCTGGAGGCACTAACAATTCACTTAATAAAAAATATGTCGACTAACAAAACACACATATATACGTCTGCAGTTTCGAGAGGAAAAGCAGTTAGTAATATTTCTAGTAAAACTGCTTAAAGACGTCTAAAAAACGACTGTTCTTGGCAGCTTATCGCCCACAGGTACGATAAGATAATTTTTGAACTTCAGTTTAATTTAAAAACAATACAGGGGTTGCCAGCTGTCTCTCGATAAATCAAAATAAAAATTATTCTAGCCAAAACTACTATTTAAACATAATTAACGGAAATATATCGCACAGCGGCGCCAACACACCCCCTGCCCTGAAAGACTGTTTCAGAACGTACCATTGAAATTAAAACAAACAAAATAACAAATTATAACTGAAAACTAATAAAAATAATACAAGACTAATAAGAAGTAAAAGGTCATTGGGATGGTAGTGGGCATAGTCGCACTACAGGTCTTTTGTAAACGCCAGTTTTTGTTCTGACCTTAGCGACTCTTACTACACCATCAGTACCCGGAAAAACCTCTTCGACAACGCCAACCGGCCAACGAAATGGCGGCACATTATCTTGTTTTAGTATAACTAATGTTCCGATCTCTATGGGCATGCTTGGGACATTCCACTTCTGCCTCATTTGAAGTTGCGTGAGATATTCATTGTGCCATCTTTTCCAAAATGTATGTACCATGTGGTCTATCAAATTTTTACGATCGAACAAACTCCTAGCAGCAGTCTCTTCATTAACAAGAGGCAAAGACTTTAATGGGGTAAGAGTAAGAAAATGTGCTGGAGTTAAAGGAAGTGGGTCCGAAGGGTCAGTACTAAGCCAACTAAGAGGTCTACTATTTAACAACCCCTCTATTTGTGTCAGAACAGTATTAAGTTCCTCATAGGTCAAAATTTGAAAACCAATGACTTTATAGAGATGAGTTTTAACAGCCATAATTTGGGACTCCCAAACTCCGGAGAAATGAGGACTCAAAGGAGGTTGAAATTTCCAAACGATTTTATTCGGAGTGAATTCGGTTTGTAGTGCGTGGTTATACGAATCAGAATTAACAAAGTTATAAAGGGCATCTAATTTATGTTTAGCCCCGATGAAGTTTGTGGCTCCGTCCGAATACATGACTGAACATGCCCCACGACGTGACAAAAAACGCTTAAATGCAGCCAAAAACATGTCGGTCGATAAGTCCGACACTAATTCCACATGCAGAGCTTTAGTTGCCAAACAAATAAATAAACAAATGTAGGCCTTCTGACTTTTAACTCCCCTCCTTTTCCCCAAAGTTACGAAGAAAGGCCCCCCATAATCAACACCGCAATGTAAGAAGGGTTTGGCTTCTGAAACTCGTACCGCAGGGAGATCTGCCATTTTTGGAAACGTCGGCTTGGGATGTTGACGAAAGCAATGATTGCATTTTCGAAGGCGATATCTAACGGCATTTCGACGACTAGTAATCCAATACTTTTGACGTAAAATCGACAAAACCAAATGTGGTCCAGTATGCAAATTTTTTCGATGACAGTCATCAATTAGCAAATTCACAAAGTGATCGTTTCTAGGCAAGAGAAAGGGATGCTGCCGATCGAATTCTAAACTTGAGTTACTAAGTCTACCTCCCACCCTAATCAAACCATCTTCCAAAAATGGACACAAAGGACGAAGACGGGGAGAAGACAATTTGTTCTTTTCCAACAATAAGATTTCGGAATTAAAATAATGCCGCTGAACTACTTTGATTAAACGCCGTTCAGCCGTTTCCAAATCAGAACTTGAAATAATTCCTGAGGTTTTCAAAATTCTAGAAAATCGTAAAACATAAACAGTTGTAAGGATCAACTTACTAAAGGACGAACAACGAGAAATCAATTGATATAATGGGTGTGGCTCTACCTCGGTTGTTACCATTAAAATAACCTTTTCCTCGGGCAATTTCCCACGGGTAGCAGCAATCAAAATAATCGGCCACTGCGACACACTTAACTTCAACCATTCTGGACCTGATTTCCAAACATCTGATTTCATGAACTGTGAAGGTTGCATACCACGAGACAAGCAATCACTTGTATTATCAGAACCTTCCACATGAAACCAGTTTTCCGAACTAACCAACTCTTGAATGAGTGACACTCTATTAGCTACAAACACATGCCCTCTATAAGGAGGCGAAGCGATCCAAGCAAATATTTGTCGTATAGTGATATGAGATTCGAGACTGCTTTTTACAAATTTCAACAATCTAGCTAATAATACGGCTGCGCACAGTTCTAATCGTGGAATTGATTGCACCTTAATAGGAGACACCTTAGTTTTAGCACAAGCAAGCGAAACCTGAACAAAACAATCTGGCGTCACTCCCTTGATGTAGACCACAGCCCCGTATGATTCTTCACAAGCATCGCAAAAACCAATCAATGTCACCTCAGAATCTGTAAAAACACCCAAATGACGAAACATTCGAAAATCTGATAGAAACGGCAATTCACTCTGGATTTTTTGCCACTGATTAAGAATTTTGCCAGTGGGAACTTCCTCCCAGTCCAACTTTAGTTTCCGCAGCTCCTTCACAATTCGTTTCAGCATTAAAGTAACAGGAGCCAGAAGACCAAGTGGATCAAACAATCTAGCCACAGTGGATAAAACGTTCCGTTTTGTACATATCCTGTGTTCCACATGTATAGCAAACGAAAAAACATCCTCGCTGGGAAACCACTGTAATCCCAATACTTTTAGGCTATCTAAATCGAAACTAACCACCTTTGGTGAACGTTCAGCCCGTGGAATTTCCGATAGAAGCTCCTCAGAATTTACAGCCCATTTAGTAAGCTGAAAATCGCCAGCAAAAAATAAACCAACTAATTCTTGATAAAGAACCCTTGCCTTTTCTAAACTTTCAACACTTGAAACCAAGTCGTCCATATAAAAATCACGATGTACGACTTTCGAAGCTAATGGATATTTTTCCGATTCATCGTGAGCCAACTGTCTAAGTGTTCTCAACGATAAAAAAGGTGATGACTTCACGCCGAAAGTGACGGAATTTAACTGATAGGTTCGAATAGGCTCATCTTGAGAAAATCTCCACAATATTTGTTGAAACCTTTGATGTTCAGCATTCATTCCAATTCGCAAATACTTTTGACGAATGTCTGCTGTAAAGGCTACCGGAAACAAACGAAAATTGAGAAAAATATCAAGTACATCAGACTGTAATTTTGGGCCTGTGTACAACAAATCATTCAAACTAAATTCTGTCGCCGACTTGCAAGAGGCGTCAAAAACACAACGAAGAGGAGTAGAAGTGCTTTCAGGCTTAAACACACCGTGATGCGGAATAAAATAATTAGGAAAATAAATTTCTTTCGAGAGAGACATATATCCTTCTCGTAAATATTCACGAATAACAGAACTATACTGTTCCTTAAATTTTGAGAACTTATTAAACCTTTTTTCTAAACTATTAAAACGTTTTAATGCCATAGCATAAGAGTCTCCCAATTTGTCAGGACTCAATTTAAAGGGAAGTTTTACGACATATTTCCCAGAAGATTCTCTTTTGAGGGTAGACGAGTATATTTTTTCACATTCTAGATCATCGGGATGTTCGAATCTTTGAACTGGAATCTCCTCCATTTCCCAAAACTTTACCACGAGACTATTCAAGGAAGGTTCAACAGTAGTGTGAAACGAGTGAAAACTTCTGGATTCCGAAATGATCGCTGGAGCTGAACCCATAATGACGTAACCCAGTTTAGTTTCAACTGCAACAGGCATATCTACAGAGCCTGTTACCTTATGGGAACCCAACAAACATGGGAACAATTGTGCTCCGATTATTCCGTCAATAGTACCTGGTTGGTCAAAAGTAACATCTGCTAACGGCAGCTCAAAGAAATGGTTGACAGATTCTCTATGAACCTTAAAAGCAGGCAATCTGTCAGTTATTTTCTCTACTAATAAAGCATCTAACGAATATTGAATATTGGAATCTAAAATAGACGAAATGACAACTGATGCTTTCCCTAATACCGAATTATCATTAGCACCCATGCCTTTAACAAACGAATCACAATTAGAAATTTCCAAATCCAGTTTGCTGGCCAAGTTAGCAGTCAAGAAATGTGCTTGGCTACACGAATCTAATAAGAATCTTGCTCTATGACCCCTACCATCTTGACCAAAAATGTTTATAATCGCAGTAGATAACAAAACCGTCAACCCAAAGTCAGATGCAGATTGTAAAGTCGAACAAAATGTGGATGGGTTTAAGCTATTTTGGAGTGACTGAGTTTTCTCCCGATTTATTACAATCTTCTAGACCAATTCTGCCAGAAATATTTTTCCTAACACTCTGTTCATTATCTGTAGATAATTTAGTATTATCATTCTGATTTTTGACAAAATGTAAAAGTGTGTGATGCTTATGTTTGCAAATTCTACAAGATACTGCACTTTTACAAGCAATAACTTTATGTTTAGCAAAACAATTAATACATAAGTATTGATCCTTTATAAATTTAAATCTATCTACAGGCGATTTCGACAAAAACTTATCACACAAAGTCAAAGAATGTTGTTTTACACGACAGCAAATACAATTCTTATCATTGAACCCTTTCTTATTTTCAACAAAAAATGCTTGAGATTTCGCTTTATTATTACACTGTAAAGAAACTGACTTATTCAATTTATGCAAATTCGGAGTTATGGTATAAATATGCGCTTGGTCTTTAATAAACCCTAGAACTTCCTTGTGTGTGAAAATATCTGATGTTCTACGAGAGTTTTCAAAAAGACTTCTAGTTTCGACATCCATTTTAGACCAAATTAAATATGCATACGTAAAATCTAATAAGTCATCAAGTTTTAAGTTTTGCAAAGCTTTAAATGCCGTATCACACTTCTCTAAAATATTGTTTAAACTATTAGACGACGCAGATTGGGCCGGTTTCAAATCTAAAATTTGTTCCAAATAACTAGTTGCTAAAACACGACGATTTTGAAATTTTTCAACAAGAGTGTCCCAAATAATTTTGTAATTAGTACCAGTCGGAGGTAATCCCGAACAAATATTCAAAGCTTTACCTGACAACTGTCCCACCAAATAATTTACCTTGTCGACGTCAGTTAAGTCCGAGCTTTCATGAATGAGACTTTTAAAACATTCGTAAAAGACTTCCCATTCCCTAATATTACCTGAAAACCTAGGCAAACTTAACTTCGGCAACTGAGGAACAGTTTGACGTTTTTCTTTATTTTGACCCTGCGTATTCTGGTTTGAGTCAATCATTCTGCTTGCTGTTACACGCGGATCTTCAGCCATTACTAATATATGACAATATAAGTCGTCAAACGCATCTAATGCCTGAAAACTCGGCACATATTTTGAATCCAACTGTATTTGTATCTCATTAAGCGAGTCAATAATCTGCGTAAAGTCATCTTTAGTTTTTTCCAACAATTTTAGCTTAGCTACAAAGTTTTTTAGAGAAGCGGCATCGTTTAATTTTTTACCGAATTCGTATAATGTTTGTAAACGCAGAAAATAAGTTTCTTTTTTCGACGTTAAAATTTTCAGTTGACGTTCTAGTACCTGTTGATCAGTCATAATTACGATTAAATTGAAAGAAAGACAATAGTTTTGAACCTAATAACAAATATCAAATAAATGAATATGAAAACGAGCCTATATAAATTCGAAAAATTTAGTACAAAATTTTAATGTTATTCTTTGCACGCAAAGAAAAAACTATCTAGATAAGTACACTATAAGAGAAACGACTGGTGTATGATTTACCACCAAATTATCTCCAAACGGAAAGAAACAAACCAAAAAATGTTCGCGAATCGAACCAAATATTATTCTAATCCTTCGGAAATAACCATGACTAACTCATACACCTCTAAAACTAATCAAATCCTTGATAGACAGAATGCAACCCAACATTAGTTTAAACTGTGCAAATACCTAGCGTATGTACTAAAAACTGCTCTCCTATTTACAAAAACAACTGACTCGAAGTATTTTAAACAAATTTACAAAACAACGTTGCACTCTAATATCGATTCAAACTCTAATGATCCGGCTCCGGAGGAGCAAATATTATGTGTCGGCCGCTGGGTTTAAATCAGTCTAAACTAAGTTGACACATATGATCTGACGAAAAAATGGACTGTATGCGAAAACTAACGACTACAAATAAATCAAATGTAATACCTCGAGTCCGTATGAAGCAAACATATATAAATGTATTATAAATATGATGATATGATATAACAAAGAAAAATTTACCGGTCAACTGCGGTTTGACTTCTTGGTAAATGCTTCCAGAAAGGAAAGGGATAGACTAGTTAGGATGTAAGGAATCTGGAGGCACTAACAATTCACTTAATAAAAAATATGTCGACTAACAAAACACACATATATACGTCTGCAGTTTCGAGAGGAAAAGCAGTTAGTAATATTTCTAGTAAAACTGCTTAAAGACGTCTACAAAACGACTGTTCTTGGCAGCTTATCGCCCACAGGTACGATAAGATAATTTTTGAACTTCAGTTTAATTTAAAAACAATACAGGGGTTGCCATCTGTCTCTCGATAAATCAAAATAAAAATTATTCTAGCCAAAACTACTATTTAAACATAATTAACGGAAATATATCGCACAGCGGCGCCAACACCGACATACATCAACTCATTATCTTATTACAACTTTTTTGAAAGAATAGTTCAATTTATTTTCTTTGACTTATTATTCTTTCAAAAAAGTTGTAATAAGATAATGAGTTGATGTATGTCGATATTTTAGTTGTATAGAGACTGCTTTTATACTGTTATTGTTTAGTTATTTTATTGTTATAACTGTTATCATAGTTATTATAGGCTAGTTCTATTTATATGTTAACTATTGACATACATCACGTAGACATTTTGAAAGCCTCATCTGTCATCTGTGTTTCATTTTATTTTCCATTTGATAAATTTTTTGACCAAAACATCATACGATAACATAGCAACAGATCTTTATTTGTAGTTGTCAGGATTTCGTACTAATACAATTTTAATCTGTCTGAGAATGCTGTCAAGCAGCGAAACTATAGTCACAGAAACGTTGAAGAACATCCTAGAACATCCAGAATTCGTAAGGGCTACTTGCTCCAGTTAGTTTACGCGCTGGCTACGTCCTTCACCAACGAAAACCAACAGTGAAGCCAGAACAGTAGTCTCCAAGTCTGTATGTAGTATCGATAAGTTTCACCAAGTAAGGGCAACAACAATCAATGAACATGCTTTATATTTAGACGGAAAATGCAAAAATTCAATAATATATCAGCTGTTTATTTTAGAAAACGAAAATTTTTATCACCAAGGACTTATGGGAAATCCTATGATCGTCGAACTAATTTTATAAGATGCAGCTCAAGACACCCTATAATTTGCCCATACATTTTTCTAGTATCTTGTATAATAACGGCAATATTGAGCTTTACCGTAGAAATGCGCCATTCCATATATATATGTAAACAAATAAAAACTGATACCAGCACTGCATATGGGTTCTAGCGGTTCTAGTTTACGCTTATTTGAAGAAGCCTTTTCGAAATCCAGAAGTCGCCGTCTCATCAAGAGCGAATTTTTCTTACGAAAATTCTCTAAAAATTATAGAGTATTAAACCGTAAACTACTAGCAAAGCATAAGAGAAAGGTTCTATTTGAAATTAATTTTCTGGAAATATTTTAGTAAAATGAAGGCCAATGACGTTTGAAGCTGCAACTTAAGGGTTTGTAAAACATACTCCTTGCGACATTTTCTTTACATAACCCAAATTAGTTTCAGGTTCTTTGGCTAAAATTTGCCAATTTTGACGTTTTAAATCGCAACTTTCACGCTTTACAGGGAAAAACTCTAACATTTTCAAATCAATTTTTCTGGCATGTCTCTTGACCTTTTTTCACCAGAAAAAACTTAATCTTTGTCTGTAGTATACAGTATATTTCGTTATCCACACAAAATATTTTGGTACTGCGCGTTTCTCTGGTCATCAATGGCACCCAATTTTTTTTCTTTAAACGTCTATGATTTTTTTTGTATTCTAACTTACAGATCTAAATTTTGCTATATAGTTGATTTTGTATGATCTAAATTTTCTTACTAAATTTAGTTGCAATAACTTTGTTATTTCAGGAAATAAAACATTTCTCAAAAGGAAATACACCATTTTGCTCGAAAAGACATCCAAGCCATTTGAAAAACGAAGGTACTCACCTAATTTGACCGAGATGGGTTTATTGTTTTTCGAGATATCGGTATGACACATACATGTATATATATATATATATATATATATATATATATATATATATATATATATATGTATGTATCGTGTGACCCATTTCAGATGGAAACACAACTGTAAATGTTGTATTCATATTTCGATTTCGATGAATAAGAGATCAAAATATATAAGATGAAGCACTGAAAAAAATGCTGTAAAGATTGTTCTCTATGCCACCTGATCAAGGCCTACTAATGCTATTTTTCTATGTCAAAAAATGAAGAAAAAGGTCAGGGCCGTTTTAAGGGAGAAAATAAGTAGGCTCGTTCATTCGGCATACCTCTAAATAGATATATGCCAAATTTCACAAAAAAGAAAAAATATAAACCATTTCAGAGAAGTTTTTTTGACCCTTCTATTACTGAAACACCCCTGTAACTTTTATATTTATAAAGCGCTATTTTTAACGAGATCTCAAAAGATATAAAATGAAGAAATGTATAATATAGATCCTGTGAGAATTGTTTCTTACGCCATTCGGTCACGGCCTACTAAAACTATTTTCATGTGTCAAATATTATCAAAAAGTTTAAGGGTTGGTTTGAGAAAAACAGTACATAAGCCATTCTTCAAAACTGTTACCTATCAAATTTCATCGATAAATAACTATTATGACGAACTATGAAAGTCAACAACATCTCAAAAAGTGAAGAAAAAACGTTCTAATCAAATTCTGTGACATATGAAAATAGTTATAGTAGGCCGTGATCGAATGGCATGGGAAACGATTTTCACACGATCTATAGACTTCTTCATTTTACATGTTTTGAGATCTCGTTATAAAAAATACAAAGTTGCAGGGGTGTTACAATATTAGAAGTGTCACAGAAAAAACTTCTCTGAAATGGTTTATAATTCTTCTTTTTTGATGAAAATTTGTACTGTACTGTTTTGAGGGATTCCGAATGCAGTGGCATACTTAGTTTTACCCTAAAAATGGCCCTAACACTTTTTCTCATTTTTTGACATAGAAAAACTGCACTGGTAGGCCTTGGTCAGGTGACATGGAGAACAATCTTCACAGCATTTTTTTTCACCTTATATCTTTTGGTATCTCGTTTATCAAAAGCAAATTATAAATACACAAGTTAGAGGCGCGTTTCCATCTTAAATGGGCCACACTGTGTGTGTGTGTGTGTGTGTGTGTGTGTGTGTGTGTGTGTGTGTGTGTGTGTGTGTGTGTGTATATATATATATATATATATATATATATATATATATATATATATATATATATATACATATAAAAAGTGAAGCTGACTCCGGATCTGCGTTTTAGTGATCCTAGTTTGCCCTCATTTTAAGAAGAATTTTTTTCAAAATTAAAAAGTCGCAATCTCCTCATTAATGCATTTTTTAACACTAAAAGCGATTTTCTAAAGAAATGATATACGAAACTTTTGTGCCCATAAACTCTTATGGAAAAAAAGGAAGTAAATACAAAGCATTGAAATTTTGTTCATATTACAAACAAAGAATACATTTTCTTTGCGCAAGAAGGTCAAAAGACTCCAGAATAATTGCTTCGAAAATTTTATTGTCTTTCTTCTGAAAATGTGGAAATGGCGAATTGGGACATCGAAATTGGTGGTTTTTATAATATATTCTAGAACCTATGTGGTTCATAGCACATATTGCACGGAATGTCTTTAACTCCCATTCATATGATTAAAATATTTGTAACCACTACATTTTAAGTAGACCTTACTTAGGACAAATAACTTAAGAGAAAATTATATTAAGCATCAGATACTTGTCATGCTAAATTATTATTTTTCAGGGATAAACAAGGAAACGTATGAAGTAACAGAAATATATATCGATCCTGGAAGAATGTTGTAGTTACATGTTATAAATTTATTATTACGGAGGAGCAGCTCAACTGCTCTAAGCGATGCAGAAATGTGAAGTTTCGCTTAAATAATTTATAAATTGCTTGCACCTTCTTGCAAGGTAGTTTCTCCATAAGATTAAAATAAAAGGAAATGGGAGGACTACTTCAGAATCAGACAGGAGGTGTAATATTACGTGACAAGCTTTAGCTGTAGTTCACCAAGATTCTCTTAGGTTTATTTTGCTACAGTGCTATTTTACTGCCAACATGAACTGGTTGTTACAAAATTATTTAGTTATTTAAAATAACCCAAAGAAACATTGATCATGGTATGTTAGTTTTATCACAGTCTCATTTCATTGCAGGTAAATTTCTCTTCTTACTGCCAACCTAAACTTACAACTTTATTGTTATGATAATAAAGTCGAGTTAGTAATTATTTGTTGGGCTAAATCGAGTTAGTACTGCGTTTCAATTTGACCCGAATCAAATACCAATAAAAAAAATCTGGGCGCAGCAAGTGCATTACGGTAGCGAATTTTTATTGAACTGTTTTTAATGTGAAATAGGTTATTTAAGAAAGACATCAAATTTAGTAGATAGTATAACCTAAATAGTAGAAAAAATGTCCGGTATTTCATCAAACTAACTTTTTGTTTGAAAAAGTACAAAAAAGTTCCGAACATAAATCTAAAATTTTCCCACAACAAGGTGATCTGGTCTGACTTCCTGACCAACGAACCCATCCAAGCAATTTTTATAAAAACTACACCAGCCTAGATATAAATATTTTTAAAAAGCTTTTTGTTGACGAAAATTTTCAAACAATAATTTGTTATATGAAAAAACAAGTTTTTTTTACAAATATTGGATAAGTACTCTCACACACAAATGACGTAAAAATCATTTAAAAAAATTACAAAAAAACTTTTAGACTCAAATTGGCTAAACAAATCTTTTTTTCGAACATTCGTAAATAAAAATGCACTTGAATTGGCAAAGATATTTTTTCAATAACTTTTTATACGAAAATTTGCTGAGAAATACATAAAGTTGAAATTATACACATAATCTGTATTTAAAATTGAAAATTGTATCATCAACGACTTATTGGCCAGCCTGTGTCAACAAAATGTTATAAGTTGCAGCTCAAAATACCCTACAATTAACTTGTATAATATTTTCCGTATCTTAAATAATAATGGTTATATTGAGCTTTACCGTAGAATTGCGCCACTCTCTATATGTGTAAATATGTAAAAACTGTAATTGACCCCGGAGATTTCTTCTAAGGGCCTAGTTCGCGCTATTTTAAGAAATATTTTTAAAATTCAAAAGTCGTGGTCTTCTCACTGACGAACTTTTTTCACGAAAATTCGCCAAAAACGATAGACCATTGAACCATAAATTATATGACTGAAACTACTGCCAACGCATCAGAAAAAGAGTCTATTTCAAATGAATTTTCTGCAAATATTTTAGTAGAATGAAGGAGAATGATGGCTTAAGCTGAAACTTAAGGCTTATTAAAACACCTTTATCACGGTTCCTCTACATTACACGTATTAATTTGAGGTTTTTTTGTCTGAATATTGAAAATTTTGACAAAATAGTGGCTTTGAGGTTTCAAAAAGAAAAACCATAAAATCTTCGAAGTACTTTTTCTGCTATTTCCTGACCTTTTTGTGTCAAGAAACTCAATCTTTGTCCGTAATATAGAATAGATTTTGTTATCCAAACAAAATATTTTGGTTTTGTGCCTTTATCTGGTCACCAGTTACACCCAAGGTTTTTTTATTTTAATGCTTATAATTTTTTTTGACATACAGGGCTAAATTTTGGCGTGTACGGTAAGTTTTATAGTGTAAACTTGTGTACCAAATTATTACTTTGTTATTTTCTGACACACAACAATTTTCCAAAAGAAAACCGAAAATTTTACAGGAAAAACTAGTCCGATTTTCCTGACTTACGAACTTATCCAAGCTACTTACAAAGGGGGGAGGGGTACCTACCAAATCTTATCAAAATGTGAAAAAAAATTTGCACAGTCTCAGCATCGATACCTCTCTGTTAGTGAATTTTTTAAAATAAAAATTCACTAATAACAGTAAAGTAAATTACAATAAAAACGAGAAATAATCAAACATATTTGGACGCAGCCAGTGCGTTATGGTAGAAATTTTATATAAACGATCTAAGATTGTTTTTATTATATATATATATATATATATATATATATATATATATATATATATATATATATATATATATATATATATATATATATATATATATATATATATATATATAGCTTTTGTCCAGTTTTTGTGAAATACACTTTGTCAGCGAATTTTTATATTAAAAAATTGCTGTAGACGAGATCACGACTTTAAGATTTTAAAAATAAAAAATTCTTCAGATGAGCATGAATTAACACTATTAGAACCCCTACCCGATGTCATATTAAATTTATATGAATATATATATATATATATATATATATATATATATATATATATATATATATATATATATATATATATATATATATATATATATATATATATATTCGCTGACAAAGTGTATTTCACAAAAACTGAACAAAAGCTATAAAAATACGCTAAAAAAATTGATTATAAAGAATAGTTACCTGATTTCGGCTAAAATACGCTAAAAAATAGTTTTCTGAAAACCTGGCTGAAATAATCAGTACCAGACTAACAACGAACGGTCACATCCCTCTTAGGTTCGGGGTTGATCTTAGAGGCGATCTCCAGTGAGATTTGGGTAGTAGGTAGATTGAGGCATTAAGAGTTCATTTTTTTTTAATTTCTTTGCTATTTTAAAAATGGCTCTCAAACAGGAGCCGAAACTTCGATTTTTAATAAATTGTGGAGCCGTTTCAGCCCCAGACCCAAGTATATTTCATGTATGAATAATATATATATATATATATATATATATATATATATATATATATATATATATATATATATAATGAATAATATATAAACATATAAAGTCTAAAACTGCCCTTGAACATACATTCTAGAGGTTATATTTCGTGCGCATTTGAAAAAAAAGCACAGTATTTGAAGCTGTTCTCTCTATAAGCGAGGTTTTCCTTAAGAAAAGTTATTAAAATATGAATGTTGTCAAATATATTTTTGCTGTTTTTATTTAGATCTAAACATTTAATATTGCAATTATAGCTTAATACCTCTTAGTTTAGTCACTAGATAAACAAATATACAGGGTGTTTCTAAATTGATGCGAAAAATTTTACAGGGTGATTCTTTCGAGAAAAATAAGGGGTGTCTTTTTATAAAGTTTTTCTTGAAACCCCTTCTCCTCCAAGTTACAGCCCTTTGAAATTTTGGCAAAAAAAGTTTTCATTAAATTTCTTCGTTATGGAATAATTTAAAAAAACGAAATTTTTCAGATGCATGAGGCTAACAAAATGACAGTTTTAAATGGATTTTTTAACCCTATAATGTTATCACAAGAGCGTACATGCACGACGGGGCTCCGGCTCATTTAATATCAACGATCGTAACTACTTGAACGAAGTTTACCCAAATCGTTGGATAGGTCGAGGAGGCCCACAGAATTGGCCTGCCCGATCTCCTGAATTGAATCCGTTGGAATTTTGCCTGTGGGCTGTTCTGAAAACCTTAGCTTTTCAAGTCTTGTTGAAAACATCTATAACCTCAGATATCGTATTATCGAATGATGTGATATTATAAGAAACACACCCGGTATTTTTCATAGAATACGAAGTTCAATAAGAAAGAGACTAGAGCCATGCGTTATCTCCGAAGGGGGCATTTTCAACATTTATTATGATGATACGTACTGACGTTTTATTAATATTTCTTTTCGTTTCTTAGTTTGTTAATTATTAATTATAAAATAGTTGTGCAATACTTGTTGTTTCTTATTATGAATTTTTGGCAATTTGTGAAAGCCAGAACAATACATATTAACATACTAGTGTAATTAGGACGTAATTTGACAGCCTACCACGTACTTGATTTTTCAGCAAATAACAACCACTCTGTAAATTCGTGTGACATCAATCTGAGTTATATTTTATTTTTTTGTGATGAAACTAACAATTTTATGAGAAAATATCAAGACATAAAAAAGCTAAATGAATTCTTCTTTCTAAATATTTTTTTTAAAATAGAAAACGGTACACACGATAAAAAGTACTGATAAGAAATAATGTAAGGAAAGGTTTTTTCTCCCTTTTGTGATAACATTATAGGGTTCAAAATCCATTTAAAACTGTCATTCTGTTAGCCTTATGCATGTGCAAAATTTCGTTTTTTTAAATTATTCCATAACGGAGAAATTTAATGAAAACTTTTTTTGCCAAAATTTCAAAGGGCTGTAACTTGGAGGAGAAGGGGTTTCAAGAAAAGCTTTATAAAAAGACACCCCTTATTTTTCGCGAAAGAATCACCCACTATATGTACATATTTAGCTCAGTTTTTATTGCACATACGCCTTGCCTTCTTAGTTGTGTCCGTAACCGAATATTATCTTTTAAAATATCTTATTTTTGAGATCCAAAGACAGCTATTTAGTTGTTAGAATTTAATTATTTGCCCGAGAGCTAATCATCCTATTCTGATCACTCTCTCCTTTACACCATCCCATAGAGTAAGGGAAATAGTCCTTCGAAGATAGTTTGTCTTACTGGACTGTGATTGATATTGATAACTGTAGGCAGACAGACGTCGGACATTTGATTAAAGTAATAGCTTTAATGACTTATTGCATGTAATATAGTTAGTACAGTCAGAGAAATGGGCAAACAGATGTGCAAGGCACACTGAATTATCGTAATTAACTCTAGCAGACTAGATAACGGTCATCAGTAATTTCGACCACAATTTGCGGTTCTCCCGCTCTCACGTTATCATTAAACGTCTTGTGAATAATTCTGGCCGTATGCCAAATTATTAATGTTTATGCAAATGAACAAATTGAATTATGGGGGTTTGATTATATCAGTGGTTTTATATTTTTCAGTCACGAACGGTGTCGATATTACATAGTCTTTTGGAGACTTTTCGCCACATTGTAATTACTTAATTATATTCGAATAAATCTGTATGTTTTGCAAGTGAGATAGGATTTCCATTAGCTACACAAAGCATATAATTATCTAATTGTATATATATTAGATAGATTTTATTATTATCACCGCCACGAACATAAGATTGTATTTCCAGATACATTTCGTTATTTTGTAAATTGTAGGTTGTCTGACCTAAATGTTAAGATAGGAAAAATATAAACAGTGGTTTGTCCAAATGAGAGGCAATTTAAGCAACATAGCTATTTCTATTTTTAAGAATCTTATTTATGTAATTTCAGAGGATCGTACCTAATAATATTTTGAGGTAGGAAAAACTATTATCTATATTTTCTGGTGTTTAAGATGAAGGCAACCATGTACATTCGCTATCTGAAGTAGTAGGTACAGTTCCGAATTCTGGTCCAGTTAAGCAGATTGAACAGTCACAAGTCGTATAACAAAATTCGTATTTTTGATTTCTTCGTGAAGTCCACACACAAGCACAAGTATATTTTTAGTCAATTTACTTTTAAAAAATTCACTAATGAGGAGCTCTTGACTTTTCAATTTCAAAAAAATTCTTAAAAAGCACGAACTAGGCTCCCTAGAACCCATATTGAGGGTCAATTTAAATTTTTCTATGTATATATATATATATATTACATACAGCTAATCCCTGGTACATAAAAATACAAATAAGGAAAATACCTGAAAATGTACAATCCATGTTCTGTACAGCCATGCTCCAAGTCAGGGTAGTGACAGTCAATTCTCTAGTATAATCTAAAATGAAAAGTAAATAACACTAATTCTAAAGCTTTTAAATAAAACATAGACAAACTATAAATACCTACAGCTTAAGTTCAAATCAATGGTCAATTGGAAAAATACTGCGTAAGGCAGTCATGATCTTAGCCGTCACTAGGCGGCTATATGGAAAAACGTGGTGACTAAGACCTAATACGGCCCACTGGCTGTACACAAGGGTAGTCAGACCATTGTTAACATATGCGGCACTGGTCTGGTGGCCTAAGGTGACACAATCCAGTGCCAAACTAAAACTAGGCAAGATCCAAAGGATGGCTTGTCTAGGCATCACAGGGGCCATGGAGGTGTTGCTGGATCTGCCGCCCCTACACTTAGTTATTATGGGGTGGCCAGGCTAGAACTATACAGACTAGCCTGCAATGGTAGACTAAAGATCAACCCAGGCTTCAGGGGCCACTGCAAAATTCCGGAGATCGTGAAGGAGCCCATACTTGAAATGAGGTCAGACCTAGAGAGCCCGCGAATGTGCAGGGAAAACAACTTTACAGTGGAAGTCTCCGACCGTGAGGTATGGCGGGGGAGACGCCGGGCATACCACAGGACGCGCTCGTCTGGTTCATGGACGGATCCGGCGGGGAGCGTGGGACGGGGGCAGGTGTTTACTCGGAATGACCGAGGGTAAGTCATAGTATTTCCCTCGGAGCCAATGCAACGGTGTTTCAGGTCGAAATGTACGCCATTCTGCACTGTGTGCGGGAGAACAAGAGGAGGGGCTACACCAGCAAGCGGATCCTCATAGCCACAGACAGCCAGGCAGCCCTTAAGGCACTAAGTAGGCCACGGGTAAATTCCTGGCTGGTCAGTGAGTGGCGAGACGAGACGATGGACCTCGCTGGGCAGAATGAGGTGACCCTGATCTGGGTGCCGGGTCACTCGGGGGTCAAAGGCAATAAAGAATCTGACAGTCTCGCGAAGAGAGGGTGGGCAGAACTAATTTATGGGCCAGAACCGGCTCTGGGCGTGTCAAAGAGCACTGCCAGGGGAGCCATTAAGTCCTAGGTCAGAAACCAACACAAGGTGTACTGGGCGGACTGTCCAGGGCTCAGACATGGGAAGTCAATAATTGATGGACCCAGTTTAAAGAGAGCTGTGAATCTGCTAAATCTTAGCAGAGGACAGCTCAGAAACACAACAGGTCTCTTGACGGGACACATGGCCGTCAAGAAACACCTGCATAAAATGGGGCGGTTCGAAGGGGACCTCGCATGCAGACTCTGCGGCGAGGGGGAGGAGTCAGCCCAGCACATATTGTGCGAGTGTAAAGCTCCGGACCGCAAAAGACAACTTATCTACGGTCAGTCTAGACTGGAGACAGAGCAATATAAAACTTTACCCTACCAATCGCTGTGCAGACTAGTTCAGGGCACAGTGATTTTGGAATGGGTGGAGTAAGACTAAGGGTATGCACAATCAACCAAAAGTTGCAGTGCTATCGGGGCGGCAAGGCCGCGGACGAGCCCTGAGGGAAAAAAATGTTCTACAATATATATTTATAAGGTCAAAGCAATTAAGATCAAGCATAGCGTAATTTTTAATCTAAAAAGCATGTAAACAAACCGTGGCTATATAATTAATATAAGTTGTGATAAACAATATCAAAACTTCTAGTGATAATCATTCAGAACAGCAACAAAATAAAAACTCTAAAGTATGAATGCAAAACGTTTTAAAAAACAAACCAGTGTAGTATTAATAAGTTCAGAAAAATGTTCATTAATTTTAGTAATCAATTTGTTATAAATAGAGTAAGTAAGATTATATGCTTGAGTTTGTTAATGTAAAAAATGTTGAATTATGAATAATTTATAAATTTTTTATGTATTTCCACGCAGACTTTAAAGAATTTGTTTGAGATTGGAATAAAAAAAGGTTAGAATATTGCATTTAATTGGGTTTAAACTTACCGCTCAAAGTGACAAACTTTGGCTTATGTAGACCCATTTAATGTTTATTAACTAATATTTGGAAAGAAATGATTGTTTTTGAATGATTTTGTGAATCTGCCTTGTGATTAGGACTTGTCTGAAAAATGAGCAAATCAAGTAGTTAAAACATATTTCAAAGGCTAATTGTCAATGTTGAGACGGTTCTAAACCTCTCCTAAGATTTCTACCAGCTTGTTAACTTCCAGGGTGGAAAAACATGGTAAATATATGGGCATAATACTCACTTGTGAACACTCTGTAGATAACAGTTTGGATGTTTTGCTTTATAAATAGTTTGTTTGTATTGCTTACTTGTAAAACCTTAGAGATGCACCAATTACGCTTTCACTTCTGTTGTAGCTTAAGGTTAAATACAAATAAACAACCCTCTTCATCTAAGTTCACTGGTAAAAATTAACCAATTAACCAAGTCCAAAACAGTAAACAAATAAGTTGGAGGTTTTGTTTACATTTTTAAATAAAAGCAATTGTCCTTATGTATGTACTGTCTCCTTCTCTCTTTTGACTATGTTTGTCTATCTCCCTCTTCAGTTTATAGTGTCATCTTTTTCATTCTCTCTCTTTCTACCAGATATAATTCTAAAATTTTATAAACATTCATTTAAAATGAAATATCAACATCTCTTATCACTTCTTATCAAAAGGTTTTTTGTTCTCTGAAAAATGATTAGTATCCACATAAACTGAAGAGTAAGGTTGACTGCAGCTAGAAGCTGGATTTTGTTGCTTTACAATTAATAACTTTGATTATTCAGTGGAGATTGTTTTTTTTTTGTGGATAAGAAACCTCATTTATTTTGGGTAAGCTGTTATAGTTAATTAAATTTTCCTTACATTTATTCGGCCTAATAAAAACAAGAAAAATTAAAATACGTAGTACCTGCTGAGGAAACCATTTATTCCTTGTAGGGTTTCTTGTCGGGGGCTGAAGTCTGGTGGTCTTCTACCTTTGCTGGGTCAGTCACTCACACCTGCGGGCCCAAAGACGTGGAAAGACACGGACGTACACCCAGATAAGTGCGTTTTGTTTGTCTGTTCTGTATAACTGTTGCTGGATTTGAACTACAATCAGCTGACTATAACGCCATACCTGCCTTTAAGTAAATATTTGAACTTTTCTTCCATAATATTTGAACTTTGTAATTGTGTGTGTAAACTCGAACAGTCGACTGTACGGGGGGATCTCTACGTCTTTGTTAGAATAAGTGAAATTAACATTTATATCGGACACAGTATCACTCTTTTCACCATCGCTGTCAGCCTAAAAAGACAACAGTTACTTAATGTAAACCATTCCACACTTATATTGTTGTAAATCCAGCAATTAAAATTTCACTTACCATTGTATTTATTTAGCTGTCGAATAATTCATAAATCACTAACCCTAAAACTGTTCTTGTATATCTGTTTCTGTTTTACGTTGCACTTGTCACTGAAAATAGGCGAGCAGTCGTAACCGACCTGCGGAGCCTGGTACCAACTGTCGACGCTGAAGTTCCCAGTTCCTGAGTGTAGCGTGAAACCATTCTCTATTCTTTCTCTTTTACTCTTCTCTGTGTTTTGTTTAATTTCCGTTTCCCTTCTTCTTTATTTTTCCCCTTTTTCCCTAAATTGTGACGGGCCAGAAGCCGGGCATTATTTTCCCAAGAAAACCCGTGACAAAGTTGATTGGTGATAACAAAACAACTGAGAATATCCGGCAATTATTAAGGAGAACAAAGGTGATCATCGAGAGAATTGAAAGGGTTTTGAATGATTTTATAAATCTGCCTTGTGATTGGGACTTGTCTGAAAAAGAAGAAAATCAAGTAGTTAAAACATATTTCAAACGCTAATTGTCAAAGTTTATTGGTGATACAAAACAACTGAGAATATCCGGCAATTATTAAGGAGTACAAAGTTAGGCTGTTTGAACAAGCCACAAAAAAAGTGAAATTCTAGGATATATCCCGACATTTTAATCTAAAATCAATAATAGAATCATTAATTGTTGTCATATGTATAGTGAAGACACCAGAAAGCCACCAAACCAGTTATAATATCAAATATTACAACCATCTAAACCGACGCTACACCAAACAAGGGTATTAAAACCTATAACTTAAAACACTTCAGTTTTAGTGCAGAAAATAAATGACAGAAGACTTCGAACAGACCAACGACATGCAGTAAGAGGTAAAATTAGCACTTGAAAGAAGTAAATAATCTCAGAGTAAGGAAAAATACAAAGCGAAACCAAGTAGTGAGTAGAAGAGCCGCTAGATCAAGCTACGGACAACCTTGGATAATATAAATTATATAAATTCTTCCATTGAAACAAATGGAATGCTATTAAAACCTTTCGTTATTCGCGGTTCAAATGGTAAACAGACAACGGTTTTGTCTGGTTTATCTTTTCGGAAAGTCGTAGATTCCGTTAACATTTTACATATTTTATGTTTATTGACTAGTCTCTCCACTATGCAGGCAGAGAAACCATTATACTTAGCTATATTTCTAATATATTCAAGTTCTCTCTTGTATCTTTCTTTAAATAACTTTTCATTATAGAACTTGGATATCTTATTAATCTGACAATTAAAAATTACATTTAATTACAGAAAAATGCTTTAAAAAACCCTGCGTCTTTAGACTGATGTATCGACCAGGCCTGGCATGCAGCGCTGTTTAAATAACCTCCAGCCTATGGCCTATCACCAAACTTTGTACATGGACAGCAAATTTCCTCTACATCCGGAGCATTTCTGTTGTCGTGGATGGCCATTCCTCTAAGCTGTATTCAATTAATGCAGGAGTCCCTCAAGGTTCAGCTTCAGCCACTACTTTGTTTCTTCTCCACATCAGTGACCTCGTCTCTAGCACATCCAACCCAGTTTACAGTTATGCGGACGACAGCACCCTTCACTCAAATATAAATTATTCTAAGCCTGTCTTTCTAGCCCAATTAGATGAGGATCGCAGACTCATTAAGGGTTCTGTCTCTGTGGATCTCCAAAAAACATTAGGCTGGGGAGGTATAAATCTTGCACAATTCAACTCCACCAAATCTCAGTCCTGCTTTCTACCTCATAAGAGATACACCAGCCCTAGACCCATTACAATGAACAACAAACTTAATCAAAGTAATGAGTCATTTTCACTTGTTAGCATTTATGTGGATCAAAATCTCAATTGGCACCAACATGTCACATAAATTGTAGAAGCGGCTGCTAAGAAATTAGGTTTCCTCTTCCGGGATCGTAAATACTTTTCAACAGCTAATCTCTATACCTAATATACTTCACGAATAAGGCCAAACCTCGAATACTGCCCCCAGATCTGGGGTGCCGCTGCCGCTTCTACACTCGCTATCCTGTACTCCATTCAGAAGAGAGCTATGCGTCTCATCGGTGACACTACCCTCACCCAAATGCTGCCATCCCTTGCCCACCGACGTGCAGTTGGTGACCTCTCTCTTTTATAGATATCTACACGGGCATTGTTCACAGGAGCTTTCTTCCATAGTTCCTCCACGTGCTGCCCCCAACAGATCTACCAGGGCAATGAGCGAATGCACCCTTTTACTGTCCAGGTCACCAGACATAGAACATCCTTTTATGCCCGCTCTTTTGTCACGAGGATTTCCAAGTTGTGGAATTCCTTGCCAGCACATGTTTTTCCTTCTCCTCCGAACCTCCAAACCTTCAAGTCCAGACTTAACAAGCTGCCTCTTTCCTCCTTATCAACACCCGCGGTACGATAGTATTTAGGCTGTAAGCCCTCGTGGTATGTTGTTGAAATAAAAAAAATATTAAAAATCTAAATATTAGCAGTTCAGCCAAACTCTGATGTTTATAGTAATTCTGTACATGTTCTCTGTAACATTTATTCAAAAATCACGATAGGAAATCTACCAGGAGAACAGAGCGAATGCACCCTTTTACTGTCCAGGTCTCCAGACATAGAACATCTTGTTATGCCCGCTCTTTTGTCCCGAGGACTTCCAAGTTGTGGAATTCCTTGCCGGCACATGCTTTTCCTTCTCCTCCGAACCACCAAACCTTCATGTCCAGGATTAACAAGTTGCCTCTTTCCTGCTTGTCGACACCCACGGTACGATAGTATTTAGGCTGTGAGCCCTTGTGGTGTGATGTTGAAATATTAAAAAAAAAAGACCCGGCAGCCTGTATAGTGTTACAAATTTAGACGTCCCGACTGGAAGGTTAAATACAGACGTAGAGACTATTTTTCTGGCTTCACGAACTTTGGTGAAGCCAGTTAAATAGTCTCTACATCTGTATTTAGCATGGAAACGGTTTCACCGAGTAGTAAGGGAAACAACAAACAATGAACTACAAGGTTCATCACAACATTGACCAGCTAATTTATGAACATAAAGCAAAATTTCGTGATAACTTCAGTGAGTTATACTTCACATTAAGATAATATTGTTACGATAAAACTAAATATAATATAACTTTCATAAAGTTTGATTTCATTAACTGCATGTAGTGGTATGAAGTGCTGGAAATACGTTTTGCAAACCCGAATTGGTTTCATCTTTCTGTTTTAACGGTTTTCATCAAGTTAATGTGTGTGGCGTTCATATAAGTCAGCGAGGCTAGTAAAACTCGTAAAGCTGGTGATCCACTTTTATACTAGACATAATATAAACTATTCTCTTATTTGACTGGTACTGGTAACAGCTAGGCTTGATTGCTTTCTCCAGCTAGGAATTGCCTCCGTGACTGTCTACCTGCTCTCGGTAAATAATTAAATCTCAACTTTGGTAATAACACTTGTAAAGCTTGTCATAAATTTCAATTGCGCAAGTTTATTAAGTGTAGTTACATTTCGGATTATACAGTTATGTAATGTTCCAAGCGGTAGTAGGATGACTAAAGTGATTACGGAAAGAAACGACCTGAAGTGCGGCTTTATTTTCCTTTTTTTTCGGTCTACAATAATGTGTGGTTATAAATTGCATTATAGTTACCTCAAAAACAAAAACTTGGAGACGCAGAAAATGCGCTATAATAGTGAATTTTCATAAGAATTGTACACTAATATTATACGACATGTTATAACCTCCTCAAAATAAAAGATGAGGGATTTATTTACTCGGTAATTAGCAAGCAGTAGTAGCAATATATGCGGGACCTCAAGTGAACCCAAATCTGGTCAGTAGTAAGGTCACTATTTCCTATAAGTCCTATCCTAAAAAGTTTCTATCTATCAGATTCATAACTAGCAAGATAAAAATAGCTTATAAGGTTGGAAGATCTTAATATTGTTTACTACTTACGCTGTTGTTGTGTTGTTGCACTGCCTGAAGTCTCATATTTATCAGCGCTCCAAACTAGTGCCTGGTTACGATGATCTTTACTTAAAATTTCTCTTCCACATCTAGGAATGCGATATTAAAGAGTCCCAATTTGGTTGTCACCAAAAAGTCAAAAGGGTTTAAAGAGGAATTAATCTTTAATCAGGCAGACATGTTAATGTAACAAAATATTGAATTTATTTATATGGATTGAATTTGAAATGGTAAACAAAATAAAATTAAATGGTTGGTAACTCCCAAAATAAACATTAATTTTACACAAATAGAAATCAAATAAATAGCAAGAACTTCAATGACAAGAAATTGTTAATTTACAAATATGTGACAGAATAATGAGACAAATGTGGTTTGTTTATTACTAAAGAAATCTAAACACTTATTATCGAGATATACATTAAAAATCAGATACTGTGTGTTGCAGCTCAAAAATAAACAAATTAATATGTAAATTATTTGACGTTTATCAATCAATTTTGCTAATCTTTTGGTTAGATCCTGGCCAGTTCTCGTGTGAAGCTCAATTTTGAATATATATATATATATATATATATATATATATATATATATATATATATATATATATATATATATATATATATATATATATATATATGTCTACGTGAAAAGTCTATACGAATTATTAAAAAACAGGTGATATTAAAGACAATGTACAGGATAAATATTTTTACAGACAAGATTCACTGATTACAGTTTCAAAAATGACGTGTTTAAATTTACAAAAACTGAGATAATTTCAGCGATTAAAACAGGAAATTCATAATTACTCTAATAGCAGCACCCTGACGTTATTCGAAACTAAAACTTGATTGAGTCTCTTTGAAAGTTCAGATTATAAAAATTCAGTTGCCAGATGAGTGCGTAAGACAAACTTTGCTAGTTCAGAGAAATATTTTGACTTACCGAATCTTCTGCCGTTGAATTACCTGGTTACTCTTTGGGGACGATCTCCAAACTGAATCAAATACTGGTAGCTGACACGAGTCTCAGTGACTCCAACAAAAGAAAAGAATCTGGGAGAAACAGTGATGGTTCCCACTGATGGTCACCAAGCCGGTGGATTTATTGTGTCACGTGTACAAAACCATTTGACATCTAGGCCGATATTCTGAATTCGCTTGTTGGAAACTTTGCGAATCGCAACTTAAACGTAAATTAAAGCAGCAAGGCAACAGGTTGAAACAAAGAACCACAACTTAAGTTCCGCTTTTATGCCAACTACGATGTTTATTTATACTCGAAAATTATCAAAACACTTTAAACAATCACGGAGTATTCTTACAAGGTAGTATAGGTAACAGAAAGACTTAAAAACACCGTTTATAAGATAATTCGAGAGCCACCTCAAGTAAACGATGTTCACGCCACAGGCGTCAGCGTTAGACTCCCAGAGGAAGAGAGTGTTCGGCTGCACCTGACCCCAGCACGAAATTTTCAGCCTTGTGAGCGTTAGTCGTTATTTGCGAGCTCTTTCTCGCCTTCATTCTTCGAATGGGATAAAACGAGAGCCCCAATCTTTGGCGAAGTCACCAACGTCCTCTATACACACATCCGCAATAATGAACTCGTCCGTTCATTTACTAACCGATTTTCTGGATTTCATCATAATTACGTCAGCTTTTTACCTAGAATTTCAGGACAATAGAGATGTTTATTTGTCCCAACAAAAGGCAACGTTTTTCAATATTTAGATCTTGACGTATATTATAGGAAGCTCAGTACGCTTCTTACAATACAGAATATTTTAGCGAATTTTCATCAACATTATTTTAAAACTAACTCGTGAAATATTCAATATAGGTAGGGTTTCTGGTGTTGTTTATCATGAGTGGGGGTCTTCTAGGTGTTTTTAAACCGGTAATGATTCCACGTAAAAACTGAATCGTTACAATGTTACTAAAATTAATACTTTAAACTTAGACAAGTCTTGGCGATTAATTTTAGAGGTCCTAGTACGCGCACATTAGAATAATTCTTTCGAAAGTGTTACCATCGATATATCTCTATTATCAAAAATAATTAAATAAAGTTCTAACTATTTATTTAAAACGCAATATCGTTCAAACTGTTTAAGTGATTGAAACAAATATTTCTAACTTAATAAAACATAAATAGGCGTGGTCGTGTACCAATTTTCAAGTATTTTGATCGAAGAAAAATAAAGTTATTCGAAATCAATATTAAAAGAATCCTCGACATCACTTTAAATTCTGTAATGCAATATCTACAATGTTGGCCAAAGACAGATGACATTACTTGTAGTGCTATACTATTTAGAAAAGCCTTGGTGCTTCAGAGGTAGGAATGTGTGCCTCTGAACCGAAGGGTACTGGGTTCGATCTCAGGCTTCTCACTAAAAAACTATTTACCTTATATTTAGACTTACTCGATTTTCTTTCTAAAACAAATGGTACATTCAAAAGCAACTTCAGCTACGCGAGACTGCCTGAAATAACATTTTCGTTGTAAAAACAAGCTCAAACATTTTTCATGTTCTTCTTATTGAACTCTTACAAAGTAGATTAAGCTTCGGAAGGTCTACTATTAATAAAGAATCACAAAAAAAAAATTGTACTTGATTTTTTGCTCATTTTGATGCGGAGTTTCTATAAGGTATATAAGAACATAGCTCAGGTCTGGTTTTGTCTTTAACCTGCCATTGAGACGTGTTTCAGACAACTTAGAAAATACGCATTGATTATTTAACCCCCTTTCACATTTCTCTTAATAGAAATAATACGTTGAAAACATAATTTACCTGCTGGTTCCACAATAACTTCTTATCGAGTATAAGGCCCAGATATTTTTATTCACTGACGATTTTGATTTTTATGTAATTTGATTATATCTATTCTGGAGTTCTTGTTATGTATCTGGTGAACAACATTATTGTAGGGTTTTTATTTGTGTACTTGTAATTGCCTTTCCTCAATCCACTGTTTCAAAAGACGTATGATGTGTTTTATTTGCGTAATACAGTCTTCATATGTGTTTTGGATACTATACAGACATATATCATCAGCATACTGGACGTAATGCGTTTCTTTATCCATCATGTTATGCAATTGTCGGGTATAAACATTAAATAGTATAGCACTTAAAATAGATCCCTGTGGAATGCCATATCTCATCAGCATAGGTCCGTGTAAGATGTTGTTTGCGTCTTTTACGTATATACGTTTACAATCATAAAGGTTAACTATACTGGGTGCGATATTTTCAGGCACTTCAAGATCTTTCAGGTTTTGATATAAAAGAGTGAGATTGACCTCTTCATATGCTCCGTTGCTCCGTTGGTATCCAGGAATAAACAGATAAGGTATTTATTATCGATCAGGGCTAACGGAATATCGGTGGTCAAGTGGCCAATGGCGTGAGTAGTACCCAATTCACGTCTGAAACCATATTGGCCAGGTGCTAATAAATTATTGTGCTCGAGATGCCATTCAAATCTCAGGTTTGTTGGCTAGGAAACTAACATTTTCAGTTTATTTTCGGAAATTTTAGTGCATTTTCAAACAATAAGTTATTTTGATATAATCTGGTACATTGTTTCTACTATATAGGTTATACGGGTAACCAAATTGGTGCCTGCTTGCATCAAGATTTTTCTGAAAAATCACTTCCATAGCGCACTTGCTGCGTCCAGATTTTGTTTGCTGGAAAGGCATTAAAAGAAAATAGGAATTGATTTTTAAGCGATTCTTACGAAGAAGTGTACTTGGTGGGGCTAATATAATATAATTTAAACGGTCGCTGATTTTATTAACTGACCGTTTTATATAAATGTGAAGTTGAAAGAAAATATTATTGAAAAAAAACTGAGATTTAATGAAATTCTGAATTAATTAGGATTTAGCCCGATAAGGGTTATTAAAATTTGCTGAGTCCGTGCTTGTATTATCTTAGCTGGATTGATTCTCAGGAAATTTTATGCTCAATATCATCTCAAGAATACTTTAATTAAATTCTGTTCGTGCCCTTCTATCGAAGAGGACAAGAAAATAATCTGTTTGAATGTTATATCGTATTTCAACTCATTTTCATCTTTTTAGTGGAAAAAATTGAGAGAAGGACAAATAAAGAATGTTTTAATTATAATTCGTCTGACAAAAAAACGCAAACAGTAACAATTTTGCACTAACTAATTTCTAATTGTTAGATTTATATTGTTTAGATTTTCATACAATCAAGACTAGGCTGCTTGTTTCCTTAAGGACAAATTGTATTTCTGTTGTCTATAGGGGTTAACGAGACGCTAAAATGCCAACTAGTATCAACAGCTAGTTTATGTAATACCAGCCTATATTATTTAGTTACTCTGAAGATTTAAAATTGCCAAGGATACATTTAAAAGAAAATATCGATACTACTATAGTAAGCATATGTGCAGGAAAAACTCGGGATCAGCCAGCCCTCGAAGAATAATATGGCACATTCGAGACTGGGCTACCCTTCTATTCGGGTTTGCTCCAACATATGAAGGTCTTACTGCAAGTGCATTTTCGACAACCAAGATTACAATTATATCAGTAGAAGATAAATTTTTACCCAGAAACGATATAAAATAAAATACAGTAAGACACATCTTTGCATGCAGCATAAAGTCTTTGCATGCAGCATAAAGATATTAGTTTTAACTTTTTATTGTTTTTTTTAGTCATTTTCTTTGATCTATTATCAATGTGTAACCAAAGGTTTTCACTTTAGTCATTTTAACCCAAACATACCCACACAAGACACATGTTAAAACAAATGCTCAAAATGTCTTTCGTTAATTTAAAACACGAAGCTAGTTCTATCCTTGCTACACCCACTGCATGAAAAGACAAGGACTTGGTCATTATATCCTGCGGTCGCTTATTGAGTACTTGATAGTTTAGGTGATGATATAAGAAAAAAATATATGGGTCTAAATCGGGTAACCGAGCTGGCTACTCTCTGAAGCCTGCTCTATATGCTCGTGGAAATGTTGGTACTATATCTCGTAATAATCATCGTAAGGATTTTCTACAACTCGCACGATACGCTCAAATTTGGTACTTTTTGTTTGCCATGTTCCCTTCCATAGAAAAGATAATCCAAATATTTGATAATGCCTCCCATACATTCACCTTTGCGCGGGTCGCTGATTGTAAACTTGTGTAATTTAGTGAGAATTTCCTGGTTAGTGAATTTTTGTTAAAAAAAAATCACCAATGGGGAGATCCCGCCTTTTGAATTTTGAAAAATTTTTGCAAATGAGCGCGAACTAGGACCCCTAGAACCCATATTCGAGGTCAGTTTCAATTTTTATATGTTTATTTATATATATATATATATATATATATATATATATATATATATATATATATATATATATATATATATATATATATATATATATATATATCACACCGATAACTCAAAAGATAATGGTCCAATTTTGACTATATTTGGCATGTACCCTTCTTTTCTAAATGGCTTGGATAAGTTCGTTAGTCAGAAAAATCGGACAAGGTTTTCCGGGAAAATTTTATCTCAAAAAATAATGGGCCGATTTTGATAAAATTTGGCATGTACCTTACTTTGATAAATGGATTGGACAAGTTTGTTAGTCAGGAAAATCAGACGATGTTTTCTGGGTAAATTTTGAGTTTTCATTCGAAAAAAAATTTTATCTCAAAAAATAATGGGCCGATTTTGATAACATTTGGCATTGTCCTTCCTTTTGTAAATGGATTGAATAATTTTGTTAATCAGGAAAATCGAACCAGGTTTTCCGGGAAAATTTTGAGTTTTCATTCGAAAAAAATTTTTATTTAAAAAAATAAAAAATCTATGATAACTAAATTTAGTAGGTAGGTTTACGATATAAAAGGTAAACTATAAACCAAAATTTAAATTTCTATGTTACAAGAAAAAAAGGTATAATCAAATATTTTGTGCCAGATCATTTTTATGAAAATTCACTACCATAACGCACTTGCTGCGTCCAGGCTTTTTTTTAATAACAGGATTACTGACTAGTTTAAAATAAACACGACTTAGTCTGAAAACAAAATTCTGTTGCTACTTTCGACGCATCTACTCACTGTGAGGTGAGTGGATGTACCAAAAATCTGCCTTCTAAATAAAAACCTTCTATCTGTCTGCCTCTACTAAATAAAACAGCATCACTTTCATGCTGACCCTATCCCGCTTGGATGTACCCTGGTGATGGGGTCGGTGTACACTACAACCGGTCCCCAGCATCTCTTCCCTTTCCACGTCATGCCGGCAGGATGTGCCTCTGCCTATAGCCTTTCAGGACGTCAAGTTGCCCATCGTGGATGGCATGAAATAATGTATTTATATTATTTTAAAATAGAACCTCGTTGGTTCAGTGGTAAGGAGGTGTGCCTCTGAAGTAAATCCTAGTGGGTTCGATCACAGGGTTCTCGTTGCACTTTTTCAGTACACACTGTAACATTAACATTAACTGAGGTTATGATATTGTATTTGAGCAAGTTGAACGCCTGGACGCTCCGCTCTTCGGGGGGAGCGTAAAGCCGTCGGTGCCGTACCCATGCGATTTCGGGCACGTTAAACACCCTTTCCCTCTCACAGAATGGCAGAGGTTCGGTAATTTTTTTATGATAGTGAGGTGAAACTGCTCGCTGGAGTTGGTGATTGGCCATAGTCTGGAAAATAGATCGACGTTAACGAAACAAAAACACACACATTACTTTTAATGGATCTGTCCACTGGCAGGTGTCACATATAACAAGATCTGCCCAAATAGCAACCCCCATTTGTAGTAATAGAGCTCAAAATTTCAGTATTTCTTGGGTCAATGGTTGATAAAGTTTTGACAGTAAAAGGTTCCAAGAGCCGGCTGACCTCCTTGGATGTGGTTGCATATTCTGTGGCCAGCCAATTTGTTGACTCTGAAATCTCACAATCTGTAATCCTTCTGTTGGCGTTCCTGGTTCATACGTCATAGTCACGATGCAACAGTAAGCGTTCAATCAACGGGAGTTCCGATATCCATGTGTTACATTTATTTCATATAGTTTTTTTAAGTTTTAATAATTGTTTTATAGGTCCCTCCAGGTAACCACGGGTTTTGAAAGGTGTCCTTTGTGTGGTCTGTGTGTTTCGGTAGGTAATTATAAGATACTTACTACTTTTCTATTCTAGCTATAATTCTTTGAGGCTCCTGAAGATGCACTAAAGAGAGTGCTAAACATATAGCATGTTTTACACAAATACTTGTATTATTCACGGATCACACATCTTGTTAGGTCGATTGCCTTATTGAGGCTCCATATTATATATATATATATATATATATATATATATATATATATATATATATATATATATATATATATATATATATATATATATATATATATATATATATATATATATATATTTAAAAACATTAACGAAAAACTGACTTTGTTGAATCGTTGACTCACCCGGTATATGCTACTGGTATGTTTTTTTCATTTTAGACGAATTTGGAATAACAATCAACTTTCATAATCTCCGACAGTTGTTTGCTGACCAGCTAAATATCATATCTCATATCAGATGGATACTTACCAAGGTAATTTAGAATTGGGAAATCAATTAGTGAACACGCAGGTTTTTGTCGTCGACTAAACTGAAGCATTTCGAGGCATTGTGTGCGGAAATTATATGAAATAATACAAACTTTGTTACGATTTATTTTGATGATTATGTATATAATATAGGGCACCCAATATATTCTTATAACTTTTTTTCTCCCATTTCGCGGTTTATTGGCAACTTTTCTTTAAAGGAAATTATGTATTGCAGCGGTTCTCAAACTGTCAGGGTTCGCGTCCCCCTTTTTTCTCGTCAATAATTCTGCGCCCCCTAATTACATGACGAATCGTGTAAATACGTGATGTTAGTGCCCTTTAAAAGATTACACAAATCAAGAGCCAATTTTTGTTGTTTCAAAAAATAGATGACAATTAAACCTTGAAATTTGAACTCCATTTGACAAATTTATTACAAGGAGCCCTTTCAAAACCACAAAGTGTCCTGCCGCACCCACGCTTGCACAGAACTGTGCACAGCAACTTATTTAACTTAATTCCGGTTTCGCTCTAATTAGAGCTGGTCAGTACGGCATACTAATTATAACATTTTGTGTTATATGGAGCTGTCGTGACAACATACTACTTGGTTCCCCAACGAGATGGCGACACTTGTCCTACATCTCACTATGTGCTGTGAGGTTGGCTACCATAGCCGTATTACTTTATAGATGTTTTCTCGCTACAATTAGTATGCCGTACTGACCAGCTCTAATAAGAGCGAAACCGGTCTACGGTTCTAATTGTGGTGAGAGTGCATCTAGCCTTACATATTTTGTCCCTATATTATGGAAGAAATGGGCCAGGACTGACAATTTGCAAAATTGTTAGTTGATTGTACACAGTCTCTATTTTATAACATTTTGTGTTATTTGGAGCTGTCGTGACAACATACTACTTGGTGCCGCAAGGAGATGGCGACTCCTGTCTTACATCACACCATGTGCGGTGTAGTTGGCTACCATAGCCGTGTTACTTTATAGGTGTTTTTTTTTTCGCTGCAGTTAGTATGCCGTACTGACGAGCTCTAATTAGAGCGAAACCGGTCTACGGTTCCAATTGTGGTGATAATGCATCTAGCATTACCTATACCTAGGTTAGACACGAGTGATACAGTGAGTCCGTTTTTTGGAAAACTGGAATTATGTAGCAGAAATGTAAAGCAAAAAAAAACTAAAAAAACTAGAAATATTTCCAAATGTGAATAAATTTTAAAACTTACAAGGCTGAAGAGCAACCTGTGGAAGTTGTTTTTGTCAGCATTAAAAATCATTTAGCCATGCTGCAAAAGAATTTTAACAGTTGCTGACTTCAACTCGATAGCAAGTATTAAGAGTGGGTTGAGCACCCATTTCAAAATACTCCCAAGGGTCTCTCAACTTCCAAACAAGAAATGTTTATAATCTTTATGGCAAGTGGAGATGTCAAAATACAATTTAGTAATAAATCACTGTTTGAATTTTGGGCAGGGTTGGATAATGAGTTTTCTGCACTGAAAACAATATCATTTTGTATACTATTACCATTTTTAACACCCTACCTTTGCGAAACCTGATTTTCTGCGGTGACAGATTTGATGACAAAATATTTGTCTCACCTAATTATACAAGAAAAGCTCAGAGTGTCAACTTATAGTAATAAACTTTTACCAAAAAAAAACTTTATTCTATCAGACAGACAAGGGAATTATTAAATACATTGTGCAGTACTGATAAAACCTTATTATGCGTGTATTATATTGCTTTTTTTTCCAGTAAGTTAAATAAAGTTTTTAATAATACATTTTTATCAATATGCTCGCACCACCCCCCATTTAGTTTTATCACGCCCCCCTGAGGGAGCGCGATTTATGGTAGCACCACCCGGTATACCACATACAACAAGGCACCAACCAGCAATTGTACGTAGCCTGCATTTATCCACCTGTGTGCATTTCCTGTCCAGTCAGAAACATTTCCAAACCAAAGACATTATTGATTAACATCAGCATAGTTAAGTTTATAAATATAGGTAATAATTTATTTTAAAGGTAGTTAGTATTGTTACGTTCTACGGGGTTTTGGATTTGTTGACTAACAAAACACAGATTTTCAAACTACTATTTATTATAAACAACTATTTTCCAACTCCATAAGCACATCAACTAAAATATTTTTCTCTATTACTAAAAGTCCATAGAAATAAATTACACTATCCGCCTTCTATGATCGCTTCTTATGCACCGAGACTTACTGCTGACTCGCTTAATACTCTACGATCACTTATTCTACACCACACTAATTCAATACTAAACTAACTTACTCTGTGTACCGATCGCCTATTTATACTGTCCATAGAGATTCTAGATCTTCTACACTATTCTACATCTGTCACTTCTGGTCCCTTCTAGAAATATCATTCCAGAATGTTCGCTGCTACCAACACACTACAACTGACCATAGATGTAACAAGGTCCATAAGGTTAATTTTCATAGACAAATGTGACACTGTTCCCTCTTATATTCGATCATCCCGGTCGAATTCTGACAATTGGTGTTGCGTAAGTCTGTGCATGTGGGCCACCTTCATCTTGCTTTTCGGCCTCCTCTGAATGCGATAGACAACGTCATTGATTCTTTTGACCACCTTATAAGGACCTTCCCATAATTTCTGTAGTTTCGGTCACCGTCCCTTGCATCGTACTTGATTGTATAACAACACACGATCTCCTTCTTTAAAACCAGCTAAATTAACTCGCACGTCATAACGGGTCTTCATGCGGTCGCTTTCTATTCGTATATGCATTCCGGTACCAAATTTTATGGTTTTCCTTCTCTTTGATACGTCGGTGTTTTCTCCAAGAAAAGTTCTTACGTGGTACTGGCTCTTCTGTGTAGTTGTTCTCGTTCTGGTGTTTTTACTTGCAAAAAGATCTCGGTGGGCCCTATTCACGCTGTCGGCATCGGCTCTGTTCCAACAAATGGTATTCACTGACCTTTTTCTGTGTTGGCTTCACATTTACATGGTCTTTACACCCTTCATTTTGTACTTATCTCATAATTTCTTCTCCACTTGCAGCTGGCTGAGTAACTGGGTCGTGTCTTCCTCTCACAGCTCTCTTTACTTGAATGGCACTTTCACGGCAGACGTTATTTTCCTCTATGGCGATTTTCGCACTACCAGATTACTGCCAGGTGACATTATTATTTCTTCACCGCCGATAGTTAGGATGTTAGTGCCAAGATCAAGTTTAGCGCACTGAACCTGAAGTATGTCCAACCAAGCCAATTATAATCGGGTCTGATATGGCCGCGACTATGGCTCCCTGCTTTGCCTTCCAGCTGCATTTACTCTGTTTGGCTCTCTTACTCGCCATCTTGGAACCATATCGCGGCAAATAATCGTCCTAGGTGCGCCTCTGTTGACGACCATCTGGGTCTTATTACCGCTTATGTATCCGTAGGATGAGACCACTGCCAGAATCGCTAACCTGAGAAATGGTTACCGGCCCTAGCTTTACTTTGTCTCTTACGCGTGATCTTAGAGCCCAACATTCGCCCCTTATATGCCCCACCTTATTGGGTGTACATCACACGTCGGCCTTATTTGTTCGGCTATTTTCTCTAGTAGCTGCGTGATCTTGGATGAATCTGTTTTATTTTCTTCTTGGACTTGGAGACTGCGAACCTTCACATGACTTTCCGACGCTTGCTTTACCGCTTCAAACTCCAAGGAATGTGCCAAAGCGTCGTTCACGTTTTTGTGTCTTGCCATCCTCAGCGCCTGTTGCGTGTCGGTATCTCTCATGGCGTCGATGATGATTTTCACGGACAGCTGGTTTAAAAACTCCATCGGACCTATGGGGTAGGCTAATCGAGTCAGTTTGACAACGTCGGCGTGGAGATGTTGGAGACTTTTACCCGGTTTCTGAAAAAGATTTTTCAACTGCAATCGATACAACTGTTGTAAATGCTGGTCGCCAAACCTCGTTTCTGATTGATGTCTAATGCTGTCAAAACTCAGCGCTTCTGCCCTGGGAATACCTTGAAGCACATCTAGAGCATCTCCTCTGAGAGCTACTATTAACGAAGTCACTTTCTCTCTCTCTCGCCCCAACCATTTGCTGTAGCAGTGGCTTCAAACTGGGGTAGATAAATACCCCCACGGGACTGAGCCATAAAATGTGGGGACCTTAATTCTTACGACCGGGCTATCTTCGAGCCTGATATATCCTTTGGCCAGGATTTCGCACTTATTTGCTAGTGATTGTATTTTCTGCTGCACTTCCTCTTTTATATTCATCAGCTTGTCATGTACATCGTCGCTGATACCCCTTACACTGATTTCTACTTGCTGGAAGATGTCGTCTTTTACCTGCCTCATACGTTCGTCGACACATAAAGTAATATTCTCAATTCTGCTGGCCTGTTCTTGTGGAATTTTCTTTGTTTCTTCATCTCTTCTTCTCATTTCCTCTTTGGCTTTTTCGTCTCTTCTTCTGGTCTCTTCATTTCTTTTTCTCATTTCTTCTTTCGCTTCTTCATCTCTTTTTCTGAGTCCCTCTCTTATCTCTCCGTCTCTTTTTCTCAATTCTTCTTGGCTTCTTCGTCTCTTTTTCTCAGCTCTTCTTTAGCTTCTTGGTCTCTTTTTCTAGCTTCTTCATCTCTTTTTCTGGCTCCTTCTTTAGCTTCTTCTGGCCTCTTCATCACTTTTTCTCATTTCTTCTTTGGCTTCTTCGTCTCTTCTTCTGGCCCCTTTTTTTATTTCTTTAATGAACTCCAATAGCTGGGCATCCATATTGACTGTTGCGCTACCTGTCTTAGGTATAGACGTACTTAAAGCTGATACAGTTTATTCTGTTTCAAGAACACACCCAGTTATGATTTACTGCTAGCACTGATCTTCCATAAATTCTAGAAATGTTCACGTTGCTCAACGAATATTCTGGAAAATATATCCGCTAGCAGCTTGAAAATCCCACTTCTGACACTATTGGTTACGGTCGACGGGGTTCCGGATTTGTTGACTAACAAAACACAACTATTTTCCAACACCATAAGCACACCAACTAAAATATTACTCTCTATTACTAAATGTCCATAGAACTATATTCCACTATCCGCCTTCTATGATCTCTTCTTATACAACAATACTTACTGCTGACTCGCTTAATACTCTATGATCACTTACTCTGCACCACACTAATTCAATACTGAACTAACTCTCTATACCGCTCGTCTATTTATACTGCCCATAGAGATTCTAGACGTTCTACACTCTTCTACACCTGTCACTTCCGGTCCCTTCTAGAAATATCACTCCAGAGTGTTAGCTGTTACCAACAGACTACAACTGACCATAGAAGTAACAAAGTCCATAAACCTAATTCTCATAGACAAATTTGGCAGTATTTTCTGTCCAGCCTTAAGAGATTAGATTACTCACATTAATATTTTACATTTTACAACATTTAAATTGTATTGTATTAATAACTGTACTATTGTAACTTATGTTAAATAAATTTATATTTATAAGGTTGCTCTTAAGTACAACTCATATGCCCAGTTTCACAAAGTTGGATTAAATACTTAACGGCCGGTTTGTTAATCAATGCTTGATACAATCAATCACAGGTTCAAAATACTTGGTTGTCATGGCAAAAACCCGAATAATAGACTGTGATTGGTCGTCTGAAGCCTTGATTAACTAACCGTCCGTTAAATATTTAATTAAGCTTTGTGAAACTGGACGTTAGTGACGCAGTCGGTAGTAAGAGTTTAGTGGCCTTTGGACAACATCTGGGTATGAGCTCATTACTTCCTTTAGATTGCATGGAGGCGTGTGCGCATACGTCTATATTACCAGACTCCCCAATTTAGAAGCTGGAAGAAAAGACATACTATGGATAAAACTCTCTCTCTCTCTCAGGGCTGCAACTAAATTCATCTGTTGCATTTACCGGTCACCTTCTGTCAACAACTTTGTACAGCTCTTTGACTACCTTTCTGAAAAAACCGACTATCTGATTTCTGAATATCCTTCCTCCGAGGTCACTATTCTTGGTGACTTCAATGTTCATAATAAGGAATGGCTAGGATCTTCAAAAACCTATCCACAAGGGAGAGCATCAGAGGCCTTTGCAATCAGCAATTCTTTAGCCAATATGGTTCAGCAACCTACATACTTTCCTCGTATCCCAACACACAGCTCAAATCCCTTGGATCTCCTTCTTACTACAAAACCTGAATGCTATAAGATATCAGTCACCGCCCCCCCTTGGCCGCTCAGACCACGGCATGGTCACTGCTTCCTGCGCAATGCAACCCGAGGTCACACAGTCATCACACCCACGTATCGTTTGGCACTACAACTCCGCAAACTGGGACGAAATGCGGGATTACTTTTCCTCATTTCCGTGGGCGTCTGTCTGCTTCTCTCATCCTGACCCCTCTGATATCTCACAAAACGTCACCGAAATTATGGCTGGCATGGAGCTATTTATTCCACGTACACAGAAAACCTCTTCAGCCACTCAAAAGCCCTGGTTCTCTAAATCCTGTGACAAGGCCAGACTTGAAAATGTCAAAGCTCACAAAACGCTTCTACACAATCCCAGTCAAGAAAACCGTCAAGCATTTAACGACGCAAGAAACCGCTATGTCCGCATCTTTCTGAGGCAAAAAACTTGTTTAATAACCACATCAAAAACAAAGTCCTATTAGGCTCCAACGGCAGCAAACCCTTCTAAATCTATTAGGAATAATTTCTGCATAAGCACGTTCCCACCTCTTATCTCAGGGGATGAAAATGTTTCTACCGCCCTGGGCAAGGCTGAACTTTTTGCTTCGTTGTTCGCCAGCAATTCTGCTCTCAACCCACCTCCAAATGTTCAACCACCAACAGTCCCCAATGTCGCGCATAAAATGACGGATATCATTTTTAAAACTAAAAAGGTACGACAGATGCTTTCTTCTCTTAATACCAGGAAAGCCTCTGGCCTTGACGAGATCCCAGCAATTGTTCTCAAAAAATGCGCACCAGAACTTGCTCCTGTCCTGACTCGTCTATTTCAGATATCTTACAATAAAGGCATATTTCCTAGTAACTGGAAAATTGCTCGAGTACAACCCATCCCCAAGAAAGAATCCAAAGCGCTTCCTAGCAACTACAGACATATTTCTCTCCTTTCAGTCGTCTCTAAAGTGATGGAAAAGTATATAAACACTGAATTACTAAAATTTCTGGAAAAACACAGTCTAATCCACGACAGGCAGTATGGATTCCGTCAGCGCAGATCGATTGCCGACCTCATTTCTTTTGTCACCCATTCTTGGAACAAGTCTATGGAACTACACGGTGAATCCCAGATTGTCGCTCTAGACATATCCAAAGCATTCGACCTTGTCTGGCACGCAGCGCTGCTTAATACACTTCCGGCCTATGGCCTACCACCAAAACTTTGTACCTGGACAGCAAATTTTCTCTCCAGCAGGAGCATTTCTGTTGTTGTGGATGGCCATTCCTCTAAACTGTATCCAATTAATGCAGAAGTTCCTCAAGGTTCAGCTTTAGCCCCTACTTTGTTTCTTCTCCACATCAATGACTTCCTCTCTAGCACATCCAAACCCACTTCACAGTTACGCGGACGACAGCACCCTCCACTCAAATATACAATATTCTAAGCCTGTCTCTTTAGCCCAATTAGATGAGGATCGCAGACTCATGGAGAGTTCTGTCTCCGTAGATCTCCAAAAAATATTAGACTGGGGAAGTAGAAATCTTGTACAATTCAACCCCACCAAATCTCAGTCTTGCTTTCTTTCTCATAAAAGATACACCAGCCCTAGACCCATCACAATAAACAACCAAGTTATTCAAAGTAATGAGTCCTTTTCTCTTGTTGGCATTTCTGTGAACCGAAATCTTAATTGGCACCAACATGTCACATCAATTGCAGAAGCGGCTGCTAAGAAATTAGGTTTGCTCTTCCGGGCTCGCAAATACTTTTCACCAGCTAATCTCTATACCTTATGTACTTCACAAATAAGGCCAAACCTCGAATACTGCGCCCACATCTGGGGTGCAACTGCCGCTTCTACACTCGCTATCCTGGACTCCATTCAAAGGAGAGCTATACGTCTCATCGGTGACCCTACCCTAACCCAAAGGCTGCCATACCTTGCCCACCTCTCTCTATTTTATAGATATCTGCACGGGCACTGCTCAGAGGAGCTTTCCTCCATAGTTCCCCCACCTGCTGCCCCCAACATATCTACCAGGGGAACAGAGCGAATGCACCCTTTTACTGTCCAGGTCACCAGATATAGAACTTCTTGTTATGCCCGCTCTTTTGTACCGAGGACTTCCAAGTTGTGGAATTCCTTGCCGGCACATGTGTTTCCTTCTCCTCCGAGCCTCCAAACCTTCAAGTCCAGAATTAACAAGTTGCCTCTTTCCTCCCTGTCAATACCCACGGTACGATATTATTTAGGCTGTAAGTCCTCGTGGTGTGTTGTTCAAATTAAAAATAAATAAAAATAAGAAAAAAAAAAGTCACCACTTCGATTTTTATCGCTTAAAACTCGTAACAAGTAACAGAATGCAACAGGTAGCAGCATCGTCCAAGTTAATAAAAATAATTATAAGTAAACTTTAAATAAAAAGCAGTGAGTGCGCGTGCCGTCTTAAGAGAAAATAAGGTTTGATAGGGAACTTCTGCGTACGGAGTTGTCTGCCTTATTCGCTGTATCTTCTGGTGCTGAAGCAAAATTGCCGACAATAGGCATGGATGCAAAATGATGAAAATGTTTTGTATCCTCCTACTATGTCGAAAATCATAACTACTGGACAATTGATAGTCCCTTTATTAATCTTATTTTTAAAGGGGTAGACATTGATCCAATCCAATCCATAGCAGGTGGTAGTGGAATTTTCCTTTATGTAATAGTAAAGGATTTTTTCACGCCCGAGGAGGTACCACCCCATACATCAAGGGACCGGTGAAGTCCCAACGGACGTTTCCGGTTATGGTGTATGAGTCGGTTTCCCTTATAAGCAAAAATGATGATGACTCCTCCTTGTATAAAATATTCCGGAGGCAAAATACCCCTCCATTCGGATCTCCGGGAGAGGGGTGTACAGGGGGCGCCAACATCAAGATTTAACATATCCTTTTCGAATATATGTGGCCTAAATTCTAACCTGAACTCCGTCCACCATTTCCTCCAGGCTAACAGGCCCCAACTCCTCTTCCTCACCGAAACCCAAATCAGTGCCAAAACAGCCACTAATCACCTTAATTTCCCGGGGTATGAGCTCCTTACTGCCTTTAGATTGCATGGAGGCGTGTGCGCATACGTCCGTAGCAATCTACCCTGCACCAGACTTCCCAATTTAGAAGCTGGAAGAAAAGACATACTATGGATAAAACTCTCTCTCAGGGCTGCAACTAAATTCATCTGTTGCATTTACCGGTCACCTTCTGACAACAACTTTGTCCAGCTCTTTGACGACCTTTCTGAGAAAACCGACTATCTGATTTCTGAATATCCTTCCTCCGAGGTCACTGTTCTTGGCGACTTCAATGTCCATAATAAGGAATGGCTAGGATCTTCAAAAACCGATCCACAAGGGAGAGCAGCGGAGGCCTTTGCAGTCAGCAATTCTTTGGCCAATATGGTTCAGCAACCTACTTACTTTCCTCGTATCCCAACACACAGCTCAAATCCCTTGGATCTCCTTCTTACTACAAATCCTGAATGCTATAAGATATCAGTCACCGCCCCCCTTGGTCGCTCAGACCACGGCATGGTCACTGCTTCCTGTGCAATGCAACCCGAGGTCACACAGTCATCACACCCACGTATCGTTTGGCACTACAACTCCGCAAACTGGGACGAAATGCGGGATTACTTTTCCTCATTTCCATGGGCGTCTGTCTGCTTCTCTCATCCTGACCCCTCTGATATCTCACAAAACGTCACCGAAATTATCCAAGCTGGCATGGAATTATTTATTCCACGTACACAGAAAACCTCTTCAGCCACTCAAAAGCCCTGGTTCTCTAAATCCTGTGACAAGGCCAGACTTGAAAAGGTCAAAGCTCACAAAACGCTTCTACACAATCCCAGTCAAGAAAATCGTCAAGCATTCAACGACGCAAGAAACCGCTATGTCCGCATTCTTTCTGAGGCAAAAAACTCGTTTAATAACCACATCAAAAACAAAGTCCTCTCAATCTCCAACGGCGGCAAACCCTTCTGGACTCTTGCTAAGTCTATTGGGAATAATTTCTGCAAGAGCACGTTCCCACCTCTTGTCTCAGGTGATGAAATTGTTTCTACCGCCCTGGGCAAGGCTGAACTTTTTGCTTCGTTGTTCGCCGGAAATTCTACTCTCCACCCACCTCCAAATGTTCAACCACCAACAGTCCCCAATGTCGCGCATAAAATGACTGATATCATTTTCAAAACTAAAAAGGTACGAAAGATGCTCTCTTCTCTTAATACCAGGAAAGCCTCTGGCCTTGACGAGATCCCAGCAATTGTTCTCAAAAAATGCGCACCAGAACTTGCTCCTGTCCTGACTCGTCTGTTTCAGATATCTTACAATAAAGGCATATTCCCTAGTAACTGGAAAACTGCTCGAGTACAACCCATCCCCAAGAAAGGATCCAAAGCGCTTCCTAGCAACTACAGGCCTATTTCTCTCCTTTCAGTCATCTCTAAAGTGATGGAAAAGTATATAAACACCGAACTACTAAAATTCCTTGAAAAACACAGTCTAATCCACGACAGGCAGTATGGATTCCGTCAGCGCAGATCGACTGCCGACCTCCTTTCCTTTGTCACCCATTCTTGGAACAAGTCTATGGAACAACATGGTGAATCCCAGATTGTTGCTCTAGACATATCCAAAGCATTCGATCAGGTCTGGCACGCAGCGCTGCTTAATAAACTTCCACCAAAACTTTGTACCTGGACAGCAAATTTCCTCTCCAACAGGAGCATATCTGTTGTTGTGGATGGCCATTCCTCTAAACTGTATCCAATTAATGCAGGAGTTCCTCAAGGTTCAGCTTTAGCCCCTACTTTGTTTCTTCTCCACATCAATGACCTCCTCTCTAGCACATCCAACCCAGTTCACAGTTACGCGGACGACAGCACCCTCCACTCAAACATACAATATTCTAAGCCTGTCTCTTTAGCCCAATTAGATGAGGATCGCAGACTCATGGAGGGTTCTGTCTCCGTAGACCTCCAAAAAATATTAGACTGGGGAAGTAGAAATCTTGTACAATTCAACCCCACCAAAACTAAGTCTTGCTTTCTTTCTCACAAGAGATACAGCAGCCCTAGACCCATCACAATGAACAACCAAGTTATTCAAAGTAATGAGTCCTTTTCTCTTGTTGGCATTTATGTGGATCGAAATCTTAATTGGCACCAACATGTTACATCAATTGCAGAAGCGGCTGCTAAGAAATTGGGTTTCCTCTTCCGGGCTCGCAAATACTTTTCACCAACTAATCTCTATACCTTATACACTTCACAAATAAGGCCAAACCTCGAATACTGCTCCCACATCTGGGGTGCAGCTGCCGCTTCTACACTCGCTATCCTGGACTCCATTCAAAAGAGAGCTATACGTCTCATCGGTGACCCTACCCTCACCCAAAGGCTTCCATCCCTTGCCCACCGACGTGCCGTTGGTGACCTCTCTCTCTTTTATAGATATCTGCACGGGCACTGCTCAGAGGAGCTTTCCTCCATAATTCCCCCACCTGCTGCCCCCAGCAGATCTACCAGGGGAACAGAGCGAATGCACCCTTTTAATGTCCAGGTCACCAGACATAGAACATCTTGTTATGCCCGCTCTTTTGTCCCGAGGACTTCCAAGTTGTGGAATTCCTTGCCGGCACACGTTTTTCCTTCTCCTCCGAACCTCCAAACCTTCAAGTCCAGAATTAACAAGCTGCCTCTTTCCTCCTTGTCAACACCCACGGTACGATAGTATTTAGGCTGTAAGCCCTCGTGGTGTGTTGTTGACATTAAAAAAAAAAAAAAAAAAAAAAAAATGAAAGAACATGGTCTGCAACTTGATGCTGGTGTAAATGCTTTTATTGTTCCTTTATTTTATTTTCTTGTCCAGCCTTAACAGTTTAGATTACTCACATTAATATTTTATATTTTACAACATTTAAATTGTATTGTATTGATAAACTGTACTATTGTAACTTAAGTTAAATAAATTTAAATTCATAAAATTTCTCTGAAGTACAACTTTTAGTCGAGCTCTACAGTTTGAGATCCGCTGCCTTAACTAATGTCCTCTTAGATGCGTTATCTAATAATTGATCGACATTACTTAGTAAAAGACAACCTCCTTGCAAAATAAGTCTGCTAAACTTATTAATATTTCATGTTGCTTCACCTCATGCTGTCTGCGAGACCGTTATTTTACGCTTTCTAAGCGGAGAGATACCTGAGAATTTTCAACACGAACTTTATGCTTCTACAAAGCTTAATGATAAATAATGTATATTTCGATTATGAATATTTTATCTCGGAAATATGGACTCCCGCCAGAACAGCACGTATATAAATATAAAAAGTTTGGACGCAGCAAGTGTGTTATGGTAGCGAAATCTCTTTAAAATGTTTTTAATAGCAAATGTCTTTCCTTGATGAAAGCAGGCATCAAACTTGGATGCCTATATAGTAGAAACAATGCACCATATTTCATCGAAATAACTTTATTGTTTGAAAATATATAAGCATTTTTCAAAAGTCTGAATGCAGCAAGTGTGTTATGGAAGTGAATTTCCATAAAAATGTTTTTAATAGCAAATGCGAGCAGGCATCAATATGATTACCGGTATAGTTTATGTAGTAGAAACAATGTACTATATTTTATCAAAATTACTTATGGTTTGAAAATATACAAAAAATTTCCTAAAATAAACTTAAATGTTTGTTTCCTAACCAACAAAGCTTGCGTTAATAGCAAATTGGTTTATTGAAATTTGAAGGATTTAATGAAAATTCGGTAAATTTGCAGATTACCTCCCGAACGCTTTTCAAAAAATTGTTTTCAGAAACATTACTAGGACCCCACCTAGATGCACAAGCCACAAGAAAAATCTCTTGTTCACACCCCCCAAGGAAGTTACGGGACTGGGAGTGAATAGGTGTGCTGGGCGGGGTGGGTAGTAAAAAGGAAATATGAGCAGAAAATACGAATAAAATTGCTTGAAAGCTGTCTAATTGAAGCCATATCCCCATTAAATCCCGCCTACCCCGCACAGCACCCCTTTTTGCCGCAGGTCACGTAACTTCCTTGGGGGGTATAAATAAGAAGTTTTTCTTGAGGTTTATGCAACGAGGGTGGTTGTATGCACACGATGGGGGAAGGAAAATGCCTACGACGAAGCGGGGTAGGCAGGATTTATGGGGGAAATGGCTTCAAGATGTGAAAAAGACAGCTTTCAAGTCCGTTTTGCTCGCATTTTTTGCTCATATTCCCTTTCTACTACCTACCCCGCTCAGCACCCGTACTCACTCCTGGTTCCATAACTTCCCTGGGGGGGGGGTTTGAATTTTCATTCGAAAAAAAAATGTATCTTAAAACATAAAAAAGCTATGAGAACCAAATTCGGCAGATAGGTTTACGATATAAAAAGTAAGCCATACACCAAAATTTAGATTTCTATGTTACAAGAAAAAAAGTTATAATAAAATATTTTGTTCCAGATCATTTCCATTTTCCTTACAACTCGCATTGTTTTTAGTCTATTGTTATTATTAAAAGTCAATAGTTTCTTCCTAAAATTTGCTCTTACCGAACACACGTGGCTTCCATTGACTTCTGCTTCTGCCGCTGTTACAGCCTTTACTCTTAACATGACGCTTTGCTTACTCTTACTGCTAAACTATTTTACATACGTATCACCCTACAAAAACCTACTTGTATTCCATCGCATAAGACGTTCCTGTAGCTTCACTTTCGATTTATTTTTCTCTCTTTCTTCTTTATGATTCATTTGCAAAGCTCACTAGTCTGTTCTATCGAGAATGAAAATTGTAGAAGCATCCTCTTACTAGGCATCGTGTGTCCATTTGCTATGATTGTACCTTTAATTTACATCCTGTTAGTCAATGCTCGCTCTCTGTGTAACTTTTATTTATGTGACCTAACAAATTACTTGAAATTTCCATGCAGCATTTCTTTTTACATGGCTTACGTGGTCTCCTGCTACATTCATCACCCTTATAATGTGAGGCCACTTACCATTAAATTTCCTGTTCCCCTAGTTTAATTATCATAACGAGCATATTTAGTCTTTGTAAATAGCTATTAGTCAATTATACCTTCTGCAGATAACGTACCAATTTTGCCTAACATACACGGTTTCGACTGTCCTGTCAGTTTTGTCGTTTCTATTGTTAGAAAATGCTCGCTATTCAATTTTTTTTTAGTGAATTTTCCTAGAAAATATTCAGTATGGGGGAGGTCCCAACTTTTGAATTATGAAAAAAGTTTTGCAAATGAGCGCGAACTAGGACTTCTACAACCCATATCCGGGTTCAGTTTCAATTTATATATATATATATATATATATATATATATATATATATATATATATATATATATATATATATATATATATATATATATATATATATATATATATATATATATATATATATATATATATATATATATATGTTTGTGTGTGTGTGTATCACATTGATAACTCAAAAAGTAATGGTCCGATTTTGATAAAATTTGCCATGTATCTTCCTTTTGTAAATGGCTTGGAAAAGTTCGTTAGTCGGGAAAATCGGACGGGTTTTCCGGGAAAATTTTGAGTTTTCATTCGAAAAAACATTTATTTAAAAAAATAAAAAAGCTATGATAACCAAATTTGGTAGGTAGGTTTATGATAAAAAACGTAAACTATAGACCAAAATTTAGATTTCTATGTTACAAGAAAAAAGTTATAATAAAATGTTTTGTGCCAGATCATTTCTATGAAAATTCACTACCATAACGCACTTGCTGCGTCCAGGCTTTTTATCCTCTTTTTATAAATTTATCATAACATGGTATTTTCTTTTACAGAAATAAGAAAATAATATTAGATACCTGTAACTCGCAAAAAAAAATTGTTAGTCTAGTTAGACTCTGGTTCACGATAACGTCCATTTTCCATTCGTTCACTCACTTCATTAGATGATTGCATGCATCACTCTGCGCCAGCTAGGAAATTAGGAACCTATTCTTGCATTGTTATCGATTAAAGTTATTGAACGAATGTCACTAATTTAAGAAAATTCACTAAAAACTATTCTAATATAATTTATCAGTGACATTACATTTAGATACTATATGGCTAAAAGCTATCCGTTTACATTTGAAGCAGTGAAACGGGTATATTTTGGTTAACCGCAGGTGATTTAATATGGGATCAGTGTGTTGTGTTGTATATCGATTAAATACGACCTCGTTATCAATTAAATAACAGTATGGCATGAATGCACAGCATGCAACACATTCTATAATTGATTCCACGTACGATATGCTTACTGTGGTGTTCCCTACTGATGTGAGGAAAGCATATTGCAAGCATTTCTACAATTAAATTATACTGAGTGGAAAAAAGGGCTGGTTGCAGCAAGTGCGTTATGAGAGTGACTGTTCCTAATAACAAATAAGTATCTCTAACGCAATCAGGCATTAATATGGTTACCGGTATAGCCTGTACAGTAGATGCAATGTATCATGTTATATCAAAATTACTTATTGTTTGAAAATATACAAAAAAAATTACGAAAATCAATTTAAAATGTTTTCGCGAAAACTGGTTTCCTAGCCAATAAACCTTAGGTTAATTGCAAATGGAGTTATTGAAATTTCAAGCATTTAATGAAAATTCGCCAGCAAAACGCACTTACTGCGTCTCGATTTATTTTCTTACAAACATGCATTATATATCGATTTGGGTCCTGTGTTCTTTAATATTTTCATTAACGCTCTAGTTGGTGGTTTGAGGGTTGTATGCCGATGACATTAAAATTTTCTGTTAGGTGAAGTCGGTGGATGATTGTATTCGAATTCAATTACCATTAGAGGATGTGAAGGAGTGGCGCAATATAAATAATATTTCTATAAAGATTGCCAAATGTAGCTGTCTTTCCTTTACTCTTAGGTTGGTGCCCATACAATTTGATTATTGTCTTATTAATGTGTCTCTGGCTAGGCCGGTATCTATCTGCGCGTAATATTTGATAGAAGATTGTCTTTCTTACCTCATATTGAGAATGTTGTATCCAACGCATTTCAACTAATGGGCTTTATTATTAGGAATTGCCGCGAGTTTAGTAATATTGACACATTTAAAATGATTTTCTGTACTGTTATATGTAATAGACTTGAGCATGCTTCAGTTGTATGGTCTCCGGATTACCAGAACCATATTCTCCAGTTGGAAAAGATCCAAAGACGCTTTCTAAAATATCTTTACTTCCGCCTCAATGGTATATATCCCTCTGTGGGTTACCCTTCGGAGTATATGCAGCGGGACTTCTTGCTACCAATTCTAGAATCTACAAGGGAACAAGCAGCACTAATTTTTTTAAATGCTTTAGTGAGGGAATCCTGTGACTGCTCTCGTCTGCTTGAGCAACTAAACTTTAATGTTCCGAGAATGTCTTCGCGAAATCCGGTCACCTTTTGGTTACCTACGCCGCGAACTAATCTTGTGAAGTTTTCACCGCTTTATAGATTGTGTTCTGTTGTCAACAAGCACGCGTCTTCCATTGATATCTTTGTGTCAGATCCAAGGTTGCTCAAAGGGTTGGCAGTCTCACGGTTGTGAAGGACTGGTTTGTATTTCACAGTTATGGAGGACTGATTTGTGTTTCTGTTTTAGTTACATTCTGTTATGTAATTGTAAATTATGGTTTAAAATGCTTATTTTTAATTTTAATTTTAATTTTTATTCCGGTTTTTATAGGTCATTTCTGTATTTCCTATGAAGCAGTGACCATGGCGTGATCTGGGCAACCAAGGGGGGCGGTAACTGATATCTTATAGCATTCAGGTTTTGTAGTAAGAAGGAGATTCAAGGGGTTTGAGCTGTGTGTTGGGATGCGAGGAAAGTAAGTAGGTTGCTGAACCATATTGGCTAAAGAATTTCTGACTGCAAAGGCCTCCGCTGCTTTCCCTTGTGTATCGGTTTTTGAAGATCCTAGCCATTCCTTATTATGGGCATTGAAGTCACCAAGAATAGTGACCTCGGAGGGAGGATATTTAGAAATCAAATGGCCGGTTTTTTTCAGAAAGGTAGTCGAAGAACTGTACAAAGTTGTTGTAAGAAGGAGACCGGTAAATGCAACAGATGAATTTAGTTGCAGCCATGAGAGAGAGTTTAATCGAAAGTATGTCTTTTCTTACAGCTTCTAAATTGGGGAGTCTGGTGCAGGGTAGATTGCTACAGACGTATGTGCACACGCATTCGTGCAATCTAAAGGAAGTAAGGAGCGCATACTCCAGGAAATTAAGGTGATTAGTGGCTGTTTTGGCACTGATTTGGCTCTCGGTAAGGAAGAGGAGTTGGGACCTATTAGCCTGGAGGAAATGGTGGACGGAGTTCAGGTTAGAATTTAGGCCACATATGTTCGAGAAGAATATGTTAAATCTTAAAGCCGGCGCCCCCTGCACACCCCTCTCCTGGAGATCCGAATGGTGTGGTATTTTATCTCCGGAATCTTTTGTATAAGGAGAAGCCATCATCATTTTTGTTTATAAGAGAAACCGACTCATACACCAGAACCGGAAACGTTCGTTGGGACTTCACCCACCCCTTGATGTAAGGGGTGGTACCTCCTCGGGTGTGAAAAAATCCTTTACTATCACGTAAAGGAAAAGTCCACTACCACCTTCCAGTGTTCCAAAGAGTTTAAATTTCTCGCAACTCCTTAGCACTAGAGTATTTGCCATTTATTTATATGTATTTATACATGTGAAATATATATGAAAAAGATTTAATGTAAATCTTGTATGAAAAGTAGATTAAGTGGACCTATTGTTTCCCAACCTCTATTTGGACACTTTGACGTTTATTTATATTCCTTTAAACATGTGTGGGGAGTCTTGTGGGGTCTTGACACGGTCTTGACGTACCACTAACTAATAACGTCGCTGATTCTAATTAACTGCACTTTATTTTACTTAATAACAAACGGAAAACTAAACTTAATTATAACTTCATTAACAATAAAATATATGACCTAAACCGGACTGTATAATAATTCTGAAAGATGGAAAATGTTAATTTTTGTAATAATAGAAATGGACTGAACGAAGCACTAGGTCTGAAGGTCTTCAATTGCGAGAGTTAAAGATGTGTTCACTAGAACATCGCACTATTAACTGCTACCTGCTCTTGAATGTTTTTCTGCGAACTAGACCGATTCCACTGCCTGTAAGGGTCTCTTTTAACAGCCCCCTCGCTTCTAGAATAATCTGGTAACGTCTACAATGTGCCCGACAATATTAATGGAAAACACATGTCTTTACATCGAACAATGTGAAATATATATGAAAAGAATTTAATGTAAATCTTGTATGTAAAGTAGATTAAGTTGACCTATTGTTTCCCAAGCTATATGTAATACCTTTCTTTTACCTAAGACCCACCTGTCACGTGTGAAAGTTGCTCTGATCGGTCGCAGAGCATGAAGCTATGTGTCCATTGTCTACCTCATATGTTGTAAAAAAAGTTATCCACAATATGAAAATACACACCAAAACAAAATTTAAAAAAAGTCTGGACTCAGCAAGGGCGTTATGGAAGTGACTTTTCATAAACATATTTCTAATAGCAAACACGTCTCTTTAATGCAAGCAGGCATCAACTTGGCCACCGGTATAACCTATATACTAGTAACAATGTACCATATTTTATCAAAATAACTTATTTGAAAATGTACAAAAATTTTTCGAAAATAGACTTAAAATGTTTCAGAGAAAACTTGTTCCCTAGCCGACGAACCTTAGGTTAATACCAAATTGATTTACTGAATTTTGAAGCATTTAATGAAAATTCGCTACCCAAACGTACTTACTGCGTCTAGATTTTTTTTCACAAAGATGCATCATATTTCGATGAAAAATGCAAAAATGCACAAATGAAATAACGAATGTTCAAAAATTTTGTAGGTATAACCAACGACTTATGGGCCAGCTTGTGATTGTCAAAATAATTTTATGAGATGCAGCTCAAGACACCCTATAAGTAACGTATACAATTTTTTCTCGTATCTTGCACAATAACAATTCTAATAATAATAATAATAATAATAATAATAATAATAATACCTTTATTATCCATTTTGGCAGCATACAAGCTACATTGGATTTGTCAGCCTTTTACAATAATTAATTTTTCACAACATTAAAATATTCATTTAACGTATAAAAACAGTGGTCTGATAGCAAATAAGAAACTTGGCTTTTAAACACCTTAATATTTTGGATATTTTTTAAATAATTGGGAAGATGATTAAATATTTTCAATCCAATACAGTTTGGAGAGTCTTTTATCATCTTAGTTCTAGCATACGGAATATAAAAGTTACAAGCCTGTCTGATACTGAATGTATGAACATCACTGTTTAGTTTAAATTTATCACCATTTTTAAAAACATACATACACAACTCTAAAATATATAAACATGTCACAGTTAAAATTTTATGACTAGAAAAGTAGGCCCGGCATGACGTCATCTGTCCTATGTTGAAAATAGAGCGTATTATTCTTTTTTGAGCGATAATGCACCAAGGTAGAATTACCTCAAAGACATATACCGTACCTCATTCTAGAATCAATATAACTGTAGTATAAAGATATTAGTTGCTTTTCAGTCAATACATTTCTTATATTTATAAATAAAAAATTAAGAGATGCCAGCCTTGAAACCAATGTCGTACAGTGCAACTTCCAGTTGAGATGTTCATCAACGTGTACTCCAAGGAACTTGTAGTTATTGACACACGTTAGATAAGTATTGTCAACATCCACACTAAGTATATCAACTTCCCTCTGACGCGGATGAAACCTCTATATCTCTGTCTTCGAAGAATTAAAATATATTAGACACCGAGAGAACCAACTCCTTAAGTTATTAAAAACGATGATGACATTTATTATTCAAAGCATCATCTGTCTTTTCAGAAACGATTAGAGACGTATCATTAGCATGCAGAGTAAAATGCGCATCAGGAGATACTTTGTCAAGCTCATTGACGTAAAGGGTAAAAAGAATAGGGCCCAGTACTGAGCCCCGAGGCACACCAGTAGGAACAACAACACGCTCAGAACATACCCTACTTATTCGTTCTGATGTGTTGAACTTTATCTCAGTATACTGTTCTCTGTTCGTCAGGCAAGAGTCAATCCAGCCAAGCGCATTACCTCTCAAACCATAACAATAAAGCCTGTCATACAGTATCCTATGGTTAACGCAATCGAAGGCCCTGCTGAGATCACAAAAATCCCAACAGGGCACTCACCAGCCTCCAAACAAGTGACTAAACCCTGATAGAAGTCAATGAGAGCCATTGTAGTGGAGTGGCCCTCTCTAAAGCCATGCTGACAGGCAGACAATATACCACACGACTGCAAAAATTGTTCCATACTATTGAGCTTTACCGTAAAAATGCGTTACTCTGTATACATGTAAACAAAAAGTAAACCTGGATATGGATTCTAGGGGGCCTAGTTTGCGCCCATTTAAAGAAATCTTTTTATAATTCAAAAGCTGCGATCTCCTCATTAGCGAATTGTTTCTATGAAAATTAGCTAATAATTATAAACCGTTAAACCATAAACTTAACTAAAACTACTGCCAGAGCATCAGAGAAAGTATCTGTTTGAAATAACTTTTCCAGAAATATTTTATTGAAATGAAAGGCAATGAGGGTTGAAGCTGAAACTTAAGGGTGTGCATAACACTGTTTACATAATCTTTCAGGTCATTTGCCTAAAAGATGCCAATTTTGACGTTTCAAATCGCGACTTTACGTTTTGAGGAAAACCCCAATTTTTTTCCTTAAATGCCTCTAACTTTTTTGTCTTCAAACTTACAGATCTATATTTTGGTAAGTGGTTCACCCTTTATATATATATATATATATATATATATATATATATATATATATATATATATATATATATATATATATATATAGATATATATATATATATATATATATATATATATATATATATATATATATATATATATATATATATATATATATATATATATAGATGAGTGTATGTACTTACTCCAAAAGTATTAGATTAAGCAATGAGAAAGAAGTAAAAGTTGAGTGAGAGGGTACGAGAGATTATCTCTGATTATTTGTACGGAACAAAATCGCCAAAAGGTATACGACACTGACTTGGACTGACACGCACAGTTCTGGAAAGCTAGCCCAATGGACACTCATTCCGCAGCCAAAATAATAGTGAATTTAAAAAAAACTCTGGACGCAGCAAGTGCGTTATGGTAGTGAATTTTCATAAAAATGTTTTTTATAAAAAATATGTCTTTTTTTTTAAAGAAAAGCAGGCATCAAATTTGGTTACCAGTATAACCTCTATAGTGGGAACAATGTACCACATTTTATCAAAATAACTTTGTTGTTGGAAAAAGGGCAAATATTTTTCGAAAACTAACCTAAAATATCCCCGAAAAACTGGCCCGATTTTCCTGGCCAACGAACTTCCTCAAGGTATTTAGCCCCTACCAAGATATAATTATTTACAAAAAGCTTTTCGACAAAAATTACAAAAAAAAATTGTAAACAACTTTTTTGCGAAAGTCCAAAAATATTTTTTAACAATAACTTATTAAACATTAGGTACTAATTACCAAAATTTTACAAAAATTTCACAAACAATGATTTCTAGATAAACAAATAAAGTTCGCTACCATAACGCACTTGCTGCGTCCAGAATTTTTTTCTTACAAACATGCATTATATTTCGATGGAAAATGCAATAACATAAGGCGTGTTTGATTAAAAAAAAGAAAATTTTTATCACCAACGACTTATGGGCCACTCTGTGATTGTAGAAATATTTTTTAATGTGTAGCTCAAGACACCCTATAATTAATATATACAAAATTTTTTCGTATCTTGTATAATAACGGATATATTGAGCTTTATTGATTTTTTACGAAAATTCGACAAAAATTATATACCATTAAACGATAAACTCTATAGCTAAGGCTACTGCCAAGCATCAGAGAAAGGGTCTATTTGAAATGAATTTTCTGGAAATATTTTAGTAAAATGGAGGACAATGACTGTTGAAACTAAGATTTCAGGGTTTGTAAGACATCCTTCTTGAGACATTTTATTTCCATAGCCCGTATTAGATTCAAGTTATTTGCCTAAATGTTGCCAATTTTGACATTTTAAATCGCCACTTTGACGTTTTGAGGAAAACCCTAATTTATTTTTCTTTAATTGCCTATAACTTTTTTGCCTTTTGAGCTACAGTGCTAAATTTTGGTGGGTAACTTACGTATAAAAACGTAAACCCGCGTACCAAATTTGGTTGCCCTTACTTTGTTAATTCTGGAGATATAAATTGTTTTCGAAAGAAAATATAAAATTTTCCGGGAAAACCTTGGCAGATTTTCCTGGCTAACGAACTCATCCAAGCCATTTGCAAAGGGAATTTATTCACCAAATTTAACCAAAATCGGTCAATTATTTTTTGAGTTATCGGTGTGATACATATATATATATATATATATATATATATATATATATATATATATATATATATATATATATATATATATATATATATATATATATAAACATATAAAAATTGAAACTGACCCCGGATATGTGTTCTGGGGGGCCTAATTAGCGCTCATTTGAAGAAATTTTTTCAAAATTCAAAAGTCGGGATCTCCTCATTAGTGAATTTTTTTAAAGAAAATTCACTAAAAAGCGGTTCTACGTAACGCATACATACACACCAAAATTACAGATTGAATTAGAAACGTTGTGTTTTTAGTCTTCTTTGCAACAAACCACATAAATTAGAGTCCTTAGTGTATAACAATTTTCACTTAGACTAAGCGGTTTTATTGAGCGAAAGGTATCAACATAAATACGAGAAAATTGTCTATTAATCACAATTAAGAACTGGGACGTGGAGTGTAACGCGGTTCTCCAAGCTGGTGCATTTGCGGCTTGCTTCTACTATGTGATACAGCCTCCTTCCTCTGGTAAGGAAGCCCTAATGCGGAATTAACCGAGCCCGAGTCAGCTTAACGCTAGGTGTTCTAGATAACGTTCACAAATGGAAATTTTAGCCGATGTTACCTACCATTTCCAACATGACAATATATTATTCACATACTGCATAATTCTAACACACTTTAACTAATGTATTCTTAAAAGGGATTACGGTTGCTTATATTCCGTAAATTGTTCAATCTTAATAAGAGAATTTACAGGTGAAATCTGTAATGCAGTCGTGGAGTTAATGTCCATTACTCGTATTATTATTTTTTAGGTTAAAAAAATTAAACAACATATAGTCCTTGCATTCATAAATATATTGTGTGTACTCTGCTATGCAATATACCGCAAGTTTAGCAGGACTGAAATGATGACGGATACCGAGTGATATGATTCAACGCCCGTCGTAGTATTAACCGGGGGATTAGTTGTCTTCGCTCGTTAGTTTCTCGCCCCAGCCTCCTTCTTGTTGTACAAGGTGAGGCCTATGACTGTATTGTCTTTATTTCTACCAACGATTTCGGTATGTTGAGTTGTCCCAAAGCAATTCTGTCGTGCTTTAACCCGTTCCAGACCAAATTAATTTTTAAAAAATAAAAAATTCAGCTTTGATTTTTTTGACATATTATTTCAATCTGCATGATTTCCCTATAAGTTTTTTCAAGATCCTTTTACTTGTAGTGAAAAAAATGAAGACTTGTCATCAATGGACAAATACAGGCATTTATACAGAAAACAAACAATAATGATTTTTTGTTGGTTTTATTAGCGGTTTTTTTTTTAAATTCGCTAATGAGAAGATCTGTGTTTATATATATATATATATATATATATATATATATATATATATATATATATATATATATATATATATATATATATCCGACCGATAACTCAAACAATAATGGACCGATCTTGACCAAATTTGCTGAGTACCTTTCTTTTGCAAGTGGCCCGACCGATAACTCAAACAATAATGGACCGATCTTGACCAAATTTGCTGAGTACCTTTCTTTTGCAAGTGGCTTGGATAAGTCCCTTAGCCGGAAAATCGGGCTAGGTTTTCCCGGAAAATTTTGTGTTTTCTTTCTAAAAAAATTCATATCTCCGTAAATAACAAAGTAAGGGCAACCAAATTTGGCACGCGTGTTTGTATTATAAAGTGAACTCTGTAGCAAGATTCAAAATTTAGGTCTCTAGCTTTAAAGACAACGAAGTTATGGGCAGTTAAAGAAACAAATTTTGGAGTTTCCCTCAAAACGTCAAACTCGCAATTTTAAACGTCAAAATTGGCAATGTTTAGGCAAAGAATGTGAAACAAATACCGATTGTGAAAATTAAATGTTGCAAGAAGAGTGTTCTGCAAACCCTTAAGTTTCAGATTGAACCGTCATTGCCCTTCATTTTACTAAAATTTTTACAGAATATTCATTTCAAATAGACCCTTTCTCTGATGCTTAGGCTGTGAGTTTGGTTAAGTTGATGCTATTTTGGATATTTAATTGTAGGTTTAGTGTAGTTTATGGTTTAACGGTTTATAATTTTTTTAGCTAATTTTCGTAGAAAAAATTTGTTAATGCATTTTTGCATTTTTTATTGAAATATGATGCGTTTATAGGAAAAAAATCTGGACGCAGTAAGTGGTTTTGGTAGCGAATTTTTGGTAAATTTGCAGATAAGCTCCCGAACGCTTTTAAAAAAACTGTTTTCAGAAACCTGCGTAGCCACCCCCTCCCCCTGGATCCACAAACCTCAAGAAAAATTTCATGCTCACACCCACAAGAAAGTTACGGGACCAGGAATGAATAGGGGTGCTGGGCGGGGTAGGTAGTAAAAAGGAAATATGAGCACAAAATGCGAATAAAACGGGTTTGAAAGTTGTCTTTTTTACATCTTCAAGCCATATCCCCCTTAAACCCTGCCTACCCCGCACAGCACCCCTATTCCCCCAGGTGCCGTAACTTCCTTGGCGGGTATGAACCAGAAATTTTTCTTGTGGTTTATGCAATGAGGGTGGTTGTATGCACGCGAGGTGGGAAGGAAAATCCCCACAACGAAGCAGTCACCACCAACCCCCCAACCCCAACCCTTCTGCAAGTCAAATGGTAAGGGGTCTGCTTCGTCGTAGGCATTTTCCTTTCCGCCTCGTGTGCATACAACCACCCTCGTTGCATAAACCACAGGAAAAACTTCTTTTGTTCATACCCCCCAAGAAAGTTACGTGACCTGGGGGCGAATAGGGGTGCTGTGCAAAGTAGGCGGGGTTTAATGGGGATATAGCTTCAAGATAGCTTTTAAGCAGTTTTCTTTGCTTTTTCTGCTCATATTTCCTTTTTACTACCAACCCCGCCCAGCACCCCTGTTCACTCCCAGTCCCGTAACTTCCTTGGGGGGTGTGAACAAGAATTTTTTCTTGTGGTTTGTGCATCCAGGTGAGGTCCTAGTAATATTTCTGAAAACAATTTTTTGAAAAGCGTTCGGGAGCTAATCTGCAAATTTACAGAATTTTCATTAAATCCTTCAAGTTTCAATAGCTCAATTTGCTATGAACGTAAGCTTTGTTGGTTTGGAAACCAACATTTAAGTTTATTTTCGGAAAATTTTTGTATATTTTCAAACCATAGGTAATTTTGATAAAATATAGTACATTGTTTCTACTACATAGGCTATACCAATAATCAGATTGATGCCTGCTCGCATTTGGTATTAAAAACATTTTTATGGAACTTCACTTCCATAACACATTTGCTGCATCCAGACTTGTGAACAATGTTTATATATTTTCAAACAATAAATTTGTAAATATGGTACATTGCTTCTACTATATAGGCAACCAAATTTGATGCCTGCTTTCATCAAAGAAAGACATTTGCTATTAAAAATATTTTAATGAAAATTCGCTGCCATAACTCACTTACTGCGTCCAGAGATTTTTAAAATAATATAGAAACGCACTTATATAAAGGTCAGAAAACTATTGTAAAGACTAGTACTTACGAAATTTTAGCTTTTATAGAAGTTATTTTCTTTCGTGAGGCACAGAGGCATTGTACACTTTGAGCAAGACCTGCTCGTATAAGATTTCACACATTGTCTGCACCTTTGTTTTGGGTGTATGTGTTCTGGCCAGTGACAATATCCGTCAAATCTAACATCATAAGCAGGTGTGGGGTTTACCGGCCTCTGGTGGTTCATCGCCTGGTTCCGCAACTGCCCTACCTCTGACAAAACGTTGCATTTTGCTGCAGTAAAGCATGGGGAACTTCAGCCCTAAAAGTAACAAGCCGTTTGAACTTGGCAGTATTATTCATAGCACAATATTGACGGTATAAAAGCCATACATTTATAATACAAATATCTATGAGGTGATAGACTGTTCGCAAATAAAACCGTTTGAGGACTAGTTTTATCCCATATAGATACCAACATGTCATTCAAATCTACGCCTCCCATATTCTTATTAAATAGCTTTACTAGATTTGGTTGTGGTAGATCAATATATTTCTTTCGAAAAGAGGATCATCTCCTCACGTTCTCTATAGGATTAAGATCTGCGAAGGATGAAGCAATATGAACTGGTTCGTTATCATACCATTTTGCTATAACTATATTTCCATTCTTATTCAGACAATAATCAAAAGAACGTCGACCTTCTGTTCTTAGTTCAGCATCACTTTTGAGTTGGCAATTAGCTAGCCTGGCAGGTTTTACAATTCCTGCAGCTAAGATTCCAACATTCTTGAGTTTACATAGCACAGAGTAAAATGTAAGCCCATTATCCATAAGCGTTTCTGATTCAAATTATTTGGAAGACTTTTAATCATCCAACATCCCAATGTCACCGCTAATTCCGAGTTAATTTCTCTTACAGTTCCCTTACCTCTGTACACTTCAGTCATGTATAATACCGCTGACACCAGCTAGTGCAAATACTTTTACTCCCTATTTATATGGCTTGTTTTGCATGTATTGCTTGAGGGAGATTCTTCCCTCGACAGATATAATTATTTCATCAACTGAATGGCATTCCTCATTTTAGTGAATTTTCCTTGAGAAATTCACTAATAGAGAGGTATCGATGGTAAGATTTTTGGAAAATTTCTTCAAATGAGCACGATTAGGGCTCCTAGAACCCAAATCCAAGGTCAGTTGAAAAGCTTATATATATATATATATATATATATATATATATATATATATATATATATATATATATATATATATATATATATATATATATATATATATATATATATATATATATATATATATATATATATATATATATATATATATATATATACGGTGGCGCATTGAAAACTAAACAGACCGATTTGCGTCCAGAGATTTTTTTTTAAGAAACGCTGAAACACGTCAATTTTAATATTGAGGGTGACATGTTTTGACATAAAACTTAACTTTGTCACATCAACCCCTTAAGGGTGGTGATAACAAGCCTTATATTTTAAATAGGGTACATGGGTCGAGTGTTACATCATTTGAAATCTCTTTTTTTTTCTGAATTCAGCACACTAATTTTTTGGGAGTTTTGTCAACTTGTTGAAAAATTATTCACAGTTGAAGTTGTTTTGTTGGTTTGTAAACAGAAAATTGATAGTACTATAGAAAATTAATTTCACAATGGTGTATTCTGTAGAAGAAAGAGTTGAAATAATTACTCTTTTTTTTTTCAAAAACGATGACTGTGCTAACCGTACCGCAAATTTGTTTAATGAACGACATCCGAACAGACCTATTAACAGAAAATACATTTTGGAGTTAGTTGCAAAGTTTCGACAAAGTGATTTAGTAGCCAATAAAAAACCAAATCCTGAACGTGAATTTCCGGCTAGAAATGAGACTACTGAGATTGAAGTTTTAGGACAAATTGCTACAGACTCAACTTTGAGCACGTGAAAATTGGCCACTGTTTCAAACATTAAAAGAAGAACTATTCAGCGAATATTGAAGCATCATACATTTCACCCATATAAAATTCATCTTGTACAATAACTGAATGAAGATGATTTTGATCGGCGGCTGGAGTTTTGTGAAGTTGTGACTTCACGAATAGCTGATAACGGGAACTTTCTGTTCAACATCTGTTTGTCAGACGAGTGTACGTTTTTATTAAGCTCTACAGTCAATCGTCGTAATTGTCGTTATTGGGCAGATAATAATCCAAGAAATTTTCACGAAGTCCACACTCAAACACCACAGAAATCGAATTTCTGGACTGGCATTTTTCTTGATGACAATTTGAGTGGCGAAACATCTTTGGATTTTCTAGGAGATATCGTTTATCCTCTACAAATTGACATTGTTGAAAATGATGATCCCTATCAAGAAAATGAATTACTGTTTCAACAAGATGGAGCTCCTCCGCATTTTTCACAACGTGTTAGGGACTTTTTGAACAGAGACTTTTCAGAGCAATGGATTGGGCGTAGAGGTGCTATTGAGTGGCCCCTTAGATCACCTGATTTAACTCCTTTAGACTTCTTTCTATGGGGCCATTTAAAGAGTAGAAGAGACGTGTTTCAGCGTTTCTTAAAAAAAAAATTTCTGGACGCAAATCGGTCTGTTTCGTTGTCAATGCGCCACCCTGTATATATATATATACAGGGTGGCGCATTGAATATATATATATATATATATATATATATATACATATACATACATACATACATACATATAACAATTGAAACTGAAACTGACCATGGATATGTCTTCTAGGAGCACTAGTTTTTTTCATTTTGACATTTAAAAAAAATGGCGGTAACGTCATATTTTAAAAGCAGGAGTAAAAGAAACGTAAAGTTTATGCAAAATGGGTCTTTTTGAAAACTAGAATTGACATGCCCGAACAATTCGTCAAAACACACATCGCTCAAATGTTGGTGAATTTATTCCCTAATTTTGCAGCTTACTGTATATGAACATGTAAAAATTGAAACTGACTCTACACCAGGATTTTAGGGGTCTTAGTTTGCCATCATGTGGAGACAGTTTTCAAAATTCAAAGGTCACGATCTAATCATGATCGTTTTTTTTTCTTGGAAAATTTGCTTGCGTGTACTTTTGAGACTGATTGCCGTGATACTTTACTGCATGACCATATCCACAAGTCAAACTACTTTTATGCGCGTTACGAGCAAGCTTTCACAATTCGTCTCTCATCAACATGCAGCTGTCATTATAATCACAAAGATACAAAGAGATCTGCATACACAAGGCACTTTAGAACTACAAGTCGGTATGTACCAGAAGACAATCCACAGAACTTTTAATGGGGAATGCAAAACATAAATGCTTATCCTCACGAAAATTTACTTCCCCCCAGCATAAAGAGCTATTTTGTGATTCTGTATATTTGGAAGGGTACATCCAGAATTCTGTTTCATGTTGTGCACTCCTGCCTTGAAAAACACAAAACAACCCTTGTACCTAATAAAAATGCTTAAGGGCATTATTCTAGTGGGAGTTCTACATGACACATTTCTATATATTTTAAACTCAGACAGCCTAATACGAGAGTTGGCGAATGTAACTTCCTTCATATATTATTTTTTGAGTTATCGGTGTGATACACACACACATATATGTATCACACCGATAACTCAAAAAATAATGGTCCGATTTTGATAAAATTTGGCACGTACCATCCTTTTGTGAATGGCTTGGACAAATTCGTTAGTCAGCAAAATCGGATGTGGTTTTCCGGGAAAATTTTGAGTTTTCATTCGAAAAAAAGTTTTATCTCAAAAAATAAAAAAGCTATGGTAGGTTAGCTATATAAAAAGTAAAGTATAAACCAAAATTTAGATTTCTATGTAACAAGAAAAAAAGTTATAATAAAATATTTTGTGCCAGATCATTTCTATGAGAATTCACTAACATAACGCACTTGCTGCGTCCAGGCTTTTTTGGTACTTACACTGTTGTCCACATAACGAAACTATAGTCTATAAAAGTAGCTATTTTCATTAGCTAGGTCTGCAGATTTTAAACAGACTCTCACTGTTTGTATATATTTTTATGATTTCTGTTATAAATAGAAAATGATAGGTGTAGATATACATGGAATTTGTGTGTGGCTTATGATTAATATTAAATGATTTGATTTTTATTTATATAAAACGTATTCAGTTTGAGGTATTTCCATTTGTTATTCGCAAAAAGCACCTCTGGATTCGCTGGTACAGATAAATCGAGGATCAATACGATAGTATGTGATGCACGTTTCCAGGTTTTTTGTCCTTTACTGCAATACAGATCCAAAAAAGGATATAAAACCTATTGTACATGCCATATAACATTTTTTACATCGAGGGCCAATAGAACTATTTGAATTTATTGTAGATCATCGAAATTCCCTAATACCTATTATGGCGGACAATTCGAAGATCCATTTTAGGGATAAAAAGCGAATTTGAATATATATCAGCATTAATGGACTATAAAGTTCATAATATAACCCTCCTATTGACGAATCCTCAGTAATGTATTTCACAGGGGTATTCAGCCTTTCTAAAAGAAAGTTTTTGTAGGTGGCACGTCAAATGAATATCGCTCGTATTATTGAAGGTAATCAGGTAGGCTGTGAAATTTGATACGTCATTAACTTGGGCTATAGTATGTAGAGAAAGTAATATAATATATTGAAAAATAATAATTCTGGCCTAACAAGCGTAGCGAATTTTCATAAAAATTAGATGCTATTTTAGAAATATAATTACTTAGTGATTTAAATGTGAATAAGTAAAATAATAATGTCTTGCTTTATGACTTAATTGTGACGGCAAAACAATAAGTTGCCATAAAACGAACACACATGTTTTTCCATTTAATAATTTACTAGAAATCTCCATAAATCACTGAATCTATGTTATCTATTCCTTGAACTTATTTTAAATCTAGTTTACTAAAAAAATGGACTTGCCAGAAAAAAAAATTGTCGTCATTAACCAGAGCCTATTTGGTGTAATAATACATAAATATGTCTCGGCGTTTTTGCAGCAACTGTTTTGCATTATTGGCTTAATTTTCGACTTTCGAGTTTTAGAAAATTCACTACACGGCTAAAATAAATAAATTATGGACGCAGCAAGTGCGTTGTCGTAGCGAACTTTCATAAAAACCTTTTTTAAAAGCAAATATGTCTCTCTCTTAATGACAGCAAAAATCATATTTGATCGCGTAATGTATACAGTAGAAGCAATGTACCATATTTATTCATTTATTCAAAGTAACTTGATTGTTTCAAAAAGTACACAAATCTTCATGGTGCTGCGCTATCGGTAGAAACGAAGAAAATTTTTGATATGTACCAAAAATTGAAATAACTCGAAAACGATGAACGCTCTTCCATTCTCTTTCCTACAAGCATGCGTTATAATTATATGGAAATGCAAAAATGCAATAATATAAATAAGGGGTGTTCATCTAAAAAAATATATAATTTTTGTCACCAACTATTTATGGGCTAGCCTGTTAAGGCTAAAATAAGTTTACAAGATGCAGCTAAAGACTCCCATAAGGACTACTTATAAGATATCTACGTGCGTGTAAAGTTTTAGTTTCATGTTTCATATTTCAAGAAATTTAATAAATATTGCGTTTTCAAAAACTTTTTCGCATTTTTTTCTAAAAGTATTTGAGTGTCAAAACTGCCTAACGAACTTATCCAAGCTTTTAACAAAATTAAAATTAAGGAAATCCCCGAATCAGGTTTCGATTGGTGAAATATTTATTGAGTTATCAGCTGGATACCTATATATATATATATATATATATATATATATATATATATATATATATATATATATATATATATATATATATATATATATATATATAAACATTTCAATTGACATTGGATTTAAGTACTAGCGCCCCTAAGTTGCGCTCATTTGAAGACATTTTCCAAAACTCTGACAATCGATACCTCTCTATTTGTGAATATTAGCGAACTTTTATCGCTGTGAATAACTTAGGTTAGTTTGTGAGTGGTCCATATCGGTCCCTCCACCGCGACCATAAGGTCTATTGTGGCTCACGCCTAATGTCTATATTTCGCCCAACAAATCCAGCCTCCTACAGAGGTCGATAACCTTTGCGGGCGAAAGTTGATCCAGATCCTCTGGAGCAAGCTTTACCTTGCCAAAGAGCAGGTGTCTAGTCCTATCCGCTGCCGGACAGGAACACAGCACGTGCTCTGCTGTTTCGTCATTCTCCATACACAGCCGGCACTCGGTCTCCTGACCGACCCCAATACGGTGCATGTGGTGCCGCAAGCGACAGTGTCCTGTATACAGGCCGACTAGAGTACTCAGTTGTTGTCTGTTCAACTCTAGAAGTTTCTTAGCCCTTGACTCAGACAGGCCATTTATAAAGGCCTTAGAGTGAGCTAATCCTGGAAGATTTTGCCAATATTGAATTGTCCTTCTATCTGTCCAGGTCTTTAAGGTGCGTTTTGCTGTGCAAGATGTTATTCCCAGCACCGGTTCTGGTCCGACAAAGTCACACTGGGCACCACTCCTGGCAAGCGCGTCTGCCGCAACGTTGCCATCATGGTCCGAGTGACCCGGTATCCAGACCAGCGACACTTCATTACAGCTGCCCAATTCGTTAAGGGCAGATTTACAACTCCATACCGTCTTTGAATTGCACCGGTAGGAACCAAGAGCCTTTATTGCAGCTTGGCTATCTGCAAATATCTTTATCGATTTGTTTGTGCATAGGTCTTTTAAGCTTTCCCTTGCACACATCTCGATGGCATAAACTTCTGCCTGGTGTATGGTTGCGTACTTGCCGAGGCTAGCTGATAGTCTAGCATCGGTGCTGCCCCCATATGCGCCGGCTCCTACTCCCATATTGGTTTTGGAGCCGTCAGAGTACCAGCAGAGGTCCGCTCTCAACAGGGTCGATTGGTTCCGGTCCCAGTCCTCCCTTTCCGGGAGGACGGTCTTGAAAGACAGGTCTCTGCTGATTTTTGTAGGCATCAAGTCCGAGACCATTCCCAGAATCCTGTGACAATCACTGTCATCAAGGAGTCCGGACCCCCTCAGACTGACTTCCCTCGGCATGTTATCTGCCGTTTGTATTAGTCTGTACGTTGTCCACCTCGCCACCCTCTCCAGCCATATGTGAAGTGGGGGAATATCGAGGAGGACCTCCAGAGCGACTGATGGTGCGGTGCTTATCGCTCCCGTTATCATCAGACATGCTTGTCTCTGTAGATGAGCCAGTTTGGCCCTCGCGGTACCACGAAGTACCTTAGGCCACCAAACTATGGCTCCATATGTTATCATAGGTCTGATAACCACTACATAGAGCCAGTACATCTGTTGGGGGTTTGTTCCCCAGTTGTTCCCACAGATTCTCCGGCAGGTCCACAGGGACATCTTAGCCCTGCGGATAACAATTTCTAACTGTCTATCCCAGTTGAGCTTCTTATCTAGGATAACTCCCAGATATTTTGCTTGGTCCGAAAATGGACTGTTTTCCCCCATAAGATTAGGTGGTTTTAATTTGTCCAACCTTCTTCTTCTGGTGAACGGGACAATGATCGTTTTGCGAGGGTTCACAGACATCTGTTCCCTACGGCACCAATCATTGACTACATTTAGTGCTTCTTGAAGACTACTAGACAGTTCCTCCTCAGATTTGCCTCTAACCATTATGACAAGATCATCCGCATACGCCTGGACCTCAACCTCCCAGAGTCCGAGGATAGCCAGCAGGTCGTCCACAAAGAGGGACCACAACAGGGGGGATAGAACACCCCCCTGAGAACACCCTCTCGCAGCCCTAACGCTGACCACCTCTCCCCGTAATGAGGTAATAATGGTCCGATTGTGCAGCATGTTTCCGATCCAGCCACATATGGTAGGTTCCACCCCCCTAGCGATAGTGGCCTCGTAGAGGGAGATCGGTAATGCATTATTAAATGCTCCTTCTATGTCGAGAAATGCCGCCACCGCAACCTCTCCATTTTTCAGAGAGTGTGTGATCTTCTCGACGAGGTTATTGCCAGTTTGATAGGCATACTGGTGGGTATTTAGGGGGTTCTTGGGTAAGATGTTCCCCCTAATGTGTCCGTCCAGTATTTTTTCCAATCCCTTCAGGAGGAATGATGTAATACTGAGAGGTCTCAGTGAAGTAGGTAGGAGGTCATTACGTCCAAATTTGGGAATGTAAACCCTCCTAACCACCGTCCAGCTGGAAGGAATATAGTTCCAGGCCAGACTGGCTCTGAACAGCCTGATAAGGAAGGGTAGGAGAATCTCCAGTCCCTTTTGTAGTAGGACCGGTACCACCCCATCCTCCCCTGGCGACTTGAATGGCTGGAAATGATTCACAGCACACTCCACTGCCGAGGCTGTAACTATTCTCCGAGCAACTAGCCAGTCCTCCCTTTGGGGGCGTTTAGATCGTCCCTCAGCTGGTAGGACCTCACCGTTGCTCAGGATCAGACAATCTGGGAAGTGTGTGTGTGCTAAGAGCTCTAACGTTTCTTTCCGAGATTCAGTCAAGGAACCATCTGGTCGTTTTATCGATCCCAGTTCCTGTACACGGTCGCGTGAGAGAATCCTGTGGATTCTGGCGCTGCTGGGCAAATTATTAATGTCCCCGCAGAACCTCCTCCAGGACTCCCTCTTAGCGTTCCTGATCTCTTTATTATAATGTGTTAGAGCAGTTTTATATTGCTCCCAGTTGCCTGTAATCTTAGCACGATTGAAGAGACGTCTAACTTCTCTTCGTAGTTTATGGAGGTTATTATTCCACCAAGTAGACCCCCGACTGTCTCTCTTTGACCTCAGTGGACAGTTTTCGTGATAGGCAGAGACGACAGCTTCCCTAACCTGTTCGGCCGCAATCTCGATCTCATCACGATCCCTCACAGTGGGGATTGCGGACCCAAGTCTGCCGGCGAGGGACTGTTTGTATCCCTCCCAATCCGTCCTCCTCGGGTCCCGATACTCCAACACAGGTCTAGGGCCTGTTTCAATTTCAAATAGGATGTGGGCATGGTCTGAACATGAGGGTTCAGACGACACCCTCCATTTGAGGATTTTTGAGCTCAAAAGCCTTGAGCTGATCGTAAGATCTAAAACCTCTCTCCGATTAGCTGTAAGAAAGGTGGGTTCCGAGCCTATGTTGTTGACAACCAGCTCCTCCCCTAAAATGTATTCAAATAATGATTCACCTCGTCTGTTAGTGTCCGTGCTCCTCCAAGCCAAGTGATGGGAGTTCGCATCACACCCCATTACGAGGTGATAATTGTTCCTCTTGCAGTAGGCGATCAATTTCCGCACCTCTGCTGGAGGTGGTTGTTCTGCATCTTTGTCTCCAGGGAAATAGGCCGAACAGGCCACTACTTCCAGCCTGGTCCCCCCGGATGTGATCACGAGATGGATGGATGCCATGTCCTTGGTGCAGTACTCTGAAAGTGTAAAATACTGCAAGTTGTTTCTGATCCAGATACAGGCTCTGGGGTTAGTACCAGAGCCCACCTCTACTATCTTACCAGAAGTGTTACCCAGCCCTTTTGTTCGTTCCGAATTAGCGGTCCAGGGCTCTTGGAGTAGAGCAATATCTATTTGCTCTTCCTTTAATTTCATGCTAAGGAGGTATGCCGCAGCCTTAGCATGATGCAGATTAGCTTGAATGCACCTTAAGTTGGTGGGCATGGGGGTAGGAATATAGGAATGTATGGAGGAAAAAGGAGTAGTTTAAGGAGCTTAAAAGAAAAGGGAATTATGGTGCAGGTTCCTCCTCCTTTTTAGGAGCTCGATAACCAAGCTTCCTATAGGAGGGTCTACCTTTGGTAGTCGTCCTAGGGGTGGACTTTCCTTTCCCCTGTTTTTTCCCTCTGGAGGTTCCAGTGGAAGGTTGAATCCTGCCACCTCCTCTATTGGGTCTGTGTAAGTCGTGTCCATGTTTGGTCCCACGAGCAGCAAGGGAAAATAGACCTCCATGGAAGAGCCCCGCATCCCATGAATAGGCATTTACACAGGGAGGTCGCCCGGTTTCCCTGGGGAGGGTTAACGTTAGCGACAGAATTACCATCCTGCCAATGCTCGGCCATATCGGCCAGAAGCATCATCGCCTCGGCACCAACCCGCCAACGACCTTGCGATGTGGGTTTTTTATAGAGGACTCTCCTCGCAATGCCGGCCAATTAAGGCAAGCATTCCCGGCCCTCCTAAGACATGACTAGGAAGGTTACGGTTTGGTTAGTTCATTTAGTACACGTCTAATAGTAGACGCTATCCAGGGTGCACCACGGGGAGGCGAACTAACTTTACACCCCATGCAAAAAGGTAAGTCGTGCAAACAAGAGTCAGCTAAAGTATTTGTCAAGTAGGGGCGTTATAAAGAAGCTGCAATTTTAACAAAATTAATAGACATAGAATAACTTACAAATATTCTTGTGACGTGAGATTTTTTGTTCTATTAGAAAAAATTGTGTGTTGCTTTGTTAATATTTTTTTGCAATTACATATAGTAAGACTTTGGAAAATGTCTTCAGAGCTCGAATTAGGGCCGCTGAAACTCATATCCAGAGTCAGTTAAAAAGTTTATATATATATATATATATATATATATATATATATATATATATATATATATATATATATATATATATATATATATATATATATATATATATTAAATTGTTTCAGTTATTGAAACGAAAGTTAAAAACTTAAAAGAAAATAGATAGACGTGGTTGTGTACCCATTTCAAGTTTTTGGTCAAAGAAAAACAAGTTATTCGAAAGTAATAATAAAATAATCCTCGACATCATTTCTAGTTTTGTTATGCAGGAAATATGAAAGTAAATGATAAAAGAACCACTTAGTCGGACTTTGAAAACGTGCGTTTTTTACATTTTGCAGCAGTGCCACCTGAGACTCTGTCTAGCCCGCACAACACCCATATTCACCCTAGGTCCCGCAACTTTCTTAGGGGTTGTTCCCAAGAAATTTTTCTTGCGCTTTATGCCTTGATGGTGGTTGTACGCATGCACAAGGGGAAGAATATATTGTGTTTTGGGTGGGGTGGCAGAAACCCTGTTCGTCCTGGGGGGTACTCTTCTACCTCTATATGCATACAATCACCCTCAATGCATGAATCACAGGCATTTTTTATGTTAAGCTTGCTCATGTATTTTTTGTTGAGTATAGTTCTTGTTTATCAATTGCTTTGTTTGAGTTTTGTATTGAAATTATTTTATAGATATTTATTTTAGAGATCATGTTTTTGCTTGCCCTTCTTTACCGGATTTTTCGGTGTTCTGGATTAAATAAGGTAATTTTTTATAACTTTTAATATACGGCTAAACCGCTAATATGTTATATATTATTTTTATGAAAATTGACTACCATAACGCACTTGCTGCGTCCCGAACTGTTTATTAATATGCAACGTGTGTGTGATAACTCCCCAGTTTTGCTTTTGTGTATGCATCGGAATTCAAAATGAAAACCAAGCTAAAACATTTAAAGTCATAGCAGTTTAACTCAGGCTTAAAGACTGTACCTAGCCTTTTACAAATGGAATATACAGGGTGTGCCCACATAAACATTTCATTAGCCGTTTCTGGAGTACGTCTCACAATTGAATTCTTAAAATTTACGCACGTGGTTTTCTCGAAATTTCCAGTTCACTGAAAATAATGACGTTAGTATGGGACTTCAGGTTATACCGGAAGTAGACGTCAAGTTGCTTATTTCAAATGGAAGATTGTGTTTTTTATTACAGATCTAGATTTCTCGTCAAATTTTATGGTAGGTTTTACTAATACGTCATGTCATTTTTCTCAACCATTATCGAGATATTTCACTTTCTTTAAATTTCTTAAAAAACATTATCACATTTACACAGCTGTATCTCTCTTATTTTCAACCTGAAGAGTTGAAATTTTAAAACTCAAATTCTCAAATGCCATAAAATATTTGGAATTTACTAAAGCTAGTATAAGTTAGACAGGGTGTCCGAAATAGACCGTTCAATCGTGACAACTTTAAAACCTAATAACTCTCTTATTTTAAATAGAACAGCCTATATTTTCTGGACGCAGCAAGTGCGTTGTGGTATTGAATTTTCATTAAAATGTTTTTAATAGCAAATATGTTTTTCTTTTAAGAAAGCAGGCATCAAATTTGGTTACCAGTATAACCTATATAGTAGAAACAATGTGCCATGTTTCATCAAAATAACTTTATTTTTTGAAAATGTACAAAAATTTCCGCAAGTAAACTTAAAATGTTCCAGAAAAAACTGGTTTCTTGGTCAACCTTATAGGTTAATAGCAAATTATGCTATTCAAATTTGAAGCATTTAATTAAAATTCGCTACCATAACACCCTTGCTGCGTCCCGAATTTCTTTTCTTACAAAGATATATTATATATCGATGGAAAATGCAAAAATGCAATAACATGAGGCGTGTTCGATTAAAAAAAAGTTTTTAATAGCAAATATGTTTTTTTTAAGAAATCAGGCATCAAATTTGGTTATCAGTATAACCTATATAGTAGAAACAATGTACCATGTTTAATCAAAATAACTTTATTGTTTGAGAATGTACAAAAATTTTCGAAAGGAAACTTAAAGTGTTCCCGAAAAAAACCGTTTCTTGGACTACCTTATAGGTTGATAGCAAAATGAACTATTCAAATTAAAAAATGAAAATTCGCTACCATAACGCACTTGCTGCGTCCCGAATTTTTTTCTTACAAAGATGTATTATATTTTGATGGAAAATGCTATAACGTAAGGCGTGTTCTATTAAACAAACAAAAATACGAAGATTTGAATCGCCAACGACTTATGGGCCAGCCTGTAATTGTAAAAATTATTTTTAAGATGTAGCTCAAGACACCCTATAATTAATGTATACAAATTTTTTTCGTATCTTGCATAATAACGGATATATTGAACTTTAAAGATTTTTTACGAAAATTCGACAAATATGATATACCATTAACCGACAAACTCTATAGCCAACACTACTGCCAAAGCATCAGATAAAGGGTCTATTTGAAATAAATTTGATGGGAATATTTTAGTAAAATGAAGGACAATGACGATTGAAACTAAGACTTCAGGCTTTGCAAAACATTCTTCCTGAGATATTTTCCTTCCATAGCACATATTATTTTCAGGTTCATTGCCTAGATATTATCAATTTTGACGCTTTAATCGCGTTGACGTTTTGAGGAAAACCCAAATTTATTTTTCTTCAAACGCCTGTAACTTTTTTGTCCTTTAACCCACAGAGCTAAATTTTGGTGAATAACTTACCTATAATGACGTCAACCCGCGAACCAAATTTGGTTTCCCTTACTTTGTTATTTCCGCAGATATAAATTTTCGTCGAAAGAAAATACAAAATTTTCCGCAAAAACCTCGGCAGATTTTCCTGGCTAACGAACTTATCCAAGCCACTTGCTAAAGGAAGGCACTCACCAACTTTTATCAAAATCGGTTTATTATTATTTTTTTAGTTATAGGTTATAGGTGTGATACATAATTATATATATATATATATATATATATATATATATATATATATATATATATATATATATATATATATATATATATATATATATATATTCAAAATTTAAAAGTCTGGATCTCCTCATTGGTGAATTTTTTTTTAAAGAAAATTCACTAAAAACAGGGCCCATTTATATAGAAGCAAAAAACTTTATTACTTTTGTATAGATGTAAAGTTTACACAGATATATGAAGCACATTATCTATCTAACAACATAACACCTTAGTAGAAGGCCTGACTAACCAGAACTGTCAGCACACCTTTATTAAACGACATTCTACAGTCAGTGTTGGTGTGTCGAGTGCTTTTGCAAGTGCATCTTTACATTTTATGCATACATCGTGTTCTGCATTTTATTATTTGTTACAGAAGACAGCGAGAAACACTCTAAATATAATGACGTTTTAATTACTTGAAAATCACATTCGGTTTGTTTTCTTCGAGTAGTTTTATTTTTCACATGCAGCAAAATCTATCCGGCAGAGTGCAGAAAACAAAAATGCAAGGGAAGCTCGTTGAATTTCTGTACGTGATTTTTAATTAAAAATGTAATTAAACAAACACACTCACTTTTATTCTTTCTGCAATAACCGGTCCAGATTTTCATATGGAGAACGAGTGAGAGCAATTCAATTAACTGCTCCGTGTGACTTTATTGCAGATTGGACTTTTTTATTGTTTTTAAGGCCAAAAATACAATATAAAACGTCATATACAGGTAGGGTTTATCAATACTTAATTATAGAAAACTTTTCTAACCTGCAAAGGTGCATATGCAAATATAACAAACGATGCATAGATGCATTCAGGTCAAGTCGTGTTATATTAAATATTCGTTTAACAGTTTTTTATTCGTCATGGTAACCATGTCTTTCTGCGCCAAGAAGTTTTTTAAATTTTATTCCAACTTCCACACTTAAGAAATTGTGCAAGGTTCTATAGTTGTTTTCTTTTGGTTTAGCTTTCATGTTTTTAGGGAATTTTCATTAAGAAAATTCACTAATAGAAAAGTTTTTCGAATGACCGCGAATTAGGGTCCTTAGAACCCACATCTAAGGTGCGCTTGAATCATCTTGATATGCTTTATATATATATATATATATATATATATATATATATATATATATATATATATATATATATATATATATATATATATATATATATATGAGACATACTTGGTTCTCGGGTTGAACCGCGTCCAGAATTTATGAAAACTCGACGTTTCGGCTCCTGTTTTAAAGCCATTTTCAAGAGGTAAAGGAAATATATAAGGACATCTAAGGCATCAATCTGCCTACTCCTTAGAGCGGTGGACAAAGGTGGGTTGGGTTGGTTTCAAGAGGTAAAGGAAATATGTAAGGCACTCTAAGGCCTCAATCTGCCTACTCCTTAGAGCAATGGACAAAGGTGGGTTGGGTTGTGGTAGCTCGATTACAGGGCCTCAATCTGCCTACTCCCCAAATCTCGCCGGAGATCGTCTGTGAGGTCTCGGTGAGTTCAACCCAAGGCTTCATAGAGATCTGGGGAGTCCTAAGGGACGCCTAGGGTTGAACACACTGAGACCTCACAGACAATCTCCGGCGAGATTTGGGGAGTAGGCAGATTGAGGCCCCGTAATCGACCTACCACAATCCAACCCACCTTTGTCCACTGCTCTAAGGAGTGGGCAGATTTAGGCCTTAGAGTGTCCTTACATATTTCCTTTACCTCTTGAAACCAACCCAACCCACCTTTGTCCACCGCTCTAAGGAGTAGGCAGATTGATCCCTTAGAGTGTCCTTATATATTTCCTTTACCTCTTGAAAATGGCTTTAAATGACAGTATCATATCAGTGCTAAACTAGTGAGCATTGGTAGTATAAATTATACCAAAATGGCGTCGAATCCAAGACCTTTGAGAAAAAGAGAATGGATGGATGGTGATAATATATGTGGTTCTACAAGAGAAGAATATTAGCATATTCTCGCATGTTTAGATTTAGACGAAGATCCTTTCGTTGACTGTGTCAGTGATTACCAACCCAATTTGGATGACACTGAAGCAAGTAATGAGGACGCTCTTGTTCGTGAAATTATTTGCGGAGGAAAAGTCTTTGGTGATAATGAAAGCGATATTCAAGACGATGCCGAGCATGATCTTATAAATAAGTAAAAAAAGTCTGAACGCAGCAAGTGCGTTATGGTAGCGAATTTTCATAAAAATATTTTTAATAGCAAATGTCTTTCTTTGATGAAAGCAAGGATCAAACTTGGTTGCATATATAGTAGAAACAATGTACCATATTTCATCGAAAAAAGGTTATTGTTTGAAAATATATAACCATTTTTAAAAAGTGTGGATGCAGCAAGAGTGTTATGGAAGTGAATTTCCATAAAAATGTTTTAACAGCAAATGCGAGCAGGAATCAATCTTATTACCGGTATAGCCTATGTAGTAGAAACAATGTACTATATTTTATCAAAATTACTTATGGTTTGAAAATATACAAAAAATGTTCCGAAAATAAACTTAAAGGTTGGTTTCCTAACCAACAAAGCTTACGTTAATAGCAAATTGAGTTATTGAAATGTAAACTATTTAATGAAAATTCGGTAAATTTGCAGATTAGCTCCTGAACGGTTTTCACAAAATTGTTTTCAGAAACATTACTAGGACCCCACCTGGATGCACAAACCACAAGAAAAATTTCCTGTTCACACCCCCCAAGCAAGTTACGGCAATGGGGGTGAATAGAGGTGCTGGGCGGGGTAGGTATTGAAAAGGAAATATGAGCAGAAAATGCGAATAAAACTGCTTGATAGCTGTCTACTTGAAGCCATATCCCCATTAAACCCTGCCTGTCCCGCACAGCATCCCTATTCGCCCCAGGTCACGTAACTTCCTTGGACGGTATGAACAAGAAGTTTTTCTTGCGGTTTATGCAACGAGGATGGTTGTATGCACACGAAAGCCTTGGGGGTGGCTGCTTCGTCGTGATGATTTTCCTTCCCCACTCGCGTGCCTACAACCACCTTCGCTGCAAAAACCACAAAAAAATGTCTTGTTCATACCTGCCAAGGAAGTTACGACACAGAAAGGCTATCTGCACTGTTTCTGATTTAAAAGTGAGCCTCCTGGAGTTGATTAACGTTATTGCTGCACCAGGCTATATAAGTAGAATGCACCTTTGGGCGTTTAGTGTGATCCTGTTGCAGAAGGTTGCTGCACTGAGCCAGTTGGTTTTTATTTTCTGCTTTATCTGCCTTAGCGGCAGCCTGATCAGCCTAATAATGGCCTGATCGCTTTTTATGCTAGCTTGATCGGTTTTAATAAGATCAATATCGTCTGAGCTTTTAGCGAATATGTTACGAATTTAAGTCATGTCAGCACATAGAGAGCCCCCGTCCCCGGAGCAAGGTGCGGGAGACACAGAGGCAAGGACACCAGAGCAGCTAAAATAGAATCGTCCGACACTGATATTCTACTTCTTGCATTTAAAAGACAAGTGACGCATCTTCAGGCAGTGCTTGACTCAGACAAATACAGCATTTCAGTTTGAGATAGTAACACGCAGCATGTATGGTACGCATGGTTGCATTCTTGACAAGTAATGACTTTGCTAGATCTAGTAGATGTTGAGGTGCCACAAACTGTACAGAAGCTTGCCATTTTTGAGAAATTTACGTAGGCCGATTTCCAAAGCACTCCAATGCAGAAATAATAATTCAAAATAAATTTGTATAGACAAAATTTATCAATACGCTGTCTGGAAATTTAACTTTATGATAAGAACTCTATAACAACTTTACAACCGGAAACTTTTCTACTTACATTTAATATTAGCGAATTTTCATTAAGAAAAATTCGCTAATAGAGAGGTCACGATGAAATGCTTTTGAAAAAAAAATTTCAGATGAGCGCAAATTTGGGTACCTAGAACCCAAACCCAAGGTCGGTTAAAATGTTTATATATATATATATATATATATATATATATATATATATATATATATATATATATATATATACAGGGTCGCTGATAAGTCTGGAAACGGTCGATTATCCGGGAAAATATACAAGGTGTCGAAAAAAGTTTTATACAAAAGTTTTTGGGTTCTTCAATGTCTACTAGGCGGTGATAATTTTATTTATACAGGGTTGGTCATACAGGCGTGGCACACCAATATTAATTTTTTTTTAATGGAACACCCTATATATTATTCGACATTTCAATCCTTCTCTTAATTTTGAGCAACATTTATGAGAAGCATAATGTACCTAAACTCAATCGTTTCCGGGTAAAAAAATAAATAAAAATAAACGCTACTGTTTTTAAAATCTATTGGATGAAGAACAAAAATAAATGAAAAGTAGAATATCTCTTGAAAACAATCTGTGAGTGTGAAAAGAACCGGTTGCGATGTTTTTAACATTGTTTGGAATCCCAAGATAAGATAAGATGCCCATAAGAAACGCAGTATTATTCTTTTGTTTTAAAATGTTTCCAGGACAACGAATGTCAAACATTCATTCAGTGTCAACAGTTTTGAAACATTAGTAATTTAGTGTCAACAGTTTTTGTGCAAAATGGCAAGTTTAAGTGAAACCGAACGTATCGAAATTTTAATGATGATAGGGTACGGTGATAGAACACGAAGTTTTGCTCAAGTGGTGATTATGTTCAATGAGTTGCATCCTGAGCGGGAATCGATCTCCAAATCCACAGTTTCGAAAACTTTGCATCGTTTTCACGAAACTGGCGGTATCAAGGATAAACCTAGAACTGGAAGGCCAGTAACCGTTACAAATGAAGAAAATTCTTTGAATGTAATATTGGATGTGGTGGAAAATCCGAAAACTTCGGCACAGCAATTGGCTTTAAATCACAATATGAGTCGATATTCAATTCAAAAGATTACGAAGCGGGAAAAGTTCCGTCCATATAAAATTCATTTATTGCAAGAACTGAGTGAAGACGATTTTGATCGCAGAATCGAGTTCTGTGAACTTATTATGGAGAAGTTACGCCAAAATTTTAACTTTGCCAACCACATTTTGTTTTCCGACGAATCTACATTTTGTTTGAATGGACAAGTCAACCGACACAACTGTAGGTACTGGTCAGACGAAAACCCACATTGGATGGAACAAATTCACACCCAAAGACCGCAAAAAGTAAATGTTTGGTGTGCTATTATTGGTGGACATATCACAGGACCTTATTTTATACACGGTAATTTGAACTCTGCTCGATATTTGACACTTTTGCAAGAATCAATTGTTCCAGACGTAAGTCGATTATTTCCGAACAATAACGACCCAAATCTACCAGCGGAAGAAATATGGTTTCAGCAGGATGGGGCACCCCCTCATTTTGGAATTGAGGTACGGGAATATCTGAATCAAACCTTTCCTGGCAGATGGATAGGGCGCAGGGGAACTATTGAATGGCCAGCTAGGTCTCCCGACATGACGCCGCTTGACTTTTTTTTGTGGGGTCATGTAAAAAATTTAATTTACCAAAATAGACCGCAGAATATTGAAGAGTTGCAAGCAAGGATTGTGCATGACATTAATAACATTCCTCAAAACGCTCTTGTAAATGCAGTGCAATGTTTTGTTAAGCGAATTCATTATTGTCAGGAGGTCAATGGAGAACACTTTGAACATCTTATAAAATAGGATTTCAAACAATGTTAAAAACATCGCAACCGGTTCTTTTCACACTCACAGATTGTTTTCAAGAGATATTCTACTTTTCATTTATTTTTGTTTTTCATCCAATAGATTTTAAAAACAATAGCGTTTATTTTTATTTATTTTTTTACCCGGAAACGATTGAGTTTATGTACATCATGCTTCTGATAAATGTTGCTCAAAATTAAGAGAAGGATTGAAATATCGAATAATATATAGGGTGTTCCATTAAAAAAAAATTAATATTGGTGTGCCACGCCTGTATGACCAACCCTGTATAAATGAAATTATCACCGCCTAGTAGACATTGAAGAACCCAAAAACTTTTGTATAAAACTTTTTTCGACACCTTGTATATTTTCCCGGATAATCGACCGTTTCCAGACTTATCAGCGACCCTGTATATATATAATATATAATATATATATATATATATATATATATATATATATATATATATATATATATATAATATATTATATATATATATATATATATATATATATATATATATATATATATATATATATATGTATGTATGTATGTATGTATGTATGTATCCTAGCGATAACCCAAAAAATAACTGATTTCAATCAAACTTGGCAAAAATATTGTTTACGCGAAAGCAGAGGCCGAGTTCGTTAATCAGCCTTTATGCTCAAGTGGGAATTTTTTTTTGTAAACGCAATATTTTTGTAAGTATCCAAGTAACTGGAATTAGACTATACATGTGGCTAGAAATAGTGCAAATAGGCCTATGTTGTGAATTTCAAGTAATTTGGTACATAATATATCGAGTTTTTTCCAAACTTAAAATATATTCCCAAAGACATGCGTTGAGACGAGTTAGCGGTTAAAGTCCAATGTCCAAGAGAGAGTAGTTAACTGCCACGCGCAGATTAATTCATACAACAGGTATAAACCACACATCAACAGTAACCAAAACTAAATATTTACCAGTCATAATACATACTACCCGAACCAACAATCGTGAAATCACTGCCGCAATTATGGAAAATGACAGACGACATGAAATTAAAAATTTGCCAATTGATTGTTGTTTAACTGGGCGACTCAATCAATTATTAAAATACACTATATTTGTAGCTTTCTTAACGGCCCAAACACAGTTTTAGCGCAGCATAGATATATTATTCCGTCGCATAATATAGCAAAAATTTTAACAAAATCAAGCCAAGTCTCTATAAGAATGATTCTAAAACAGTTTCTTTTATCTTTAAACTTAAACATAAGACGTCATAAAAAACCGCAACAGTCGTGGGATGTGTTTCATTGGTAATTCTACTGATTTTCTGAAAATAATTAATTGTGTATACTTTGAATATAATATCCGGGGCATGAAGCTGATCTAAAGTATCACGCAAACAAAACCTTTGTTGGCGTGAACCTAGATAGCGGAGGGGGTACCGCGCTTGCCACCTAAGCAGAAGGTTACGCGATCGATTCCAACTCAATAGATGTCCCTATATTGGGGTAGAAATGGGCCAGGGCTGACAATTTTCTAAATTGTTAGTTAGCTGTATCCAGTCTCTATTTTTTAACACTTTGTGTTATTTGGAGCGGGCGTGACAGCATACTACTTGGTTCCGCAACTAGGTGGCGGCACGTCCACCACTTACTGAGTATTTCAATAGATGTATGCTTTTTTTATGTTTTATTTTGACATTTTGAGAAACAGTGGTACACATATTTCATACGCTTTGAACTAGATCTCATTTTTGTTTAAAACGCCTAAATAAGTGCGTCACCTTTGAGTCTGAAATTATAATTTTGTTATTAATGTAATTGTTATTGAACGGTTTGACTAGGTTGACTAAAACGAAATCGTACTGGCGATTAATAAGGAAAAATAACTACTATGTTTATAATTTGGCAGATACTTTACTTTTTTAAATATGAATTAAGTTTCCTTCTGTATAACTTTAATGAAATTTGTAATACAAGTATCTCTTAACAAGACTTATACTATGTACAGGTATAGCAAAATTTGGTTCTTTAGCTTCATAAAGAATTGAGTTTTGGGCATTTTTCTCAAAAGGAGTTAGAACTGAGATTTTTTTGATAATAGACAGATATCGATGGTAACTTTCGAAACAATTCTTCAAATGTGCGCGTGCTAAGACCTCTAAAATCGATCTTCAAGGTCTGTGTAAGTTTAAAGTATTAACTTTACTAATATGGCGTATAATAATAGTGTACAATTCTTATGAACATTCGCTACTATAACGCACTTGCTGCGTCCCGAAATTTAAACCTTAATCTTAATGCCTTCTTTTTTCTAATTTAGCAGCAATTTCTCCAAAACTGTCACACCAAACTTTGTAAATGTTTAGATCACCACCAAGCCCAGAAAAAACACAAAAAAAGACACAAAATAATCCCACTTAAAGAAATCTATGTAACTTTGTTATCACAAATTTTTAACAATTAACAGCAGTAATTATTTTACGACCTGCGTTGTTTCGGAATTATTTATTGATAGCTGTTCAGCATTGGGCAGTGCTGAATGCAACGCTGGTTTTAATTTAAATTAAGAAATGCACGTCTGAATACAAAGGTTACTTGATTTTAAAGCAGACGTATTCAGTATAATGGAAGTGACACCAACATAAACTTTGAGTAAGTTTTGTTGTAGGAAACGTTCGCAGCAACGGGCAACGTTTTCATTGTTTCAAATCCTAAGATGCGATAATGAAGTTTTCCTTCGTTATTTGTGTATTTCCTTGAAAAACTGCTCCACTTTATTAATGATTTGTATTGAGAGGTAATTACCCGTGAAATAAAGCAAAGCTTATTATTTAAAAGCGACGATAAGGTGAAATGAGGCTAATTCGCGGATGGAGTTTGCAAATCTTTAAAAAGTGTGAAATTTTCTTAAAAACTTATAATGAAGAAACTTGCTTGTACGCTCAGAAAAATCGGAAATCATTATCGAACTGCAGGGAGCTGAGCCGAGCAGAACCTGTGCTGCTATGTCGTTGAAAATTATTAACAAGTTCATTCGACAAAGCTATAATCCTATTTGCCTCGAACTTTCGACAAACAAAATAGGAAACTTCTTGCGAGTAACTAACGTAAACTTTTTATACAGTTTATTAATTAAACGTTTAAATGCTACAACGAGCAGATTAGTGTTAAAAGTTGGAAACAAAACTCGTAGAGGGAAATTTATTTCTAATGAACGTTAGAGATAATGTTGCGACATTAAAAAGAACAAATGGTTCTTGATGTCCATGTCACTTAAATTACAATGTACATTTCCTTACCAAGTGAATATTGAAACATTTGATAAGCACTGATAAGCACACTTTAGAGAAGCCAATTGACCACAACACATTTTAGAACCTGACACTTATTTTGCAAACAGAATTGGAGTTATCAGTAGGATAAACGATTTAAGCAAATAACAACTAGTATATATATATATATATATATATATATATATATATATATATATATATATATATATATATATATATATATATATACAGGGTGATTAGTAAGTGGTTGCATTCCTTTGAGACAGTGATAGTACATCTCTTTTGCAACATAATAAACTATATATCAACATTATACAAAGTCCTCTGGTTTTCGAGTTATTTCACTTTAAATGATTTTTCGGACATTCGTCATGTGTTGCTATTGTAACGTGCCTTTTACTTTTCTTTAAAACAAAGGTTTGTTAATGAATGTAAATTCTAATTATTATTATAATTATTAAAATTTGAGTAATTATTCATTCAAGTATATTTTAGAGTCGGCAACGTTGGAGCGGCAGAAGGTGTATCCATTTTTCCACCCCTTGTTACCTTGAAACTAATATTTAAGTTTTACGACCTTCAAGGAAGGTCTTGCCTAAATTTATTAAAACCGAGCATCTAGGTCAAATTCCCAGAATTGTATTATATATATTCAGTCTTAACGTATACCCAGTGACCCCAGTACATCAGAGTCACCCTATAAGAAACTGTTAATATGAACTCTAGTTTAGGGCTTCCTAAGCTAATAATGAAACCCAGCATCAAGTTTTTAAAATTACTTTAATACAAAAAGTAAAATTTATACAAATAACATTTTAAACAGCTCAATAAATTTCAATACACCCTTTGATTTTCAAAGGTTCCCGTATGATTAAAATTAAACAAAAGAAAACTTTCAATAATTTTTTAACAACATTCCTTAATTCCAATGGTTTCTGTCGGATTGTAATTATACTAAAAACTCGAAATTCTAATAGTATAAATCTTAAAGGTTATTTAAACAGGAGGGTGTAGGAGGTTTTTTCAAACCTTAGAATGGATTAAATGTTATACAAAGTTGATACCGGTGAAAACTACATTGTTCTTGTCCCCGGTAAAATTTTCCTAGTCTAATAATTGACTCTTAGATTAATTATAGCTCCCACTTATCTACCACTTATTGGTCCCACCTAAACTCTCATGACTCAAAGCGCTATCTCTTTCTCGTATTATAAAATTTCACAATTATTTCCCCATCTATTAAAATTACTATCATAAAACAACACCAGAATTTTAATCTGATTTCATTCTTTCTGATTATAAGTCCAGCGCCCTACGGCTCAATTATCTATACTAATTTAGCTTACAGCCCATATGGATTCAAAAGATTCAAAAGTTACATACAACCTTAGTTTTAAGAATTAATTCGGTACTCGAGACAGCTGACCCATTCTTAATAAAAAAATATTAGGAAACATTTAACAAAAATATCAACTTAAACGAACTCACCCAGAAAAATCCTTGCAATATACCCGCTCTGTACTCTGCCTATGGCCGTTGAACCACGATCTTTCGGGATAACCGCCCTTTCAAACAAAAACCCTTGACATTTATCTCTGCGGCAGCAACTGCCTAGCATGGAGGCCGGCTGCCTGAACACTGCCCTCTAGACACATATTTTTTTCTGTCGCCAAGTCCCCAAAAACACTGAGTTTGCGGAAATTTTCTATTGCAACTCAAGTGGCCTATTTAGAGGTTACTTACCCGTCCTATCGTTGCCGGTGTCGTTTAGAATTACATTTCCTTTCATTTTTGCACTCAATTGACCGTTGTACCTCACGCTTTAGCCGGCTCAGCTGGTTTTTTATTTATCAAATAAAATACCCCACAATTTCTAAATTGCTTGCAGTCTATATATTTTTATGCATATTATGCTGGATATATTTACGCCTAAAATATTTAGCTCTATGGCGACTTTTCATAAACTTTTCTGAGATCAAATCAAACATTTTTTGTATGTAGAAATATCATAAATCTAATTACTCAAACTATAAGCACCTTGCTTACACTAGTAATATTCAAATTTTAGAAGTGGTCAGCACTTCCTCAATTTTTTTTCTGTCAGATTGTGTAGATACTAACTCACGCAATGCAATCGTTGCTATGTTAAACAGGATAATAGTAAATAAGTGTGAGGGCAAAAATTATTAATATCGTGAAAATATTCAAATCAATTTAACATTTCAGAGACGTTTATTTTAAAAATTTGATAACAAAAAATGTCTACAAATACTGTGAAAAACTTAACTTAACTAAAAAAAGTCTTACAAATTATTTTCAAAATGGTTACCTCCATTTCTTATAACGCACGAGCTCGTTTGCCAATTTCTGTTTTAGTAATCCTACTAGAAAAATTAATTTTGGTTTGTCCTACTGCTTGCTGAATTGTGTAAATCATTTGCTCTCGTGTGTGAATCTCCACTTCGTAAACGATTTGTTTCATATGATCCCATACATAGAAATCTCTTGGAGTTAAATCTGGACTGCTTGACGGCCACGATATTGGTCCTCCCCTCCCAATCCACTTGTTTGGAAACCAGCGATCTAATAGCGCCCTAACGTTGAGACAATAGTGTGCCGGAGACCCGTCCTGCTGGAAATTCATATCACATCTGTTTGTTAGTGGTACGTCATCCAGTAACTACATTAGATCATGTGATAAGAAATGTTCATAATCTTCACCATTTAGGTTGTCTGGAAAGAAATGCAGACCTACCAGATTGTTACCAATCACACCAATCCAAACATTCACACTGAATCGTCTTTGATAACTTGTTACCTTAGTTAATCTGGGATTTTACATAAACCAATAATGAGAATTATGACAATTGAATATTCCTTTGTTAGTGAATTCTGACTCGCCGGTCCACAGAACTCCAGACAGCGTTCAACAGGAAATGTCAAAATTGGAGCCTTCTTGTTGGTTCACCTAGCTTCAATCCTTGAACTGGCGTCTAATGGTAAGGGTGCTGTCCTTCCCGATACAGAACTGACCATACTTTCTACTGCGATTTGCCCAGAGAAGAGGAAACTTTCCTAGTGCTTGTCGTAAGATCTTCTTCAAAAGAGCTTAAAATTTCCTCATCTACCCTAGAATTGAGCCTCGAGGTTGAAATATCACGATGAATTTCATTAACGGAGCCAGTTTCATGAATCCGTCTGTATGTTCTTCCAAACACTGTGGAATGAGGTGCGCGCCTATATGGAAAGCGCCGCACATATTCACGTTGAGCTTCAGCCGCATTTCCATTACAGAAGCCATAAATTAATAAAATATCTGCATATTCAGCATTCGTAAATGTTGCCATCATCAAATGAAACAATTCACGTAAGCCACAACTTAAGTATCACACGCGTTAACAATCAAATGTGACGAATGTAAATTATAATTTAAATTTTGCTATTATTTCCATAGCAACTTTAAATAACTAGCAAACTATATCCTCAACTTGCAAACTATATAGCGAATTAATAACATGTACCTATGTCGCATCATTGCGTGTGGGATATCTATGAGACGGCTCTTATGGAGTATTTAATTAAGAATACATTTAGTGATACAAGGTGCCAAACTTGAACAGAGCTTTGCGATTGCATTAGAGACGCATGTTAGGTTATAACGCGACAGCAGTTAGGAAATGTAGTAAGCAATAATAATCGTCGACGTATTAAAAAGTGTATTAGGAAAATCGGTGGATTATTCGAAATAACTAAAATTTAACCTTTTGCACACTCCTTTCCCTTTTGTTATAATATTCTAGTTTTTTCATTTTGTATAAAATTGTAAATATCAAATGAAAACAATTTACAGTAGTATTAAAAAATAATTAATTGCGTCATAATACAAAATCTCTGGGCGCAGCAAGTGCGTTATGGTAGCGAATTTTCTTTAAAATGTTTTTATAGCAAATGTCTTTCTTTGATGAAAGCAGGCATCAAACTTGGTTGCCTATATAGTAGAAACAATGTATCATATTTCATCTAGGCAAGTTTCTGAAAACAGTTTTTTTTTTTAATCGTTCGGGAGCTAATCTGCAAATTTACCGAAAATTCACTACCATAACGCACTTGCTGCGTGCAGAGATTTTTTCTCCTTTTTAAGTCTTTCTTTCAGTTCTTATAGATAATGCAAATAGTCTGCATATTACTTTACAGATCAGTAGTGGCTTATCTCGCATAGTATTAAAGGAACGAAATTGGAAAATCGCGATGAGTTCTTACAATAAAACCAAAGACAACGCAAGACATATTCAGTTTCCCAGAAGTTCAACAATACGATACGCCAACATCTGTAACACATGACTACTTACAATATTCTCTTTAATATAACGTTGTATGCACTGATGTAAAAGTGCAATGCAACATTAGGTTGCATTTGCATCTCATATTTTCGTTTTCCCGTTTCGACAAATCCAACCAACTCGGTTCTCTGGAGAGCGCCAAACAAGCGGAAAAAGATTCGACATGTCTGTTGGCAAACATGGCTTATTGTATTAAATTATATCTACGTAACAGTCCAAGGTTAAAATCAAATTACGCTAAATGATGTAGAGATGGCTACGTACATTTATATAAAACAATGCTTTGAGCTACATGTTCTAAATATGGTGGAATGTTGGTTACAAAGCGGCATTTTATACGTAGATAAGTTCTTGTCGACTTTCCGCACTAAAAGTGGAAAATGTGAGCTTTTGAGTGGAAATCATATCATGATTTTCTACTGTAACTTTATACAATTTGCTGCGTACTGGTGTAGTAAATGCTAAAACAAAATATACTTCATGTTTGATGAAATTGAAATTCAAGTTTACAGTTTTACACATTTACTTAATAAATATACAAACAGCAGGTGCGTTATGATAACCAATTTTCATGGGTTTTCGGCAAAAAAATTGTAAAAGATCGGGGCGCAGTAAGGGCGTTATAGCAGCGAACTTTCATAAGTTTTGTAACAGTAACAGTGAAGAGAAGTATGCAAAAGGGGAAGTCGTGCGAACAAGAGTCAGCTAAAGTATTTGTCAGGTAGGAGCGTCATAAAGAAGCTGCAATTTTAACAAAATTGAGAGACGATTCCAGAAAGTTTTTTAAATTATTTGATTAGGCATTAGATCATAAACTAGATTGTGTCTCATAATATATATATATATATATATATATATATATATATATATATATATATATATATATATATATAATATATATATATATATATATATATATATATATATATATATATATATATATAACTGCAATTGTTCTCAATAGAGGCATATTCCCTAGTAACTGGAAAACTGCTCGAGTACAACCCGTCCCCAAAAAAGGATCCAAAGCGTTTCCTAGCAACTACAGGCCTATTTCTCTCCTTTCAGTCGTCTCTAAAGTGATGGAAAAGTATATAAACACCGAGTTACTAAAATTTCTTGAAAAACACAGTCTAATCCACTACAGTCAGTATGGCTTCCGTCAGCGCAGATCAACTGCCGACCTCCTTTCCTTTGTCATCCATTCTTGGAACAAGTCTTTGGAACTACACGGTGAATCCCAGATTGTCGGTCTAGACATATCCAAAGCATTCGACCAGGTCTGACACGCAGCGCTGCTTAATAAACTACCGGCCTATGGCCTACCACAAAACTCTGTACGTGGACAGCCAATTTCCTGTCCAATCGGAGCATTTCTGTTGTCGTGGATGGCCATACCTCTAAACTGTATCCAATTTATATAGGAGTTCCTCAAGGTTCAGCTTTAGCCCCTACTTTGTTTCTTCTCAACATCAATGACCTCCTCTCTAGCACATCCAACCCAGTTCACAGTTACGCGGACGACAGCACCCTCCACTTAAATATACAATATTCTAAGCCTGTCTCTTAAGCCCAATTAGATGAGGATCGAAGACTCATGGAGGGTTCTGTCTTCGTGGATCTCAAAAAAATATTAGACTGAGGAAGCAGAAATCTTGTACAATTCAACCCCACTAAATCACAGTCTTGCTTTCTTTCTCATTAGAGATACACCAGCCCTAGACCCATCACAATAAACAACCAAGTTATTCAAAGTAATGAGTCCTTTTCACTTATTGGCATTTCTATGGATCGAAATCTGAATTGGCACCAACATGTCACATCAATTGCAGAAGCAGCTGCTAAGAAATTCAGTTTCCACTTCCGGGCTCGCTTTTCACCAGCTAATCTCTATACTTTATATACTCTACAACTAAGACCAAACCTCGAATACTGCTCCCACATCTGGGATGCCGCTGCCGCTTCTACACTCGCTATACTGGACTCCATTCAGAATAGAGCTATGCGTCTCATCGGTGACCCTACCCTCACCCAAAAGCTGCCACCCCTTGCCCACTTACGTGCCGTTGGTGACATCTCTCTCTCTCTCTCTCTCTCTCTCTCTCTCTCTCTCTCTCTCTCTCTCTTATAGATATCTCCACGGGCACTGCTCAGAGGAGTTTTCTTCCATAGTTCCTTCACCTGTTGCCCCCAACAGATATACCAAGGGAACAGAGCGAATGCACCATTTTACCAGGTCACCAGACATAGAACATCTTGTTATGCCCGCTCTTTTGTCCCGAGGACTTCCAAGTTGTGGAATTCCTTGTCGGAACATGTTTTTCCTTCTCCCCCGAACCTACAAACCTTCAAGTCCAGAACTACAAAGTTGCCTCTTTCCTTCTTGTCAACACCCACGGTACGATAGTATTTAGGCTAAAAGCCCTTGTGGTGTGTTGTTGAAATAAAAAAAGGTAAAAATGGGGAATTCTAAACCCACCGCCACCACCGCCAGGCTATGCGCCTGCGTGTGACGAAACAGGATGGCGGGTGGAAAATAGAAAGAAAATAGAGCTGACCTGAGATGACGTTATCCAAGATGTCGGCCAAGATAGCCGACCGGAAGTAAAAATCTGGTGAGTTTATAGTCAAAGTGATAAAACAAAGATAATGGATGGATAGAGTAAGAAAATAGATTTTTTATGAGATGACGTAGTTGAAGATGGCTGCCAATATGGCTCACCGTAAGTGAAAAATCTGGGAAATTTGAATCTCTAAAAGACATTTAGACTAACCTACCAAAATAAAAGAGCCCAGAATTATGATTTTTGTAAAAATGACTCATAAAAAATGACTGACAGCGCAGGCGCAAACCAACTTTTTTATTTATATGTTAGACACCCATATGTGGGGTATCACCGTACTCGCCGTGATGAGTGGAATTCAAATATGACATTTGCGCAAGCACACACCCAAAATTTTGAGTTTTTAAGTAAGAGAACACATGTGGGGTATCATTCCACTCGTCTTGAGTAGGGGAGATAGAATATTTATATATTTATTTTATTATATCTTTATATATATATATATATATATATATATATATATATATATATATATATATATATATATTTATTTATTTAAAAAAAATGGAGGTCGCTTCGCGATCGCCCACGTGAGGGGCGATGTGTTATTTTTTCATTGCCAACACCAATTATGTTTTTATTGCATATCATAATTTGGTAGCACCTCCCTGACCTTCGAAAAGCACCACTTTTTATGTTTTTTTATTTCTGTGACATCTTCCATTTGACATCTTTAATCATTATTTATTTATTTATTACAAATCGAAGACACCATTTTTATTCACGTTAGTTGCTTTAACCTAAAATGAGTTTTAGCTGGCTCACAGAAGTTATAAATTCCAGTTATCATAATCATTTTTTATTATAAATTTAGCTATAGCATATTTATGTTCAAGTCAACAATTCAATCTTAGAAGGATTATATTATCTTTTTCTTATTTTCATACAAAATGCCGTGCTATAAAATGGTTATAAAATTGTCTCTGAAACAGCAATTTGTTCTTAAGAGCAAAACTGTTTCTCAACGTACTTTACTATAACTGTTATTTGAAGTCACCGGAAGATACTTTAAAATATTTTTATATGTTTATCAGGGAATTGAAAATAACGCCGGAATGCAATAAAAAGACACTGCAAAACAACCTAATTTTATAGGTGTTAACGTTTTATAATGGAAACTTTTTCATGATAATTCTGTGACCTTTTTATAAGATATTGTATAGTCATGCTGTATAAACGGTTTGAAGATAAACTTACAAAATACTTCAGTTGTCTACAGCAAAATAGTGTTTACTGCGGCTTTATATAATGAATCGGCATTTTGAAAGTGTTAATAAAATATCTATAAGACAAAACAGCCCACCGAACATTCGAATTACAAAACAACTTTGCTGGTTGGGTGCTACTTACATTGTTTATACTATATAGGCTATTCTAGGAACCAAATTTAATGCCTATTTTCATTAATAAAATACACATTTGATAGTAAAAGCATTTTTATGAAAATTCACTACTATACCGCAGTTGCTAAACTTTTTTTAATTCAATTTTTAATTTGTGTTTTTTAAAAATAAATCAGTTTTAATAATTGGGGATTTGCAATGACAATAATGGACATGGACGTTGCAAGATACAGAACCAAGACTTTTATTATAGTACAAAATCTTAACCTTCGTCTCTCGTATTCTTGATTAATAAGTTATTTGAACAAATTCGCCTGCTAAATTTATCTGGAGACTCCTAAAATATTTAATTCGTACGAAGCTTTTAAGCCAAGCATAGCCTAAAATCTAGCCTAATGTAATTAAATGACAAAGATTTGGTTGCCGCGAGGACTTCATTAATCTGGAAACTGTAGTTAGAGTAATCGTGTACGGAATGCCACAAAATCACGAGGCCGTCACAGCAAACTTCTACCCCTTTTGGTTAAAGTATGTGCTATCCACATGAATAGACGAGCCGTAAGGTTCTGAAGTCTCTACACCATCTGCCTCTACGTACACGCTGTGTTACTTTCCGATAGGGATAAGTTGGAAGGGTTTCTTTTTGATGGGCTCTATTCAGATATTCCGGAGAGGTAAGTCCGTTGATATTTTTCGGTTTATGTGCCTAAGGTACTCTACTTCGAAGTAAAATAGATCCGGAAAGTTGCATGGAATTTAACTTTTAAGGGCTGAAATATATTATTTGTCCATAAATGGTTATTAAAAGTAGATAACATCCTAGACAATTGTACAGGCTGGGCAACATAAAATGGTCGCTGGCTATATCTCAGGAACCGTTCACTGTACAGCTCCAGGAAAAAACTGTGCCAGGGAAAGTAGCTCTGATAATTCGCTGGAACTTATTTTTAGGTTTCTAGGATCACCGCTAGAGGGCGCAGGAACCACTGCTGGTCGAAGAGTTGCGATTTTCAACACATTTTGCCAATTAAGTAGCACGTTTGATACACACAGAATAATGACCGAGCAACCAGCGTTCTTTTTTGTCTCGCATACTTTGTGATATTTTCATATATAAAGTGGTGGGGAGACGTTAGGTGTTTATTTTTTCTATTGCTAATTACTACGGCTCAGCTCGATAGAACTTGATTAGTTCTGCTACCATATGCACTCACTCCAGGTTTCCTCTGTGTCTTGCATACATCGAAAGAGGGCGTTGTTTGATTAGTGAGGTTATGTTGCTGTTTTTCTGAAGAAGATAAAATAGAAACGTATATCGATAATAAAACAGTAGAATGGGCTACAAAATACTGAATCCTCCAGTGAAAACCGCAGCTCAATATCATTACTATAGCGGTAGATATTAGCGATCAAAGTTGTAACTACGAATTACCACCTCTTGATGACAAGGTAGTGTCAATGAAATAACAGACGAAGTTCAACAAATAACATTTGTTCTACTGACGTAATATAATAAAAACGTCCTCATAAATAAAGATCTAAAAAACTCAAATCAGGCGATCTAGCTGGCCAAGGAAACATACTTCTTTGTATCCATCTGCCGGGAAACGCCTGATCTGAAAAATGCATCACATTTGCAGAATAACGTGATGGAAAGCCATCGTGTTGGAAAATATGTTTGCAAAGAGTCGTTAGAAGTACGTTCTCCAACAATAGTGGCAATTCATTCCTCAGAAAATCGAGATATCGCTGCCCGTTCAATGGTGCATTAAAAATGTAGGGTCGAATTATCTGTCTACTGACAATAGTGACACTGTGAGATGTGCCCTCAGCTGACCACAAAATCCTTGAAAGTACTACATCTTCTTGCAGCTTGTCCAATTACCAGTTACCAAGTTCAACCGCTCATCGAAATGCAACCTAAAAATAAATTATGCTGGACTTTGGTCTGAAGGTCTTTCACATTCACTTACAGGGAAACATTCACTCATCCCGGGTTTCTCAGATACCAAAGGAACTGAGCTCAGATGGAGCCCTTTCAAGTTATCGGTCCCTGAACGATAACGCGACACATCCACTTATTATTATTATTATTATTATTACACACCCACTGAATTTTTGTTCACTGTGGACTTTGTAATGTAACGGTGTACTTCCTAAGGGTGGAGCGTGGGTCAGTGTTTTGATCTGAAAAGGGGATTTGTCTCGAGCGCCACCACTTTACTTGAGGTTTTAAAAGGTTCCTGGGGGAAAGTGGAAGCCCCAAAGTTATTGACGTCCAAGTAACGGACCACCCTAAGGAAGAAGGATGCTCGGGAAGACTCTAGTGGAAATATTTGGTTTTCAAGGGCCTAATTTATAGAGACTTTAATAGCGAACAAGAATGGTTTAAAATATATAATGGTTTTATTAAAGGTCAAAATAGATACAATTAAATAAAAAAAGGGAGGAGAAATATTTACAATGTCTAATCACTTAGAATATGGTCCTTACCAGGGCTGGTTGGTAAAATGTGAGTTATAAAAAAATTGAATATTGAACTTTATTTTAGTTCTGACTGGGCAGGCGATTCCCGGAAAATAAATCACGGAATTTCTCTTGTTCCTAGATTCCTTTGGTTTCAACAAATTTTAGGGGAGGTTTTATTACTACGACGGCATAAGGAGACGATATTTTACACTTGTGCTTACTTACGCTTGTGCCCCATCTGGGAACAACCTTGAGTGTTAACGCAGCGGAAAATATATATAGTCCTCCGAACTCCCAAGTTATTTCAACTGGAAACTGGGAGTCACCCCGGTACAATTTTTTTCTGAAATACTAAGGTTTCATTACCAAAACAGCTATAAGCAAGAAGAAATCGTAGAGGTACTATAATTCTCGGTTATTCGGTACGTACCTAGCCAAAGTAGAATGACTAAAAAAATATGGGACGGGCAACACTCTGCCAACTCTGTTTGGGTAAAACTGGATATTAGAAACACCTATTAGTGAAAGCACGGAAGGAGAAAAATAAGATTAGAATTTGTTTCTGGGTTAAGTTGGGGCGACAGCTATGTAAAATTGGCCGTAACTCATTCAGAAAATATAAATGTCAAAGGTTACATTTAAAGTTGCGTTTCTTACCAAAGTTATAATAGCGGAAGGGGCGGTTCTGACGGTTTTCCACCTAAACAGGAAAACACTCGACTGAAAATGCTTTTTCGGTTTTTGATTATTCGGAAGATATGAGACGGAAACTAACTCAACGTAACGCAGACTGTATGGAACTCGGACTGCACGGAACTGAATTTACTTGGCCTGTTGGTCTGCTTTTATATAGTAAAAATTAGGTGTCATTGTTTATTCTAGAAGTTTTTATTCTCTCTGTTTAACTCACAGGGGACGTAAAGGGAAGTGAAAATTTGCCAATTTTTGTATATTTTATTCGTGTAGTCTGAGTGATAACGCTGCGGAATTTAATTTATCGAATTCGTAATGACAAAAGGAGATATTTTGTATGGCTTTTTCATTTTCACTGGCAATTTAGGAATATATATTTATTGATAATATAATTAACCGATTTTGATGCAACTCGGCAACTGCCTTTCTTTTCTCAATAGCTTGGACAAGTTCGTTAGCCAGGAAAATTTGACAAGGTTTTCACGGAAAAATTTGAGTTTTCTTACTAAAAAAAATTTTTTTCTCCGAAAATTACAAAGCTATTTCGATGAAATTTAGCGGACATGTGGCATTGGGGAAGACCTAACTATATACAAAAATTTAGCTTTCTAGGTTTACAGAAAATTGAGCTCTTGAAATTTGCAACATTTAGCAATAAGTTATTTTGATTAAATATGGTACATTGTTTCTACTATATAGGTTATACCGGTAACGAAATTGATGACTGCTTGCATTAAAGAGACATTTTGCTATTCAAAGCATTTTTATAAAAATTCACTTCCATAAGGCACTTGCTGCGTCCAGACTTTTTTTCTTTAACGTCGATTTAGTTACGCGACTATGCCCGACGCCGGGAGCAGTTTCACCTCACTATCCTGGAAATTTTACCGAACCCCAACATTCCTTTAAGGATGGTATGGATCTTTAACGTGCCCAACATCGCATGGACACGGAACCGACGGCTTTACGCCCCCTCGGAAGGAACGTGCAGACATCCAACTTGCTCAAATAGAATGCCACAACCTCGGTTAATGTTAGCGTTACAATATGTACTGAAAAATGAAAGGAGAACGCTGGGATCGAACCCGGTACCCTTCGGTTCAGAGGCAGACGTTCTTACCACTAAACCACCGAGACTCTGATATAAGAGCTTTCAAATGATGTATCACAAGCCACACACTGCAATTCAAAAAAAAATCCATGACGTTATACCTCTGACTGGTCTTAATAAACAAACAAATTAATTAGATGAAAAAGTGGGCTAATTAAAAACTAAATTGACGTATGCCAGCATTTTTCAAATAAGATATAACGTGGTTATTGGGGGTAGTCCGTACTTTTTTCCATAACGTATATATTTTTAGGGATATCAAACAGGGGAGGGGACACACTTCCATAAAATAATTATTTACGAAAATAACTTTGTAGAACAAATTTAATTAGCGAAATGCTGGTCATATCATTTGCATGCCTGCTATCATGTTTTTACTAGTCTATAACATTTAGTTCTTTGTACATGATACATTGGCTTCTGAGTGGGCTGAACGGCTTCCTTTGAACTATCTAGGACAGGATATTTCATTTACATGTTTCATTGAACCTAGTTTATTTCAAACTTTTCAAATATCCTTCAAGTATTTCTTTTACTTTCAAGCAGAGCACATAAGTTGTGTATTGAAAGTAAATTATACATATCAGGTATGATTTAAAATCAAAAGGGAGAGAATTTAACAAGAAGTCTAGACATCTCTATATTAGAAAATGCATTATTAAAGAAGACTTTTTCAGTGAATTTTCTTTAAAAAAATTCACTCATGAGGAGGTATATATATATATATATATATATATATATATATATATATATATATATATACAGGCTGGGCATTGAAAACGAAACACACCGAATTGCGTCCAGACAATTTTTTTTCAAGAAACGCTGAAACACGTCAATTTTAATATTGAGGAGGACATCCTTTCACACAAAACTCAACTTTGTCATATCAACCCCTTAAGCCTTAAGGGTGGTGATAACAACCCTTATATTTTAAATAGGGAACATGGGTCGAGCGTTACATCATTTGAAAGCTCTTTCTTTTCTGAATCCAGCACACTAATTTTTGTTTGGAAGTTTTATCAACTCCTTTAAAAATTATTCACAGTTGGAGTTGCAAGAACGTGTTTCATTCATTGTAATAAGAAATGCACTAGTTAGTCAATTTTTCGTTAAAAAACAAAATTAAACGTTCAAAAATGTTTATTCAGTTAAGCAAGTGTTCAAATTGTTGACCACCAGCTTCCATACAAAAGTACAAATTTTGTTCAAAACGAGCTCTGACATTCTGGAGCATTTATGGAGTTATTAGAGGGCATTCTTCAACAATGCGTCGTCGTAATTCTTCCAGAGGTTCTGTTGCAAAATTGCTACTATTTAAATGGCCCCATAGAAAGAAGTCTAAAGGAGTTAAATCCGGTGATTTAGGGGGCAACTCAATAGCACCTCTACGCCCAATCCATTGCTTTGGAAACTCTCTGTTCAAAAACTCCATAACATGTTGTGAAAAATGCGGAGGAGCTCCATCTTGTTAAAACACTAATTGATCTTCTTTATGGTGATCATCATTTTCAACAATGTCAATTAGTAGAGGGTAAACGATATCTTCTATTAACTCCAAATACGTTTCGCCACTCAAATTGCCATCAAGAAAAATTGATCCGACTAAACCGTCTCCAAAAATGCCAGTGCAGACATTCAATTTCTGTGGAGTTTGAGTGTGGACTTCATGAAAATTTCTTGGATTATTATCTGCCCCTGTAACGACCATTATGACGATTGACTGTAGAGTTTAATGAAAACGTACACTCGTCTGAAAAACAGATATTGAACAGAAAGTTCCCGTTATCAGCTATTCGTGCAGTCATAACTTCACAAAACTCCAGCCGCCGATCAACATCATCTTCATTCAGTTGTTGTGCAAGATGAATGTTATACGGGTGAAATTTATGATGCTTCAATATTCGCTGAATAGTTCTTCTTTTGATGTTTGAAACAGTGACCAATTTTCTCGTGCTTAAAGTTGGGTCTGCAGCAATTTGTCCTTAAACTGCAATCTCAGTAGTCTCATTTCTAACCGGAAATTCACGTTCAGTATCCCGTTTGTTGTTGGCTACCTAACCACTTTGTCGAAACTTTGCAACTAACTCCAAAATGTATTTTCACTTAACATGTATGTTCGGATGTCGTCCATTAAACAAATTTGCGGTACGGTTGGCAGAGTCATCGTTTTTGAAAAAAATAGTAATTATTTCAACTCTTTCTCCTACAGAATACACCATTGTGAAATTAATTTTCGGTAGTACTATCAAGTATCAAACCGGCCGATAAACTGAAATAATAAACCGCATTTCTCTCATTCCGATGAGAAATGTTCTCTCAATTTTTTGTTTACAAACCAACAAAACATTGACTATCAGCACATTTCTTATCGGAATGAGTGAAATGCCTTTTTGCATCTTCAACTGTGAATATTTTTTAAGCGAGTTGATAAAACTACAAAAAAATTACTGAATTCAAAAAGAAAGAGTTTTCAAATGACGTAACACTCGACCAATGTTTCCTATTTAAAATATAAGGGTTGTTATCACCACCCTTAAGGAGTTGATGTGACAACGTTGAGTTTTATGTCAAAATAGTACCCCTCAATATTAAAATTGACGTGTGTTCAGCGTTTCTTCTTTTCTCCAGATAAAATATAATTTTATTTCAAATAATCGCTAACTGGGAACTCTAAAACCGATATTCAGGGTCCATTTAAATTTAAAGGATTAGTTTTAATAGTATGTCTTACTAATAGTGTACAATTCCTATGAAAATTAACTACTATAACGCACTTGCTGCGTCCCGAACTTTTTTTATATGTTTATATATACATTTATATAGGTTTCCACACAATAACTCAAAAAGTCACTAACTGATTTTGATGAAACTCGGCAAAAATCTTTCTTTTATTAACGGCTTGGATGAGTTCGTTAGGCAGCTGTATCAGACCAGTTTTTCTAAAAAAAATTACATTTTCCGAAAAAAATATTTGTATCTCAAAAAATATCAGAGTTATTTTGATGAAGCTTAGTCGGTGTGTTGCCCTCGCCAATACCTTACTACGTACCATCACTCAACTTTCTAGGTTTATAGAGGGATTATGCAAATTTGAAACATTTAATGAAAATTCGCTCACATAACGCACTTGCTGCGTCCCAACCTTTTTTAGTTTCAACAATTATAAAAAAATATTTAGTAGATACGAAAACTTGTTTTGAATAGTGTGAACTACCGACAACGGTTATTATTGTTACGTTGGATGAAGACTTCATAAAAGGGTTGAGTCGTGAGCGAATAAGTGCTGCGGAAATGAGCCTGTTAGGGGTGACTATAGAACTCATGGGACCATTTTACAGCAGAGCTAATGAGGTGACCGGTTTATACAGATATCGATTCCAATTTTGCAGTCTCAGTAATACAGTTATGCCTCCTCAAATGGTTTTGCACACAATTCAATTTGGTAATTACTTCAAATAACACCAAAAACTATCTATCAGGCTTACTTGTCATATAAAATTTTCAGGTTAAGGTAATCTTAAACCAGTTACTTTTATAACAAAATAAACAGAGGGTGTGTATACAAAATCATACCCTGATACTGGTCATTGCCTCTTAATTTTGAGCCGTTTTGTTGTGAAAAGTGTTCTAGTTTTTGGCGAAATTACGATAGGTCAAAGACATTCAACTGCAGTTTAGTAACTCTGTTCTGTATCTAAACCTTACATTTTGAGTTTATCCCTTAATATCTTAGCGTTATATATATGTAACGCTAAATTGCAGGTATTTATCGGCTGCTACTTGGCACCTTACGCTACTCACCAACAGATGGCGAATTTTTATTGCCTATTTATTCATATTTTAACGTGTTAGAGGCAACATATTTGCATATCGAACGGTTTTATAGATTTGAGTTAATGTTGTCTGAAGTGCTTGTAAAATTTGGAAAAAAAATGGACATACGACTAGTGTAAGTATTGTAATTTTTGTATTTAGTTAAAAAATATCATCAAATTGGTGAATTATTGGAGGTATTACATACATTATCTGGTAATTTATCCAAAACAGTACTTAGCATCAGTTTTCATGTTTTTGAGACCAACAGTAGTTATGTGTTACATGTATGTAATACTAGGATAAAGGATGAAATAAATAACATATTTAGCAAAAAATTGTCTTTTATAAATATATATGATTTCATCATATTGCATATTTATTTTAACGGGGGCCTAACACTGGAAGCAGCTTTACGGATGGTTTATGAAGATGATAATGTAGGTACTATTTACACCGATCCTCCAGAAGCAAATGTAATAACTAATGAGGAGTCTGGGAATGAGGATGACGATGGGGATGTCGACCATTTACCTGGACGACAATTTAGGTCTTAAGCTGTGAGGCTACATAATAAAAGGATAGACGAAAATGTGGGCACAGGAAAATATTGTAAGGCGTGGTACAAAAAGTAGAAGCTTTTCATGGTCTGATGGGGATTTGGTAAAGAACATAAAAGAGTTTCCGGCTGAAAATTTTCAAGAATTCACAGATATGAGTCCGGTAGATATTTTTGAATTATTTTAGGATGATGATTTGTTTCATTATATACAAGAAGAGACAAGAAAATATGCATTATTTAAAAATTGTCCGGACCCATACATTACAATAGAGGAACTAAAATGTTTCTTGGGCATAATGATTCTTAGTGGCTATGATCATAAACCGGGAAAAAGGTACTACTGGGATTCTCCACAGGATATGGCTAATACGCTAGTAAAAAATAGTATGAGACGAAACAGGTTTGAACTGATTATGAAGTATTTGAATTTGGCTGACAACACTAAAATGGATGACAAGAACAAGGCCTGGAAAGTACGCCCTTTTATGGACCATATGAAAAAAATGTTTTTGCGATACTTTGTTCCAGAAGAAGATTTAGATTATGATGAATTAATGGTGAAGTATTTTGGCAGGCACGGGTGTAAACAATTTATACGGGGTAAGCCCATTCGTTTTAGTTTCAAAATGTGGTCGCTAAACACCAAATCTGGTTACCTTGTAAATTTTGACATTTATCAGGGTAAAAATCCTAAGAGTCTTGAAAATGACGAAATTTTATATGAAAAATCTACTGCTCCATTAATACAAATGATAAGAGAATTTCCCGATGGGAAACGAAAATTACCATAAATTGTATCCGGATAATCTATTTACTAGTCTCAATTTGCTTGAAGATATGCGGGAGCAAGGGATATGGTGCACTGGAACTATACGGGAAAATCGTGTACCAAAAAGTATACCATTTTCGGCTAAAACTGTTTTTCAGAAAGAAGCAAAACGAGGTGATTGCCTAACGACTATTGACCGTAATTCTGGAATTATGTTTGTTCGTTGGTCTGATAACAATACAGTTACAACTGCGTCAACTGGTTATGGAAAAAAACGTCAATCGGTTTTCTCAAAAGGAAAAAAATGGTTCAGGTGCCTCGCCCGTATGTTATTTCAAAATAGAATGTTGCCATCACATTTGAGTGACGCAAACAAAATAATTCAATACCTCACGTCTATTAACAGTAGTAAGGCTGATATTAAAGGATTAAAAACATATTACAATAGTAATATTTACAAAAATGCAAATAACTTCCATTTTAATCTTGTCAATGAGACAGATATTATGAGGCATATAGCCTCAATAAAAACATAAGCTTAAAGTTTTGATGGTGTAAGTATCGACATGATTAACCTATGTCTCCCAGAAATTCTCCCTCAGGTGCTTCAGCTTGTAAACTTTTCTATTCAGACAAAGTGCTTTCCCAAAGTTTGGAAAGTTGCGAAGGTTTTCATGTTTCCAAAAGCAAACAATCGAACTGAGTTTAATCATTTAGGGCCTATAAGCATTTTCCCAGTTTTTTCAAAGTTATTGGAGAAAGTGATTTCCCAGCAGATAACTGCTTACCTTGGGGACAACAACATCGTGCCAAATGTACAGTCCGGATTTGTTAGGGGCAAGTCCACCACAACAGCATTAGCAAATATTAGTGATGACATCTTCACAGCTAACAATAAAAATCAAGTTACGGCTTTGGTATTGCTAGACTACAGTAAAGCGTTTTATATGATCAGTCATGAACTATTGTGCTCGAAGTTACAATATATTGCTTTCAATCATGACGCCATTCAGTTTATAGAGAGTTACTTTTCAGATAGGGCACAGAGGATTGTCTGCGGGTCGGATGTATCGGATTCTTCGAGCTTATTAAAAGGAGTTCCACAGGGCTCTATCTTGCGCCCCCTTTTATTCAATATATATATATATATATATATATATATATATATATATATATATATATATATATATATATATATATATATATATATATATATATATATATATATATATATATATATACGTTTGATTTTCAAGAACAAATAATCTCGAGCAAAGTACACTTCTATGCCGATGATACCCAGCTTTACAAATCCTTTCCTGTCGAAAACGCCTTAGACGCTATAGCAAGTTTAAATGCAGATCTTGATAGGTTAGTCACGACAGCAAAGAAGCATAATCTTGCGATAAATGTCAATAAGTGTTGCGTACTTTATTTTGGCAGGAAGGTCAGTAGGAATAGGGTTTGTTCTCAAAATATTGCTATTTTGATAGATGGGAGTCGCTTGGAAGCAAAACAATCTGAAAAGAATCTTGGTCTCATAATAGATGACAATTTAAAATTTTCTGATCACGTCACTAATCTTCGTAGAGCTAGCTTTGGCCTATTGAAATCTTTTTATAGCCATCGAAATTGCCTTCCAGTGAAAGTAAAAGCTGTCCTGTTAATCTCGATGATTCTCTCGCGCTTTAATGTTGATGTTGTGTATGGACCTGCTCTTGACAGTTGGGATCGGCAAAGAATAGAAAAGGTTCAGAAGTCATGTTTACGGTTCATCTTTAATCTAAAAAGAACAGATCGTGTTTCTTATAAGTTAAAACAATTATATGGGCTGAATATGAAGAATCGCTGGAAAGTACATCTTCTTTGCTTAACTCACCAGATTGTCCTCGGGGCGGGCCTGGTTACCTACATCAGAAGCTCTGTTTTCGGAGACAAATACATTCGCTCAATACAAGACTCGATCACTTGTTTGCCATACCTAAATATTATACGAGCGAATATCGGAGCTCTTTTTGCTATGTTGCACCACATCTGAATAATAAAATACCTTTTGAACATACTTTATGTTCTCTGCCAGGGTTTCGGAGATATGTTACAGATTTTTATAAAAATAGTCAGTTTGCGTAGTGTAGTTATAGTAAATCATATACATATTTAGGAATTCCTTTCTTTCAGCTAAATTCAAGGCGCACAATTGTCAATGTTTCGTTGTTACATATTTGTTACATTTTGTTGTTTTGGGAACTAAGGCATTTATAATTTGTTTATTTTGTAATTCCTACACTTTAAGCTATCTTTTAAGGGTTAAGTGGAAGAAAATTGTAAAATTAACTTCTCCCTAATAAAGACCTCTTATTATTATTATTATTATTATTATTATTATTATTATTATTATTATTATTATTATTATTATTATTATTATTATTATTATTATTATTATTATTATTATTATAACCAGCGTGTTCTTCTTAGAAGGGATATTTGATAACGACGCACAGCACAACAAAGCTAGGTAAGCAGTTCTAATCATAGGGATTTAACACTCAACAGTGGGGATCTCTCTGTATACCTTCCTAGAGGACGCTGTTCGCCACTGCTTGACGACTAACATATAAGTAGTAGTTCTAGTCCTTATTCGCTTAGTTTACTGATGCCCTTGATGACGCTAACTTTGTTAGCGAAACGATGGTCGGGTCAAAAAACTGTAGTGTGATCAATTGGGTTCTCCAAATTGTACTTGTCAGTGCCCATCACAGGTTTCAATCTTCACTCATTTACTTATAACGGCTGCTTATATACGGTGTTCATAAACTGCCCTGCAAAACTCAAATTTTGGATATTACACGTTATTTTATGTCGATTTAACCCAATTTATCTAATCATACTTAAAAGCCACATACTTAAAATTCACAACAGAGGTTTATTTACACCGTTTCTAGCTACACGTAAAGTCTGATTCCATTTATTCTAATGCTTTCAGAAATATAGTGTATTCAAAAATTTTGTGTATCTTTGGGGGAGGGAGGTTTATACCTGATTTACGAATTCATCTGCGGTCTTAGCAAAATGAAGTTTCATTCAAATCATTTTAAATCTTATTGAAATTTTACTAATTACCATCCAAAAAATTTCCACTTTTAAAACGTATAATACTTAATAAAGACCTAATATAATTGCAAAGATATATTTACAGTGATGACTGAAAATTTAGCTATATCGTTATAATTTTCTGTGCAGGCATCTCTTTTGAATTTCAGTCTTCCACGATCCTGAGTATTGCATTATCTTGCCTGCTTCTAATTCAACAGCTGCTAAATATTTTACGAATCCGGCACGATAGTTTTTGCTGGCATCAATTTAGCGTGGAGGAGATTGCCAAGAAAATGAGCGCACCTCTGTCGGAATGTCTCCATTAATCTCCCAGGAGCTAAAGACAGAACCTGGCAGCAGCATGGTGCTTAAAGTTTGTCCCATTTCAACGTACATTTGCACACACCGAAGCGTTATCATTAGCCGTGCCGTGAAGTGGTCCCCCGGGTTCTATGGCCGCCATAACAGGCTCATTTATTATTAATCGATCGTTAGAAAAATATATGTACACCAAATTTTAATGACGCAGCTAGAAAAATGGCAAGTAAAGCAATCTTTGTTAGGATTGTGTTTGTCATAAATGATAAAATGATTACAGAAATGGGTAAATGTGACAAACTCTAAATAGGTATGTCGTATAAACGAAACTTAGCTGTAGTTTCTTGATTTAATCCTTCTAGCGGTGATAAGTACAATACCCAGTTAATCACAATGCAGTTTTTAGACCTGATGACCGTTTCGCTAACAAAGTTAGCGTCATCAGTAGGATGAACAAACTAAGCGAATAAAACCTAGAACAACTATTTACATCGTAGTTGCCAAGCATTTGTTTTCTTTTGTGTAACCGGCTTCGCTGAGGATGCTGTCAAGCAGCAAAACCAGAGAAATTGTGTTCACGTCTGTATTCAGTCTGGAACGGTTTCAGCAAGTAAGGACGATAACAATTATTACATTTCTCAATGACAAAATTATTACCAATTAATTTTTAAAATGTTGAAATTGACGTCCAGCAACATGCTCGCAATATCCAAAACAATATGCGAATTCTTGCTAAACATTATGTATTATTTGAAGGTTTATCAATCTAATTTATTTTCTAATTCGGGCTTTAAGGTCGCCAACATTGTTCAGCCTGTTGATATAAACATAAAATTTTGGGTAGCCCCACAGATATTAATACAGCGGGGTCGAATCAATGGATCTGGCAGACAATCTACTGGACCTCGTCGACCAATCCACCGCATAGGAAAAGCAGTATCTCAATATCCACGTACCGCCGAGTGTAATGGGCTAGTGCACTGTCCTATGTTTATCCCGCAAGGTCATAAGCTATAATTGTAAATGTTTGGATATTCCATCAATGTTCCGGCAAAGAAAAAGGCACCCCTAACTATGTTTCTAATAATACGAACTTAAATATTGGCCCTGGTTATCTAAATCATGTGGCAAGGCCAGACTTGAAAACTCACAAAACGCTTCTACACAATCCCAGTCAAGAAAACCGTCAAGCATTTAACGACGCAAGAAACTGCTATGTCCGCAGAAAAACTCGTTTAATAACCACATCAAAAACAAAGTCCTCTTAAGCTCCAACGGCAGCAAACCCTTCTGGGCTCTTGCTAAATCTATTGGGAATAATTTCTGCAAGAGCACGTTCCCACCTCTTGCTTCAGAGGATGAAATTGTTTCTGCCGCCCAGGGCAAGCTGAACTTTTTTTCTCGTTGTTCGCCGGCAATTATACTCTCAACCCACCTCTAAATGTTCAACCACAAACAGTCCCCAATGTCGCGCATAAAATGACGGATATCATTTTCAAAACAAAAAAGTACGAACGATGCTCTCTTCTCTTAATACTAGGAAAGCCTCTGGCCTTGACGAGATGCCATCAATTGTTTAAAAAAAATGCGCACCAGGACTTGCTCCTATCCTGGCTCGTCTGTTTCAGACAGCGTACAATAGAGGCATATTCCCTAGTAACTGGAAAACTGCTCAAGTACAAGCCGTCCACAAGAAAGGATCCAAAGCGCTTCCTAGCAACTGCATGCCTATTTCTTTCCTTTCAGTCGTCTCTAAAGTGATGGAAAAATAAATAAACACGTAATTACCAAAATTTCTTGGAAACCACAGTCTACTCCAGGACCGGCAGTATAGATTCTGTCAGCGCAGATCAACTGCCGACCTCTTTTCCTTTGTCACCCCTTCTTGGAATAAGTCTATGGAACTACACGGTGAATCTCAGATTGTCGCTCTAGACATAACCAAAGCATTCAACCAGGTCTGGCACGCAGGGCTGCTTAATAACTTTCCGGCCTATGGCCTACCACCAAAACTGTGTACCTGAACAGCAAATTTCCTCTCCAACCGGAGCATTTCTGTTGTCGTGAAAGGCCATTCCTTTAAACTGTATCCAATTACGGCAGGAATGCCTTAAGGGTCAGCTGTAGCCTCTACTTTGTTTCTTCTCCACATCAATGACCTCCTCTCTAGCACATCAAACCCAGTTCATAGTGACACGGACGACAGCACTCTCCACTCAAATATAAAATATTCTATGCCTGTCTCTTTAGCCCAATTAGATGAGGATCGCAGACTCATGGAGGGTTCTGTCTCTGTTGATCTCCAAAAATATTAGGCTCAAGAAGTAAAAATCTAGTAGAATTTAACTGCGACAAATCTCGGTCTTGCTTTCTATCTCACAAGAGGTACAACAGCTCTAGACCCATCACAATGAACAACCAAGTTATTTAAAGTAATGAGTCCTTTTCATTGTTGGCATTTCTGTGGATCGAAATCTCAACTGGCACCAACATGTCACATCAATTTTAGAAGCGGCTGCTAAGAAATTAGGTTTCCTCTTCCGGGCACGCAAAACTTTTTACCAGCTAATATCTATACCTTATATTCTTCACAAGTAAGACCAAACCTCGAATACTGATCCAACATATGGGGTGCTGCTGCTGCTTCTACACTCGCTATCCTGGGTTCCATTTAGAAGAGAGCTGTAATTCTCATCGGTGACACTACTCTCACCCAAGGGCTGTTATCCCTTGCCCACCGACGTGCCGTTGGTGGCCTTTCTCTAGATATCTGCACGGGCACTGCTCAGAGGAGCTTTCTTCCATAGTTCCTCCACCTGCTGCCCCCAACAGATCTACCAGGGGAACAGAGGGAATGCACCCTTTTACTGTCCAGGTCACCAGATACAGAACATCTTGTTATGCCCCCTCTTTTGTCCCGAGGACTTCCAAAACAATTCTTCAATGGATTTAAATGGTAATTCTGCTAATTCTGTAATTAATTGTTACGTATACTTTTTTTATACTACCTGTGTCAAGTATTACCCTATTAGACTTACACTATCTACAGATATAGCAAAATTTAGGTGTTGAGCTTCATAGAAAATTGCGTTTTGGGCATTTTTCTCAAAAGGAGTTAGAACACAAGATTTGTTTGATAATAGAGAGATATCAATGGCAGTACTTTCGAAAGAATTTTTTAAATGTGCTAGCATCTCTAAAATCGATCTTCAAAGTCTGTGTAAGTCTAAAGTATTAACTTTACAAATAGGCCGTAGAATAATAGTGTACAATTCTCATGAAAATTCGCTACCATAACGCACTTGCTACGTCCTGAATTTTTTAAATAAGGAATTAATGTTAAATGGATTTGTACCAAAGTTTTTGAGGAATTCTTACACCAGTAGGAAAAATATTTCTTTCTTTAGCCCCTTTCTTGCAGGTAATTCTACTTTTTAGAGTAATTATTCAAGTAATTTATTAATTTAGGTGTGAAAATTGGGTGTTACGGTTTCACCTACCACTTAAGCTATATCTACCAAAAAATTACAAAAAGCTTTTAAAATATAACAAATTGAGCTAATAAAGTTGACTAAAGTCATCGCTAGAAATAATATCCACTTTATTTTAAGATTGCAATTGCTCGCCTAAAGAAAGAAAGGATTCGTTTCCTCGCGCTCCAAGATTAAACCTATTTTATGCAACTGTGTAACGATCCAGAGAGCAAAGCTTGAACTAGAATAATAGTGGTTATATGAAAACTCATATAATGGGAATATATGACTTCAATAATAGCAGACTAAGTTTAAATTTCAGAGTGGAATTCCACGCTTGCCTTTTTATGTGTAGGTGCAACTGCTTCAAATAATTTAGACATAATCAGAAATAACAAGCGCACCAACATTATCCAGATAATTCTCTTCTATATAATGCGCCTTTCGACACCTCGTAATTGTCTGAGGTTGAGTTTCTGCTGCTCTCGTGCACATAAACTCGTAGCTCGTAACTAGTGAAATAATCTAGTAAAAAGAACTATACTGATTTTTATAAGCATCTGTAGACCCAGTGGAAGTTGACCAATTTTAATTAAATTTAAAGATAATGTGTGCTTAATCAAATTGGAAAAATGATTTTGCATTTTCAAACTATTATTTATTAATCATTATTAAATTTATAATACAAATTGATTGAGTTAAAGAGCGAAATTATTCTGCCAAAGGGTTCAATACTAGTAATTTTTATACTATAACTATGGTCAATCATCGACGCCAGTGAGCAGTTTCACTTCACTCTCCTGGAAATTTTGACGAACCCATGCCTTTCTGTAAAGATGATAGGAATCTATAACATGCCCAACACCGCATGGACCCGGGACGAGGCTTTAAACACCCTCCGAAGGGCGGACCATGCAGACATTCATCTTGTTCAAATAGAATGATACAACCTCGGTTAATGTTAATTTAACAGTATGTACTGAAACAGTGAAAGGGCATCACTGGGAATCGGACCCAGTACACGTTCTTACGCCTGGACCGCCGGGGCTTTTATTTTCGAACTAAGATATTAAAAAATAACAGTGGTATTTAATAATGAGTGGGTCAGCGGCGGTATTAGATTCTGGACTCGACAGAAAACACAACGTGAATTCACTTAAATGCTTGCAATTGTTCCGTAAATAGTGCCTACGCATAACGACTTAATGACTTAAAAAATTGAGCACAAACCGCTACGAAACATTGTTTTAACTGAAGTAAACGAGAATTTGAAAAGGTATTTTTTGATAGAACAAACATTCGGGACGCAGCAAGTGCGTTATAGTAGTGAATTTTCATAAGAGTTGTACACTATTAGTAAGATATATTATTAAAACTAATTCTTTAAATTAAAATGGACCTTGGAGATCGGGTTTAGAGTCCCAGTTAGCTATTATTTGAAACAATTTATATTTTATATTGAGCTAAAAAATTAAAATTTGGTCTTAGATATAAAATGTTAGTACTGAAAGTGTCTTTAAAAAAATTGTCTTTCAAATTTGATGAAGGTTACAAAAGTTTTTCAGAAAAAAATTGATTATTTACAAAGGGAATGTGCTTGTCGAATTATAAATATGGCAGATATTTTTCCTCGTTAATTGCTTGGATGGTTTTGTTTTATTCAACCCATCTAGGTTTTGCAAACAATTAACAACAAATAAGGGTTTTTAAAATCAATTTGTAGTTATCCGCGAAGCTCATTATGTTATTTTTCTTTAATTTAGTACCCACGCTGCGTTTACATAGGTGTTACTATGGTTCAAGATGAAAGGTTCTAGCTTAATGCGAAATTTATTGCGCTATCGGACTCGAAATGTTTTTACGGGAGCACAAACCGATCATGTCTTCATGTGTTGGGTCGACCGTGCTCACGGGAGAAGGAGCTTAACGAGTGCTAGGTACATTGAGGAGATTAATGTGGTGCCTTACACCCACTACATTAGAGACAAATATATTTTTATGCATGACAATGCGAGAACGCACACCGTAAGAATCGTGCAAGATTAGAGAAGCTGGTTTTCAGGTTATGGAATGGCCAGTATACAGTCCTGACCTAAATTCGATTTAATATTTATGGGATGAGCTAAAACGAAGAATTAGAGCTAGACATCGTGCCCTAACCCCCATCCCAGAGCTTATTGTTGCAGTAGAAGAATAGTGGCATAGCATCCCACAAGAAACAGCGAACTTAACAAGATCTATGCCTTATCCTATGAGAAAAGTTATTAGGACAAGAGGAGGTCATACCCATTATTAAAAATTAGGTGTTAAGTTGTAAATTGTCAATAACCCTATTTATTTAAGTAATAAAAAAAGTTAATTTGCTTCATGCGTTCATATCACTACTAAACCTAAGATGTCTAAATTAATTTTGATAAGTGTAATCTCATTAAGTGAAGATTGGAACCTGTGATTATCACTGATAAATACAGTTTGGAGAACCCAATTCAACACAAAACAGTTTTTAGACATGACATTTCATTTTTATTCGTCCCTCTGATGACGCTAACTTTGTTAGCAATCGATCGTCTCGTCTAAAAACTGTATTATGACGGATCAGGTTCGCCAAATTGTACTTATTGTAATCTCATATCAAAACATATTTAATTGTTGTTCATACAGCATATTTTTTTGATGTGATGAATACTTTCTAAAAAAAAAGATAGTTACAGTGAAAAGTTTAAAGTGAGCCAATTTCTATGCACGCAAATTTATATATATATATATATATATATATATATATATATATATATATATATATATATATATATATATATATATATATATATATATATATATAAGTGAGAACTACCAGCTTAGTTCAGTCGACAGGTAGTTTCAGATAGAAAAAGGTCAAAAGTTAATGAAATACAGCATATTTTTTTGATGTGATGAATACTTTCTAAAAAAAGATAGTTACAGTGAAAAGTTTACAGTGAGCCGATTTCTATGCACGCAAATTTATATATATATATATATATATATATATATATATATATATATATATATATATATATATATATATTTAAAGTGAGAACTACCAGCTTAGTTCAGTCGACAGGTAGTTTCAGATAGAAAAAGGTCAAAAGTTAGTGAAACTTTGGGAAGTTTTTTAAGGATGGTTAATAAACATTTTCTCAACTTTTGAACCTCGATGACCCTGTGCGGAAAAAAATGGGGGGTTCTGCAAAATTGTCGACCCTTCTCCGGTTTTCCTTAATAACTTTTTTCCTTACATATTACGGCAAACGATCACAATAAGAGCGCATTCATTTCGATGTTGATGACACAAATGGCAGATGCTAGCATCGAAGTGAAGCAGGCATATGAGGACGTGATGATCGTCAACACCGCCATATACAAGGCCAGCCAATTCGACAGCGTAATCATTACTGCTGAAGATGTGGACATACATATTCTGTTGACAGTATTAGGTACTTCCACAAAGAACATCTATTAATTATTTATTGTGATCGTTTGCCAAGAACTTTTCTTGTGCAATGGCCACCTTGGTAGATGAGGAGAACACAACTTTGGTTGCTGATTGTAATGCAGAACGGCGCGCTCGTTCTGCGGCTTTGGTGCTTTGATATCGATCGGAAGAGTAACTAATATCAATACCAACATGGAGTGAGTATGGTTAAATTTCATCAGAGAAGAAAATTAGCTTTTGTGAATTGGGGTTGGATGGGGAAGGGGGGAGCGGGGGAGTGTCCGAAGTTGGCGGTTGTAACCATAAATTATAATGACAACAACATTTCACAATACTTCGGGTATAACAGAAGAAATAAGGGGGAATTCTGCATTCTTCGGAATTTTTAGCGAATTTTGCTAAATTATTTTTTTCAAAGCACAATATCTCGGTAACTATTTAACATACAGACATGTTTGATACTCCAGATAGTAGCAAATTTAACGCTCTACAAAAAAGTCTTAAATATCTCTCCATTGTGTGTAAGAAAAAAAAGTTATTAAGGAAAAACCGGAGAAAGGTCGAACATTTTGCAATTGCCCCCACCCCCTCTTTTTTCGCACAGGGTCCTCGAGGTCCAAAAGTTGAGAAAATGTTAGCTAACGACCACTGATCAACATCCCAAAGTTTCGTTAACTTTCTACCTTTTTCCACCTAACCCCACTTTTTCCAACCTGTCTACTAGACTAGCTACAGAAAGAGACATTATACTGCAATCTGTCGCCTCACATCCAAACGTGAAGACATTAACCACAAAGGAGACACACATAACATGAACAAGCACCTTTCAAAACGTGAGTATATCGTCATGTTGATAAAAACATTTTGTTAGATCTTGTAAAGAAAATAGGGTACTCCTAATAATTCACGTGCGGTTTTAATACAATGAACTATTTTTTAAAAAGTAGTAAAATAAGACTTGAATTAAGATTACAGTCGGGGTTAAGGAGTCGCGGGCCAAAGGACTCCAGGGGGCAAGCTGAGGAAGTGGAAATAACAACATAAACTCCCGATGAAGCTTTCCCCAAGACCGTCATGCGCGGTAAAAATCCGCATCCTGCACGAGGTGACCCTGCTAATAACTAAACATGACGGATCTAGACAAGGAGGTCGAACTAAACTCCCCCAATCTACGGTGTCACGTGACCCGTGCCTATGGATGGATGGCACCAGGGCGATGGTGTCGTGAACGGAACCTCTGGAGTACCAGGCAACCCTCCAGAGTAACCCGCCTTGCACCACACAGGGGGTTCTGATGGTGTGGACAGTATTTCCCCCATTCTCGTGGGAACAACATGAAGATAATAAACACATACAAAACCAAAACCAATGAGGCTCGAGGAGTGGCTCCGGCTACAGACTTGTGCCTTGAGTCTATCCCGGAAACGGAGACGAGCCAGGGGGCGGCAGCGGACTCTGGAGGTCCCACGACCGGCGTAGATACGGGGGATCAGGGGGTAGCTTCGGCCAGAGACCTGTCCCCGACACCCAAGCTGGAGGCTGGGTCCCACCGGAGGGCGGCGAGCTCCGCGGACTCCGGGGGCCCCTCCACCAGTGAGGACTCTACTGTTAGAGTAGAGGGACTGCCCCGGCAGTCCAAGCGTCTTTCCGGGGCGCAAAGAAAGAAGCTCTGGAGGGCGCAAAAAATGGCGGCCGGGACCTGGACGGTCGAGAAACCTGTAAAGGCGCAAGAGGGGAGTGCGGGTCAGAAGAGGACGCGCTCGAACTCTAGCACGCCCACTACAGACAAACGTTCCAAAAGGGCCAGGGTGCCTGTAAAGGCGCAAGAGGAGAGTGCGAGTCGGAAGACGCCGCGCTCTGGCTCTAGCACGCCTACTACAGACAGACCTCCCAAAGGAACCAAGGCCGGAACACCGGCGCAGACTGGCTCTTACAGGGAGGCTGCGGAGGGCCTCGGGATGGCGGTGATTGACAGACGCCATCCTGAGGTCACGCTAGACCAGGGGAAGGCGGACCTGATCCAGGCTGCGGTGGTAGCTGCAGTGGACTCTCTTCAGGAAGTGGAGAGCCCGCCCCAGTTCCACCGGACGCGCCTGACGGGGGGCATCCTCTGGACAACCTGTGCCGGCCCGCAGTCGCGGGACTGGCTGCGGAAAACGATCGGGGGCCTCGGTCAGATTTGGGAGGGGGCGGACTTGACAGCCGTCGAGCCCAAGGAACTCCCAAAGAGACGCAAGTTCCTCGTACGGATCCCTGACACCGTCCCGCAGGAGACGGTGATCAGCAGACTTAAGATCCAGAACCCTGAACTGGGGACGCAACACTGGTCGGTTCTAAGCAGGAAGGCAGAGGAGAAAGGACAGACGCTCGCCTTCTCGATCGACCCGACATCTTACAGAGCCCTTGAAGGAACCTCCTTCAAGGCATTCTGGGGCATGGGAAGGGTTAGCTTCCGCCCACTGGGGAAGCAACTAAAGGTTAATGGGACTTAGGTTCCTTCAGGTCAACCTCCAACACAGTAGGGCAGCCACGGCCGGACTACTAATGGCTCTGAGGAACACGGATGTGGCCCTCATCCAGGAACCGTACTCCTATAAAGGAGAGATCAAGGGACTCGGCGGAGCTACTGGAAAGCTCATCTACAGCAGATCCAGCGAGAACCCGAGGGCCTGCATTTTTGTCAGGGAAGGGATAGAGTTTCTCCCTCTAATGAATTTCTGTTCCAGGGACCTGGCAACGATCAAAATCCGATGTGGAGGAGCGGATGGGCTGAGGGACATTACTGTCGCGTCAGCCTATCTGCCAGGGGACAGCACAGACCCTCCTCCACCCAACGAATTGGAGCAGCTTATGGTGGGTAGCAGAGCAGGTGGATGGCAGACCATCATCGGCATGGATGCGAATGCGCACCATGAGTTGTGGGGTAGCTCGGACACAAACTCTAGGGGTGAGGCACTTTTACAATTCTTTATGAAATTTAATATTGAATAGAGGTAATAAACCGACCTTCGTCACAACACGGCGTGAGGAAGCTTTAGATCTAACAGTTTCCACCCAGTTTCTGGGTGACTTTGTTAAAAGCTGGGCTGTGTCTGGGGGAGTGAGTAGCTCTGACCACAGATACATCCGGTTTGAAATCGCCAAAGTCGAAAGAGAAACGGTATGGTACCGGGACCCCCGCAAGGCGGACTGGGAAGCCTACAGGGCAGACCTGGCTGTGGAACTGCGGGGGGTTAAGAGTACCATACAAAATTCAATAGACCTCGAGATTGCAGCAGTCCAATTGCGAGACGCAATTACCTCGGCCTATAACGACAACTGCCCCCTGAAAATGAGGGTGTCCACCAGGAACGTCCCGTGGTGGAACGAGGACCTCAGGCAAAGGAGGACGCAGGTTCGTAAGCTGTTTAACGCGGCCAAAAGGTCGGGAGCATGGGATGAATATAGACAGGCCCTATCGACCTATAACAAAAGACTGAGGGACGCCAAGAAGGAGTCGTGGAGGAGGCACTGCGAAGAAGTGGAAAACACGTCCGAGAGTGCTCGACTACACAAGATCCTGTCTAAGGGCCCTCAGACTAACATAGGCTCCCTTAGAACACCCACGGGAGGCTTTACAAGCTCGGGGGAGGAAACTATGGAAATTTTACTCCAGACGCACTTCCCCGGCTGTAACATAATAAACCAATCACCTCCGGACTGGGAACACTCAGAAATAGAGGCGCCTTATAGGCGGGCATCTAGAGTAGACTGGACAGTCGCTAAAGAGGTGGTTACCTGGAGCAAAATCAGATGGGCCATTAACAGCTTTAAGCCATACAAATCGCCGGGATTTGATGGAATAATGCCCATCATGCTCCAACAGGGGATAGATATACTGGCACCGGTGCTTACCCTCATTATGAGGGCCAGCCTGGCTCTGGGGTACATTCCGAGGGCATGGAGACTGGCCAGGGTTGTATTTATTCCTAAACCTGGGCGTCCAACAGACCAGGCAAAGTCCCTGAGGCCAATAAGTCTCATGTCCTTCTTGCTGAAAACAGTGGAAAAACTGCTCGACCGGCACATTAGGGGCGGTGTACTGGAAGCATATCCTCTACACTGCGGACAATATGCATACAGAGCAGGATTCTCAACAGAAACAGCACTGCACCAACTGGTGCTGAAACTGGAGAATACGCTGGAGAACAAGGAGGTGGCGCTGGGGGCCTTCCTAGACATAGAGGGGGCCTTTAGCAACACCTCGTTCGGATCGGTTCTGGCAGCTGCCCGGGAGCGTGGAATAGAGGAGACCTGCTGCAGGTGGATCGGTTCCATGCTCAGGGACAGGGCGGTGTTCACCTCACTCGCGGGAGGGACTCTGCTGGCGGGGGTCGCGGCGGGGTGTCCGCAGGGGAGCGTTCTGTCTCCCTTGCTCTGGTGTCTAGTCGTGGACGACCTGCTGGGGAGGCTCTCGGGAGGGGGGTATGAGGTACAGGGCTATGCGGACGACATTGTCATCATAGTCCGAGGAAAGGTCACACAGGCAGTGTGGGAGCGTATGCAGACTGCACTGAAAGTGGTGGAAGGGTGGACGGTTGATCAAGGGCTCGGGGTGAGCCCCGAGAAAGCAACCGTCGTGCCGTTTACGAGGAGGAGGAAGTGTGAAAGCCACAGAACTCTCACTCTATACGGTAGGAGCGTTCCAATCGCCAGGGAGGTAAAATATCTTGGGGTCGTATTGGACTCTAAGCTAACCTGGAATGGTCACATTGGAAAAATACTGCGTAAGGCAGTCATGACCTTAGCCGTCATTAGGCGGCTATATGGAAAAACGTGGGGACTAAGACCTAGTATTGCCCACTGGCTGTACACAAGGGTGGTCAGACCATCGTTAACATATGCGGCACTGGTCTGGTGGCCTAAGGTGACACAATCCAGTGCCAAACAAAAACTAGGCAAGATCCAAAGGATGGCTTGCCTATGCATCACAGGGGCCATGTCTTCAACCCCAACAGCCGCAGTGGAGGTGTTGCTGGATCTACCCCCCCCTACACTTAGTTATTATGGGAGAGGCCAGGCTAGGACTATACAGACTAGCCTGCAATGGTAGACTGAAGATCAACACAGGCTTCAGGGGCCACTGCAAAATTCAGGAGATCGTGAAGGAGCCCATGCTTGAAATGAGGTCAGACTTCGCGAGCCCGCGAATGTGCAGGGAAAACAACTTTACAGTGGAAATCCCTGATCGCGAGGCATGGCGGGAGGAGACGCCGGGCATTCCACGGGACGCGCTCGTCTGGGTAACGGACGGATCTGGCGGGGAGCGTGAGACGGGGGCAGGTGTTTACTCGGAAGGACCGAGGGTAAGTCATGGTATTTCCCTCGGAGCCCATGCAACGGTGTTTCAGGCCGAGATGTACGCCATCCTGCACTGTGTGCGGGAGAACAAGAGGAGGGGCTACACCAACAAGCGGATCCTCATAGCCACAGACAGCCAGGCAGCCCTTAAGGCACTAAGTAGCCCACGGGTAAATTCCTGGCTGGTGAGTGAGTGCCGAGACGAGACGAGCGACCTGGCTGGGCAGAATGAGGTGACCCTCATCTGGGTGCCGGGTCACTCGGGGGTTAAAGGCAATGCAGAAGCTGACAGTCTCGCGAATAGAGGGTCAGCAGAACCATTTATGGGACCAGAACCGGCTCTGGGCGTGTCAAAGAGCACTGCCAGGGGAGCCATTAAGTCCTGGGTCAGAAACCAACACAAGGTGTACTGGGCGGACTGTCCAGGGCTCAGACATGGGAAGTCAATAATTGACGGACCCAGTTCGAAGAGAGCTGTGGAGCTGCTAAACCTTAGCAGAGGACAGCTCAGAAACACAACAGGTCTCTTGACGGGACACATGGCCGTCAAGAAACACCTGCATAAAATGGGGCGGTTCGAAGGGGACCTCGCATGCAGACTCTGCGGTGAGGGGGAGGAATCAGCCCAGCACATCTTGTGTGAGTGTATAGCTCTGGACCGGAAAAGACAACTGATCTACGGTCACTCTAGACCGGAGACAGAGCAATATAAAACTTCACCCTACCAATCGCTGTGCAGACTAGTTCAAGGCACAGTTATCTTGGAATGGGTGGAGTAAGACTAAGGGTATGCACAATCAACCAAGGGTTGCGGTGCTATCGGGGCGGAAAGGACGCGGACGAGCCCTGAGGGGAAATAAAAAAAAAAGATTACAGTCGAGTAGGCAGATTGGGGCCTTCATTTCCTTTTAAATTTTCTTAACCTCTTGAAAATAGCTCCAAAACAGGAGCCGAAACGTCGAGTTCTAATTAATTCTGGATGCCATTCAACCAGTGAACCAAGTATAGCTTACACTAATGACCGCGGAAACCTTTCCGAATTTATATATATATATATATATATATATATATATATATATATATATATATATATATATATATATATATATATATATATATATATATATATATATATATATATATATATATATATATATATATATATATATATACATATGTGTGTACACAACGTTCTTTAGGGTCGTCCCAATAAATTTTACTAAGATATCTTTCCATATTGTGCCGTCTTGCTTCAAGGTTTAAAATTTCTTTTGTCTTTAAAGCTCATACCTCTACGTACATATAACTTTAGTTGGCGAGAAATGTCAATTAATTCCAGAGAATTTTCCTCGAGGCCATCAAGGGAATCGTAGAAGCGAAATGAGGATTCGGCTACCTGTTTCAAGGTGTGAGTTAGCAAATAAGGCACTGCTCGTCACGTAAGACCCAGTATGCTAGCCAGACATAACACTTGAGACCAGATATCACCGTCTGAACTGCTTCTACGTGCGAATACCTCTTTTACTACCGCCCGGAATTATCCAGGATATTTACCTTTAGAAGATATACACGTGCAATAACGGTATCATTATTACATGATGCATCGTCAGTTCCAACCGCTGGAGCATATTTAAGTGCTGCCCTCCAAAACCCTTTGAGTGTCACTTTTAGGTCTAGTTTATATACGCAATCGTAAAAGCATCATTATGGCGATTCATTAGTATAATTTCAGTGTGGGGTTTGTGTCACCTCCGTAGCATTCTGCGGACTATATCTCCTTTTATTACAGTTTGTGGTTTATGTCTACAGTCTTAAATCTACTGCCCGAGAGGCTTTTCATGACGTGCTCAAGTTGCTTATTAAAATTTCACACTTGAGCCTCGGCTCTTACCTCTAAAGTCTCTTGATATCCGCGAAGCTTACCTCTTAATTATAATATAAACAATAAAACAGTGCTTATAGTATACAGTTCATTTAGGCAAAAAATGACGTCGTTCAGAGCCATACATAGAATCAATACACATTAACTATCATCCGGTTTTGAAAAATTATATTCTTAAGAGCTAAATAAATCACCGCTGTTATGAGGTTGCCAGGTGTTATTAAAAATTAAATATAATTATAAATATATATTTAGGGTACTAGCGGAGAGAAAAATAAAAAGTTTGGGACGCAGCAAGTGCGTTATGGAAGTGAATTTTCATAAAAAAGTTTTAATAGTAAATGCGAGCAGGCATCAATTTCATTACCGGTATAGCCTATGTAGTAGAAATAATGTACCTACTATATTTTATCAAACTTACTTATTGTTTGAAAATGTACAAAAAATTTCCGAAACTAAACTTAAATGTTGGTTTCCTAGCCAGCAAACCTTACGTTAATACTAAATTGAGTTATGAAATTTGAAGTATTTACTGAAAATTCGCTACCAAAATGCACTTACTGCGTCCTGATTTTTTTACTAACATGCATCATATTTCGAAAAAAAATACAAAAATGCATTAACGAATTTGTTCTACGAAAATTAGCTAAAAATTATAGACAGCTAAACCATAAAGTTCACTAAACCTACAGTGAAAGCGTCAACTTAACTAAACGGACCGCCAAACCATCAGAGAAAGGGTCTATTTGAAATGAATTTTCTGTAAACATTTTAGTAAAGTGAAGGGCAATGACGGTTGATTCTGAAACTTAATGGTTCGCGGAACACTCTTCTTGCAACATTTTCTTTTCACAATCCGTATTTGTTTCACGTTCTTTGCCTAAACATTGCCAATTTTGACGTTTGCGACTTTTAGGTTTTGAGGATAACTCAAATATTTGTTTAACTGCCCATAACTTTTTTATGTTTAAACTTAGGAGTAATAGGTGTTTTACATTAACATGAATATATTACCCGTCACACTGGGAATCAATCCTACTGTCTGATCAGACAAGGGTCTCGAGACAGTAAAAACTTGGTTGAGTTTTTTGTTGTTTGAACAAAATAAAAGAGCTCCCTAACGTGATGCTACACAAAATCCTACCAACTGACTTTTCTGACCTGCCCTGACATCAGTTAGCCTAATTAAAAGCTAATAGGAGAAGTAAAATCAACCCTGCCATATATCAAGGTTATGTGAGCATAATGAACTTTTCCCAGCACTTTTAACTTCTTTTAGCTTTTGATTAGGCAAACTGATGTTAGGGCAGGTCAGGAAGGTCAGCTGGGAGGATTGTGTGTACGAAGTACAGTCAGGGGTGTCTTTTATTTCGTTAAAACGACAAAAAACTCATCAAAGTTTTTACTGTCGCGAGACGCTCATCTAATCAGAAGAAAGCAATGTTTAATCTATTAATCACATATTATAAATTTTATCTTTCTGCTCTCCTTGTTTTTATACACTTTAACTATGCCAAATATCGCATTGCTTCGTGCGCGCAATGTGCTTAACAAGGGGTATGTACAAAGTTTTTCTTCATGTATTATATACCCTATAGTTGAAACCACCGCTGAAGCATCAGAAAAAGGGTCTATTTGAAATTCATTTTCTGCAAATATTTAAGTAAAATGAAGGATAGTGGTGGCTGAAGCTAAAACTTAAGGCTTTATAGAACACACTTCTTACAAAATTTTTGCTACATCGCCCGTAATGTTAGTTTCAAGTTCTTTATTTAGAACATGTAAATTTTGACGTTTTGAGTTGCGACTTTTTGACGTTTTAAGAAGAAAAACTATAATACTTATAACTTCTTTTGCTTTTAGCATAAGGATCCAAATTTTGGTAAATGGCTTTATTTTTATGGCATAAATCCTCGTATGGTTGCCCTAACTTTGTTATTTCCGGAGATAAAAAAAAATTCCGAAAGAAAACGCAAAATTTTCCGGGAAAAACTCGTCCGATTTTCCTGGCTAACGAACTTATCCGAGCCACTTACGAAAGGAAGGTACTCACCAGGTTTTATCGAAATCGGTCCATTCTTTTTTAAGTTAGCGGTGTGAATCATTCATATATAAGCGTATATATATATATATATATATATATATATATATATATATATATATATATATATATATATATATATATATATATATATATAAAAAGTCTAAATCCCACTTCGGATTTGGGTTCCAGGGGTCCTAAATAGCGCTCATTTGAAGAAAATTTTTCAAAATTCAAAAGTCGCGATCTCCTCATTAGTGATTTTTTTTTTAAAGAAAATTCATATATATTACATTACCTTAGTACAAGTTATATATATATATATATATATATATATATATATATATATATATATATATATATATATATATATATATATATATATATATATATATATATATATATAGTATTAAGTCTTTGTGACGATAATAGTTGTATTTACTCTAAAAATTGTGGGAAAGCTGTCAGTTGCAAAATAAAACTCTTTATTAAAAGCAGAGCTTTCAGAAAAGTTTATTCCATTCTCAAGGCTACAACATGGAAAGAAAAAAGTTACAATTTACATGGGGAAAATATAAAAGTTTAAAATACTTACATATAATGTAAGTTTTACTATGACTAATTATGAAATAACAAACATTAATAAAACTTTTTTGTGAATTTGAGTGGTCGAAAATTGCCAAACTGACATATGAAGCTAACTATTGTGTTTTTGAAATTTGTTTTTTGTTTTTGTCTGAACATAATCTCGACCCTGGCCACAATATAAATGTTAGTAATGTTTCTATTTTACACTGTGAAACATTAAGTAATAAAAGAATGTGTTTAGAAGAATTTGAAATTACTTTTGACAATTTAATAAACTTAAAAAAAGATAATAATTTTAGAAATCTCTACCCCTATTTATATTTTCTAGACAAAAACAAAAATTGGGACCCAGCAAATACATTATGGCAGTGAATTTTTATAAAAATGCTTTGAATATCAAATATGTATTTTTAATGCAAGCAGTCATCAATTTGGTTACCGGTATAACCTATATAGTAGCAACAATGTGCCATATTTTATCAAAATAACTTTTCCGTCAATAAACTTTAAACGTTGGTTTCCTAGCCAACAAACCTTAGGTTAATAGCAAATTGAGTTATTGAAATTTGAAGCATTTAATGAGAATTTGCTACCAAAACGCACTTACTGCGTCTTGATTTTTTTTCTTGCAAACATATTTTTATAAAAAATGCAATAAAATAAGGCTGCTCAAAAAAAATAATTGTAGGGATCACCAACGACTAATGAGCCAGCCGGTGATTGTCAAAATAATTTTATAAGATGCAGCTCAAGATACCCTATAATTAACTTATGCAATTTTTTCTTGTCTCTTGTATAATAATAATTATATTGAGCTTTACCGTAGAAACGCGTCACCTTGTATATATGTAAGCAGATCAAAACTGAACGTAAACCCGGATATGGATTCCAGTGGGCCTAGTTTGCGCTCATTTGAAGAAATCTTTTTAAACTCTAAAGTCGCGGTCTCCTCATTGACGAATTTTTTGTACGAAAATTAGCTCAAAATTATGGACCGTTAAACCATAAACTTAACTAAAACTACCGCCAAAGCATCAGAGAGAAAATAACTAACCTGTTGCATATGAGCTCTTTTTGTAAAATTTCGATCCTTTTTATGTGTTGATAAAACATAACAAACACTGTTTAGTCCACCCACTAACATTAATAAAGGAATAATTTGCACTTGTATATAAAAATTTCCCAAATAAAACAGTCTCTCCATCGATACGTTCTATTAGTTAATTTTTTAAAATAAAAATTCACTAAAAATGAAGGCTCGCCTATTTTTTCCCCGAAAATGTTTTATAAAAAAACCTACTTACTAAACTTAATAATTATTAACTATACTTACCATGTTTTCCTCTAGTAAGTTATAGGTTATAGTAGTTAAAAAGTCCCTTAAAAAGTTAACCTTCAAATTTAAAATATTATCCACTGAATTGATCACAGTATCCCAATTATTTTGTGCACTTATTAAGCAACCCGAAGTAGTAGCCATCATAATAATAATAATTGTCTGGTTAGAACATGTAAACAACAACGAAATGATCTAATTAAAATCAATCCGAGGAGCAGCACTACACGAAAATTACTAAACACATGCTAGACACAGACACGCTCTGCCAAAATTCCACTGCAAACAGCAAGTGTTAAATTTGAGAGCGCACACCAGATTGCTTATTCGGTCGTTTTCGACGATGATACTCGTTCATTTCGCATGGAAGTATCGCATTTGCTCAGAGCGCCGAAAAATACACACCGCCGGGCGACTGATGTATATGGATATTTGGATATGCATGTATATAACGATAACGTTTGCAACCGTTAACACTATACTTATTCTGATGCTGTATTAATGGCTGCCGATTCCCTGATCCTCGATCCTCGATATACTAATTTTGTTTGTTGAATGCAGGAGGTAAAAAAGCAAATAAAAAATTATTAAAATATAGCATAGCTAAATTATTATTTTTTCCACGGCAGGCGGCAGTGCGCGCGCACGGATGCACTTATTGAGGAGCCGCCCCTGTGTTGATATCACCTGATCTTGTATGGCCAGCCAAAATCCCTCTGTCTCTGGAAACATCTGTCCGGACACCAACCAGTAGTTCGACGCCAATTTGTCGACATGTGCCTGGAAAATCTCATTCAGATGTCGCCATGGAGAGGCTTCTGGATCCAAGGTTGCAGCTTGTCCTGATCTGTCCGATAGCAACTTTGTATTTCACTTTCTTTTAATTGTAGCGGTGCTAAATCATCTGCCTCCCATTGGGCACGGCAGAGTGTAGAAGTAAGCACCTGCTGATGGAAATATGTACGCTTTGGGTTGTAATTTCTTACATGACAGTGGCCCGCCTCATCAGCACCCCGCCACCGACGTCCCGCATGCTGTCATATCCAGCGCCAGACATGCTCTAGCGAACCTCAGGCAGCAGCATTTTTCCGAGGCTTTCGTTTTCCTCCATTTTCATGGGTGTGCCACCAATTAACCCTGATGGCCCAGGTAGGGATGAAGGAAGGAATAAGGTAACATGGTTAAGGAAAAAGAGGGTAAATAGGACAGAGGACAACTGGTTGTATCGTTTACGTCGTTACGAGTAGCGGTGAGCATACTGCTGGAAGCGGTACACCCACCGGCCAGACAGACCTGTGTAACGTGCTTGTTACTCTACCCCCTTCTCCTTTCTCACCCGGGCTTGGGACCGGCGATGGCGGAGTTTTATTATTATTATTACTATTATTATTATTATTATTATTATTATTATTATTATTATTATTATTATTATTATTATTATTATTATTATTATTATTATTATTATTATTATTATTATTATTATTATTATTATTATTATTATTATTATTATTATTATTATTATTATTATTATTATTATATGTCACTTTACTTTATCAACACTGATAAAAGATAGATGATCTGAGAGTTTCTCAGCAGGTCTTACTTAGATGATAATGATAATAATCTGAGTTACATTTTTTTTTAGGTATATTTACGACTGAGCTGAAAATAATCAACACAGATTCTCCGTCTCCTTCTTTTTTGTTTTTCTTCTTCTCTTTCTTATCATAGCTCTCTTTTATTATTATTCTTCTTCTAATTAATCTTCATATGCTTTTCTCACTCTACCTTTTATTTATATTACGAAAATTTGCCGCCATATGCTACTTTATTGTATCAACACTGATAATAATTCATGATCTGAGAATTTCTCAGCCAGTCTTGCTTTGATTACTAAAAAAGCCTGGACGCAGAAAGTGCGTTATGGTAGTGAATTTTCATAGAAATGATCTGGCACAAATATTTTTTGTAACTTTTTTTTCTTGTAAAATAGAAATCTAAATGTTGGTGTATAGCTTCCTTTTTACATCGTAAACCTACCTACCAAATTTGGTTATCATAGCTTAGTTATTTGTTGAGATACAATTTTTTTCGAATGAAAACTACCAAAATTTTCCCGGAAAACCTCGTCCGATTTTTCTGACTAACGAACCTGTCCAAGCCATTTACAAAACGAAGGCGCATGCCAAATTTTATCAAAATCTGCCCATTATTTTTTGAGTTATCGGTGTTATACCCACACACACACACACACAAATATATATAAACTGAAACTGACCCCGGATATGGGTTCTAGGGGTCCTAGTTCGCGCTCATTTGCAAATAATTTTTCAAAATTCAAAAGTCGGGATCTCTCCATTAGTTAATTTTTTCTACGAAAATTCACTAATAGATTGGAGCCTTCTCTGTACAAAGCAAACTCTCAGAAACAGTGCAGCTACTTCACAGACTAATAGCGATGTTTGATAAAGCGTCTGGCACTACGTCGGTTTGGCCGCTGTAGAACAGTGCGGAAGCTACTCAGCAGTCCAATTTTGTATTGTCATAATTACAGCTTCTAAACACATTCGTTTAAGAAAGCTCGCTTCATATCGTTCACTTACTATCTTGCTGTTTTAAAGCTTAACGTCAGTACGTGTGGAACGCAGCGGTTATTATATAGAACGTTTAATGTTAGTGTTAAAGTGTTCTCTAGTTACTACGGAAAGAGCAACTAGCTGTAGGATTAGTCATGTTAAATTTGCAACAGAGTTGTGCATCGTGGATTCCATCTCGTTAACACGTTTATTACTTCCAACCTTAACGATATAGTTTCAGAACTAAGTTGTACTTGCAACTCAGTCTTTTGGGACAACAATAAGCTAACACCATAATACAAAGTATTCCATGCTTAATTCATTTTAATTAACTGTGCATTAAATAGAAAATGAGCCAAGTTCCACTGTGTTTCAGATAATAATCAGGTTAAAGTATATAACAAACTTTACAAGTTTGACTACAATATGGGGAACGCACTTTTATCCCTTGGTAGACCCCTAGACGTGAAGTGTGTGATACCATGACTTTTATTTCTCAGATATTCCTAAGCCTAGTTTAGAAGACGTAGCATATTAGCCTAGTTAAGAAGACGTAGCATACCCAAAAACAAGAAAAGACGTAAAGTATAATGAGCGTTTTTTTTTATTGTCATTGTTAACATGGAATAAAGATAATTGGAGGGTTAACTTGCTGAGGTTGGTAATTAATAGCAGAGACGATTTGTTTCTCTTTAAGTATAGAACATGTTGTTTTAGTAAGGATCTGAAGCACTAGTTGTTGATCTAGACTGACCGTGACTAAAAGAGAAACAAGTAACAAAAAAACAATGTTATCAACAGTGGTCTCTATATGCGAATTTTTATAACAAAATTTACCGCTGACGAGATCGAGACTTGAAGATTACTTTCAACAAGTGTCTATGAACGCGCGTAAACTAACACTTCTAGTACCAATATCCTGGGATAGTTTTAATTTTTATTTGTACACACATACGCACACACACAACTGTATACAGTATGTCTCAGCTCTCTGAGGGCAAAAGATGCTACCTTCTGTGAAATAGATAGAAAAATAATTCAAGATGGTGCCCTTACAGGCCAGCTCTTCACAACTTAAAATTAGTTACACTCGGACAGTAGGTAAACACTACCTTGCCGGTAAATCTACACTTTAGCTATGCCTACCGGTCAGATGCTTGGACATACGATTTTATTATACATTGTGTCCAAACTAGATGGGAATGTATTGCTATCTCCGTTATTATTAGAGATAGGGAGACAGTTAAATCAGCAATGTTTTGTAGAATTTCATGCTCATTCCAAATGTGACTTGTATTTTGCACTGACTCTTTTCGTTTTCGAGTTATTTTGAAGAAACCAAAATTTGTCGATTTATTTTTTCTTCAATATCTAAGTAGGCGTTGATCTGACATGTCTAAGACTTGCACATTATCAGGACACTTTTTACAGAGTCATCTTTCTGTGCTATTCCCAACTTTGGATTGTCATTTGTTTTTGAGTTACATGTATTAACGTTTGTTTTTGAGTTACATGTATTAACGTTTGTTTTTATTATGGCAGCCACATTGGATTTTTTGCTCATGTGATAGCTTGTGAAAAGAGCTTTCCAATGATGTACAATACGATTGAGAAATCTTGTAATTGCACTGACAATTTTGACAAAAACCGTTTTAAGGATAGTAGGCTATGAAATCCAATACCAGAAAACCAATGACAAAAAAAGTGTTAAAAAAGCAGTAGGCCCTGGAGTCTAACAATAGACTTCTACTTTTAACATAATTTTCCGTAATGATCCACGATAAAAAAAAGGAAGTTTGAGGACACCAATCAATCGGCCCATTATTACAAATGATATTTTACATTACTACATTATCCTACAAAATTTTAATAATTTAATTAAATAGGCAAACCTAGCAAATAACTAAATTTACTAACATAACTCAAAAAAAGCAGACTAATGATTTACGCAGACGCCCTTGAAAATTGTTTGATTTTTAAACGTAAGTCAACTGAAAAACAACAGCAGAAAGGTTGTTATGGATATAACACTATCACGACAATTAAGAATACTGTCATTCTTAATTATCTGAACAATTTGAGGTGTATTTGACACGCTACTTAAAATTTTGTACTAATTAGTTTGTTTCCTGTTTATTTTAAATATTATTCAACAATATGTTCAGTAACGAAGAATATTTTAACATGTTGGAATGTTATATTGGTTCTAACCGAAATACTGAGGCAGCTGCAAATCCATATCAAAACAACTACCTAGAAAGACGGCAACCAAACACCAACATATTTCGCAGGATGGTAATAAATCTATTGAACGACGGTAGCTTCCACGCAACGAAACTACCAATGCCTAGAAATGAAGAAAGAAATAATGCCGTCTTACAGGTTTCAAACGAAAACCCTCCGCAATCTGTTCGGTTTTATGGTGAACAAATTGACGTTCCAAAGAGTACGGTACACCGTGTATTGAAACAAAGTCATTACCATTCATACAAACCTGCAATCGTACAAGGCTTAAATGTTGACGATTACCCCAGTGGCCACAGGGTCTCTCCTAAGTTAAGATAAAGTCATACGGGACTTTTGGTTATGGTTTTTATTAGAGATTAATTGTTAAAGCTTATCTGGGTGGATATTCGGGAGTGATTGAATGAAGTACCGAATCAGTTTAAAGATAATCTATTTACAAACTATTTACAAAAGAAAACAGAGGATTCCTTTTGCTAAAAATTATGTACAAAGCCGTTATGGGGAATCGGAGGTAGAGGCAGTTATGTGACTTTAGCAAAGATATTCACGGATTATACAGAGGGTGGGTCACGCGACAGCCCCTTCAGCGGCCGGGGTTTTGATACGCGGTGTGGGGTGGCAAGAAAATAAATTAAACGAAGATTCACCCAACGGCAGCGGGAGGCGCCCGGACAGACCAAGAAACCAGGCACCGTCTGGCTGTAGATTTCCTGATTCCGAATCCTTGCCGGAAACGCAGAGGCGGCCACACGGAAAGCTGTTTTTTACTGGAGACGATGATGTCATCACCATGGTGGTCAACACCACACAGCCCTCTTGCTTAGCCACTTACACTTGCGATCTCGGGGAAGCGGAACTCTGGAACGCAGTTCCCCAGTTCTTCAGGCCTGCCCATAAACGCCGCCCTACGTCGGATAACTGGCCCTAATTAAATCAAACAAAGCCACTTGGCTATTATCACGGCTGCCACTCTGGGACCTGGTGCTCCTGCTATTCTACTTCGAATAATGCTCGGCCGGGCCCTCCACCTCGATCCAATCTCGGTACCTAATAATAGCAGAAGAACGAACAACAATTACAACAGCGGAACGCTCTGTATATCAACAGTTTATGTACAGAACCTATCAACGGCGGTGGAGCTCCTAAGTCTGCTTCTGCGGCGTTCCGGTCGACCGGGTGCATGCAGTTCCGCTTCTCTCGACGCGGCGACTCCAAGCCGTGTTGAGATAGCCGTCCAGTGAAAGCGACCTCGGTCCACTCGCCGAGCATGTTGAGGCCTCTGCATGGTGAACTATACTCATTTTACCACCAGTCCTCTATTCAGCGCGCCGGATCAAAATACCAAATATAATTAAAAGTGTTTGCAAATAATTAATCCCTTGTAAATGGAGTAATTGCAGTTTATGGCTGTCAATTAGGCTGGGTGATCCCTCCCGGATTATCAACTCCGTGACAATATATATATATATATATATATAATATATATATATATATATATGTATATATATATATATATATATATAAACTGTGTGTTCCCAAATATAGGTTCCACTGGTCCTGATTCCTGTAATAATGAAGGAGATACGGAACAATACCATTTTATTTTAAAAGTTTCGTAGCAATGCTAACAAAGAAGTCTGCATACGTTTTAACTTAGACATACAGGGTGAAAAGTTATTAACTGTAAATGTCAAAACAATTAGAATTTTAGCTTAGGTCACAGTTTGACGAGTAGTATCTCCAGCTTTCAGGTTTCCCAGTAGTAATAAATCACGCTCTTTATATATATATATATATATATATATATATATATATATATATATATATATATATATATATATATATATATATATATATATATATATGTATATACTTAAATTGATTGATCCCAAATATAGGTTCTACATCTCCTGGTTCATGTTAATAATGAAGAAAATAGGGGATAATACCATTTTATATCAAAAGTTTCGTAGCAATGCTAACAAAGAAGTGTCAGTATTTTTAGTCAATTTTCGTAGAAAAAAAATCACTAATAGGGATATCCTGAATTTTGAATTTTGAGAAAATTTTTTGCAAATGAGGGCGAATTAGGACCCCTAGAACCCATATCCCGGTTCAGTTTCAATTTTTATATGTTTATATATATTATTATTATATATATATATATATATATATATATATATATATATATATATATATATATATATATATATATATATATATCACACCGATAACTCAAAAAATAATAGGCCGATTTTGATAAAATTTAGCATGTACCTTTCCTTTGTAAATGGCTTGAACAAGTTCGTTAGTCAGTAAAATCGGACTAGATTTTCCGGGAAAATTTTGAGTTTTAATTCTTCTTAAAAAATAAGAAAGATATGATAACCAAATTTAGCAGGTAGGTTTAGGATATAAAAAGTACACCAAAATTTAAATTTTTATGTTACAAGAAGAAAAAGTTTTGATAAAATATTTGTGCCAGATCATTTCTATGAAAATTCGCTACCATAACGCACTTGCTACGACCAGTTTTTTTTTTAATTTGAAGGGTTCTAAAAGCAGGGCATACTACCTGCCACACTTAAATTGGGAATTAATTATTTTTACTACTTCGAAAAACTCATTTGTACCAATTTTCAAGACAATACGTCATATAGTGTTCTAGATATCAAGGAATGTGTAAATTCAATTTCTTAGTTACACACACTATATCTGTTTTATTTTGACTTTGAACTGTAATAAGTTTGGCTAAGTCGTCATACATTGACGTCAAAAACTCGTTGCTGCTCTGCGAGTGGTTACTTTTTGAGCAGACTGTATTTATATTGGCACATTGTGCTTTACCAGTGATCTTTTGCTTTTACATACGGGCAAACAATTTTTCCAGCAGAAACTGTAAAAAAAATACAATTTGAAAAGATCACGCATTAATATTAACCGCTAGAAACAGTGTGTTGGCAACTTACCTAAAGCGCTTATCACCTAACTCACATATCATAGGATAAAACACGTTTCTTCACTTAATATTTACGACGAAAAAAATTTCCCCAAGCCCTTCTTTATCGCAGAGTAACCAGGCAAAGTCTTCAGAGGATCTCGAAGGATACACGTTGCGTAAACCATTATGAATATTGTATGGGGCATTTGATATGAGTGGCTGGGTGTTCTGTGGGGGGGTGTACGGTCCATTATTATGTTGAGAGCAACTCGTGGAAGCATTAGTCATGTGCGGCTCAGGTGGCACGCTCAACCCTGTCCGTGTTATATCGAATTACCGCATGATAAATGATGATAACTTTAATTATTCCCAATTAGGTTATATGTGTTTTCCAGTTTTATAAAATTAATAGATGCGGTTAACAGATCAATAGGCACACATTTCATGCGGGATCGCCTATAATTAATCCATCTAGAAGCTGCATTCGTATTATGTGTATAGTAATAGTTATTACAAATATTCTGGATCAATGCAGAAATATAGTAAAAGGTTCGGGACGCAGCAAGTGCGTTATGGTAGTGAATTTTCTTTAAAATATTTTTAATAGCAGATGCCTTTCTTTGATGAAAGCAGGCATCAAACTTGGTTGCCTATATAGTAGAAACAATGTAACATGTTTCATCGAAATAACTTTATTGTTTGAAAATATATAAACATTTTTCAAAAGCCTGGATGCAGCAAGTGTATTATGGAAGTGAATTTCCATAAAAATGTTTTTAATAGCAAATGCGAGCAGGCATCAATCTGATTACCGGTATAGCCTATGTAGTAGAAACAATGTACTATATTTTATCAAAATTACTTATGGTTTGAAAATATACAAAAATTTTCCGAAAATAAACTCAAATGTTAGTTTCCCAACCAACAAAGCTTATGTTAATAGCAAATTGAGTTATTGAAATTTGAAGGATTTAATGAAAATTAGGTAAATTTGCAGATTACCTCCCGAACGCTTTCCAAAAAATTGTTTTCAGAAACATTACTAGGACCCCACCTGGATGTACAAACCACAAAAAAAAATCTTGGTCACACCCTCCAAGGAGGTTATGGGACTGGAAGTGGATAGGGGTGCTGGGCGGGGTAGGTAGTAAAAAGGAAATATGGGCAGAAAATACGAAGAAAACTGCTTGAAAGCTCTCTATTTGAAGCCATATCCCCATTAAATCCTGCCTACCCCCATTTGCCCGAGGTCACGTAACTTCCTTGGGGGGTATGAATAAGAAGTTTTTCTTGTGGTTTATGCAACTAGGGTGGTTGTATGCACACGATGGGGAAGGAAAATGCTTTCGACGAAGCAGACCCTTCCCCCCGTTTTACTTGCGGCAGTGGCGGGCGGTTGGGGGTGGCTGCATCGTCGTGGAAATTTTCCTTCCCCCATGCATACAACCACCCTCGCTGCATAAACCACAAGAAAAATGTCTTGATCCTACCCGCCAAGGAAATTACTGCACCTGGGGGGATAGGGGTGCTGTGCGGTTAGGCAGGGTTTAAGGGGGATATGGCTTCAAGATGTGAAAAAGACAGCTTTCAAGCCCGTTTTGTTCGCATTTTCTGCTCAAATTTCGTTTTTACTACCTACCCCGCCTAGCACCACTACTCACTCCTGGTCCCGTAACTTCCTTGGGGGGTGTTAACAAGAAATGTTTCTTGGGGTTTGTGGATCCAGGGGGAGGCGTTAGGCAGGTTTCTGAAAACAGTTTTTAAGAAAAGCATTCGGGAGCTAAACTGCAAATTTACCAAAAATTCGCTACCAAAACGCACTTACTGCGTCCACATGTTTTCTCACAAACACATCATATTTCGATAAAAAATGATGCATTAACGAATTTGTTCTACGAAAATTAGCTAAAAAAAAAAACTATAGACCGTTCAACCATAAACTTCACTAAACCCACAGCGAAAGCATCAACTTAACTAAACCGACATCCAAAGCATCAGAGAAAGGGTCTATTTGAAATGAATATTCTGTAAATATTTTAGTAAAATGAAGGGCAATGACGATTGAATCTGAAACTTGCAGAACACTCTTCTTGCAACATTTTCTTTTCACAGTCGGTATTTGTTCACGTTCTTTGCCTAAACATTGCCAATTTTGACGTTTAAAATTGCGTGTTTGACGTTTTGAGGAAAACTCCAAAATTTGTTTCTTTAACTGCCCATAAATTCTTTGCCTTTTAAGCTAGAGACCTAAGTTTTGGTGCAGCGTTCACTATTTATAATAAAAACATGCGTACCAAATTTGGTTGCCCTTACTTTGTTATTTACGGAGATATGAATTTTTTTTAGAAAGAAAACACAAAAATTTCCAGGAAAACCTGGTCCGATTTTTCTATCCAAGCTACTTGCAAAAAGAAGGTACTCAGTTATGGTCAGATATATATATATATATATATTATATATATATATATATATATATATATATATATATATATATATATATATATATATATATATATATATATATATATATGTATATATGTATATATATATATATATATATATATATATATATATATATATATATATATATATATTATCTGTTTGCTGTACTTTCTGTGATTCTTTATTTGTTTACGTGGACTGCAGTTTCGAACCTTCCTGGTTAATCATCATCACGCTGATAATGAAGGTTCGAATCTGCAGTCCACGTAAACAATAAAAAATCACAGAAAGTACAGCAAACAAATAAAATGTATATTTAAAATTGATTACAGTGTAGTGCAACATTCCAAAAGATAGACGATCGTTTCACTAAGAAAGTTAGCAAGTATCATCTGAGGATGAAAAATTCTGAATACCTTTCTTTTGCAAGTGTTTCGTTAGCCGAGAAAATCAGCTATTTTTTCCCCGAAAATTTTGTGTTTTCTTTCGAAAATTTTTTACATTTCCAGAAAGAACGAAACTATCGCAACCAATTTTGTACGCGCGTTAACCTCTTAACAGGTAAATTACCTACCAAAATTTAGATCTGTATGTTTAGAGACAAAAAAGTTATAGGCATTTAAAGAAAATTCGGATTTTCCTCTTAAAACGTCAAAGTCGCTATTTGAGATATCAAAATTGGAAACATTTAGGTAAAGAACGTGAAACGTATACGGGTTATGCAACAAGAAGAGTTTTTTGCAGACCCTTAAGTTTCAGCTTCAATCGTGAAATCTCGGCCGCAATTATGGAAAATGACAGACGACATGAAATTAAAAACTTGCCATGTGATTGTTATTTAACTGGGGGATTCAATCAGTGATTAAAATATACTATATTTATAGCTTTATTAATGGGCCCAAGTACAGTTGTAGTGCAGCATAAATATATTATGCTGTCGCATAATATAGCAGAAATTTAAACAAAATCAACAAGTCTCCATAAAAATGATTCTAAAATAGTTTATTTTATATGTAAACCTGAACATAAGACGTCATATAAGACCGAAACAGTCGTGGTATCTGTTTCAATGGTAATTCTACTAATTCTGTAATTATTCATTGTTACGTATGCTTTGAATATAATATCCCGGGCATCAAGCCGATCTAAAGTATCACGCAATTAAAACGTTAGTTGACGTGTGCCTAGATGGTGCAGGGGACTTCGCGCTTGCCTACTGAGCAGAAGGTTACGCGATCGAATCCAGCTCGATGTATCTTTTTTTGTTTTATTTTGACATTTGGAGAAACAATATTGCACATATTTCATACGTTTTGAACAGGATCTCATTTTTATTAAAAATGCCTAAATAAGTTTGTCACCTTTGAGTCTAAAATTGTAATTTTGTTATTGTTGATATTGAGAAAACCGGTTTGATTAGGTTGACTAAAACTGGCGATGAGTAAGAAAAGTTACCTGCTACGTTTACAAGTTGGAAGATACTGTACTTTTCTAAATATGAATTAAGTTTCCTTCTGGAAATCTTCTGTATACATTTAATGAAATTTGTAATAAAAGTTGCTTTGAAAGAGACTTACACTATCTACATATACAGCAAAATCTAGTTCTTTAGCTTCATAGAAAATTGAGTTTTGGGCATTTTTCTCAAAAGGAGTTAGAACGCAAGATTTTTTGATATTTGAGACATATCGATGGTAACACTTTCGAAAGAATTCTTCAAATGTGCGGGTACTAGGACCTCTAAAATCGATCTTCAAGGTCTGTGTACGCTTTAAGTATTAACTTTACTAATATTTCGTGTAATAAAAGTGTACAATTCTTATGAGAATTCGCTACTTTAACGCACTTGCTGCGCCCCGAAATTTTTATTTGATTTAAGTAAAACCATCGTAGTTTTACTTAAGCCAGAGTTTTTATAATTGTTGAAGCTGAAGTTCTTCTCGCTACTACATTCCTTAAACTCATCCAGTGAAACGTAATTTGCGTATGGACCACACCATTTTAAGAAACCAATTAGATCTCAAGTTGACCATCTTGATAAAATATTATACCTAATTAGAATTACTATTATTGATTATTTTATAATATGTTTTCTATAAATTAACACATACCTATCATATATTAACCATGTCTAATTTGATTTCAGTTTCGACGTTCGCGGTCGTCCGTTCGGCAAAGCCCTTCACTGGTCCGATCCGAACATGTTCGGGCCCAGAGCTTACTTCGTGACAGTTTCTAAACCCGCAGCTCTCACCCTGGACGGAGTGCACCTCGATGACGAGGGTATATATCGTTGTCGAGTGGATTTCCGCACGACACCCACTAGAAATTTCGCTATCAATCTCACAGTTATAGGTAAGTTCTCCAGCTCGTTCTCGCTTTTCGTTGATGCTGATGTCTCTGTTATATACTCTGTTATACTCCACGGAAAGTTAAGTGCTCTACAAATAATGCGGTGTTTCTAGCTATTCCGTGAAGCCTCAACTTGGAACCATACTTGGAACCATTTACCGTCTCCAAGCAAGGTGTGTTGATATTTTCTTGTTGCTTGTATTATAAACAGAAACGGAAAAAAGTTTCTTCTGGTAAATGAAAGTATAAAGTTTTGCCCTAAACTACAATATTTGATAAGCTTTAAGATGAGGTTTTCTGGTACAGCAAGTGTTTTATAATATAGACTTCTTATAGCTATGTTTAAAATCCTAAATTGCTCGTTATCTTATAAAGGAAATACGTGAATAAAGTTTTACTAAAGTAAGTATATTCTCTTACAATTTAAAAAAACTATATACATATATGTAAATATATACATTTTTATTGGCTTTTTAGTCATATAACGTGAGTAATGCAAACACACTCAGATTAACTTTAAAACATAAATGACGCTTTGGAATTCATGTGTCGTCAAAATTCTGTTTTCTGACAGACACAGCTGCCTTTATTGTGCAGCGTAATGTATATAATCTAGAAAAGGAGTTTGTTACCTAAAAACTTTAGTAGCAAGTTACTCGTAAGAGATAGGAAAACCAATTAGAAACCGGTGTAGAATTGAATTTATAACTTAAATTTGTAATAATATACAGGGTGCACTATTTGAAAAAAATGACTTTTGCAATATTCAATATGTGTAAGTTGGTCTTTAAATTTAAAACACTCTGTATGATACAGGTAAACTTTAGGTAGATAATATGAAGGCTTCATCCTAGAAGTTATAGTATTCTAAATTCCAGCCTTTTATCTTAAAAAAGATGTAAAATACAAAATGTTATAAATGAGGATAGAAGATCGGCAAAATGTAAAAAATCACAATATCTATGAAATAGTTGATGATAGGGATAGGAAAGCCTAATATAAATCTTCACAAAATATTATGGAGAATTCGAATATGTAATAAAAAATAGGGCATTCTTTTTAAATTAGCAAAGTTGATGACTACTTCCGGTCTAACCGGAAGTGATGTGACCTTGAAAATAATTTAGAATAAAAGACAATTACGAATTGTGACCGCTGCCAAAATTTCAAAATTTAGGATATCAGGGAACTTCATAAACTTCTAATGCACGGCTATTGTGAAAAACCCTGTATATATATATATATATATATATATATATATATATATATATATATCCTGTGACATGGCCAGACTGGAAAAGGTCAAAGCTCACAAAACGCTTCTACACAATCCCAGTCAAGAAAACCGTCAAGCATTTAACGACGCAAGAAACCGCTATGTCCGCATTCTTTCTGAGGCAAAAAACTCGTTTAATAACCACATCAAAAACAAAGTCCTCTTAAGCTCCAACGGCGGCAAACCCTTCTGGACTCTTGCTTAATATATTGGGAATAATTTCTACAAGAGCACGTTCCCACCTCTTGTCTCAGGGGATGAAATTGCTTCTACTGCCCTGGGAAAGGTTGAACTTTTTGCTTCGTTGTTCGCCGGCAATTCTACGCTCAACCCACCTCCAAATGTTCAACCACCAACAGTCCCCAACCTCGCGCATAAAATGACTGATATCATTTTCAAAACTAAAAGGGTACGAAAGATGCTCTCTTCTCTTAATACCAGGAAAGCCTCTGGCCTTGACGAGATCCCAGCAATTGTTCTCAAAAAATGCGCACCAGAACTTGCTCCTGTCCTGACTCCTCTGTTTCAGATATCTTACAATAAAGGCATATTCCCTAGTAACTGGAAAACTGCTCGAGTACAACCCATCCCCAAAAAATGATCCAAAGCGCTTCCTAGCAACTACAGGCGTATTTCTCTCCTTTCAGTCGTCTCTAAAGTGATGGAAAAGTATGTAGACACCGAATTACTAAAATTTCTTGAAAAACAGTCTAATCCACGACAGGCAGTATGGATTCCGTCAGCGCAGATCGACTGACGCTAGACATATCCAAAGCATTCGACCAGGTCTTCTCCACATCAATGACCTCCTGTCTAGCACATCCAACCCAGTTCACAGTTACGCAGACGACAGCACCCTCCACTCAAATATACAATATTCTAAGCCTGTCTCTTTAGTCCACTTAGATGAGGATCGCAGACTCATGGAGGGTTCTGTATCCGTGGATCCCCAAAGAATATTAGACTGTGGAAGTAGAAATCTTGTACAATTCAACCCCAACAAATCTCAATCTTGCTTTCTTTCCCATAAGAGATAAACCAGCCCTAGACCCATCACAATGAACAACCAAGTTATTCAAAGTAATGAGTCTTTTTATCTTGTTGGCATTTCTGTGGATCTAAATCTCAATTGGCACCAACATGTCACATCAATTGCAGAAGCGGCTGCTAAGAAATTAGGTTTCCTCTTCCGGGCTCGCAAATACTTTTCACCAGCTAGTCTCTATACCTTATATACTTCACAAATAAGGCCAAACCTCGAATACTGCTCCCTCATCTGGGGTGCAGCTGCCGCTTCTACACTCGCTATCCTCGACTCCATTCAAAAGAGAGCTAGACGTCTCATCGGTGACCCTACCCTCATCCAAGGGTTGCCATCCCTTGTCCACCGACGTGCCGTTGGTGACCTCTCTCTTTTATAGATATCTGCACGGGCACTGCTCAGATGAGCTTTCTTCCATAGTTCCTCCACCTGCTGCCCCCAACAGATCAGGGGAACAGAGCGAATGCACCCTTTTACTTTCCAGGTCACCAGACATAGAACATCTTGTTATGCCCGCTCTTTTGTCCAGAGGACTTCCAAGTTGTGGAATTCCTTGCCGGCACATGTTTTTCCTTCTCTTCCGAACCTCCAAAGTCCAGAATTAACAAGTTGCCTCTTTCCTCCTTGTCAGCACCCACGGTACGATAGTATTTATGCTGTAAGCCCTCGTGGTGTGTTGTTAAGGAATATTTTTATTGTTGGTCTGTTTGAACAAATGTAGAGTTTGTGGGCAGTTTTTACCTTGAAAATAAGGCAAATGCAATGTGCAATAATAATTCTCTGAGATAAATCAGTTTCTATAAACAAACTTCTAGGTACGGTAAAGAATAATTTTAAAGCTAATATTCAGTAGTGCAAACAGGCATTTAAACCAGTTTTCTTATTTTTATACAAAATCATATTTTAAATTACAATTCCTAGATGGAATATAATCTACCACCTCAGATACTTTAGAAATAATATATTTACTCCAAAGTACATGGAGCAATATACTGTGTGTGTTTTTGTTTCTTTAACATCGGCCTATTTCCGCGACTATGGCCAATCACCGACGCCAGAGAGCAGTTTCACCTAACTATCCTGGAATTTTTGCCGAACCCCTGCTTTTCTGTAAGGAGGGTAGGGATCATTAACGTGCCCAATATCGCATGGACACGGGACCTACGGCTTTACGCCCCCTCCGAAGGGCGGGACATGCAGACATTCAACTTGCTCAAATACAATTCCACAACCGCGGTTGATGTTAATGTTACAGTTTGTACTGAAAAAGTGACAGGAGAACCCTGGTATCAAACACAATACCCTTCGGTTCAGAGGCACACGTTCTTACCGCTGAACCATCGAGGTTCTACGATAAACTATATTCCATGTAATAATTGTAATTTAAAATATATTGGCCAAACAAACAGTGTCCTTATAAGTAGGTTAACATAACACGGAAGTGATATACATCTATAAAGCCCTTGTTCTAAATGTGCAGGGGTTTCGCTTGGTGAGGGGGGATTACGATGGGAAGGATTCCGATGTCGCTATTTATATAAGGGATCAAATAAAATATAATTTTATCTCTGCAACGAGCAGTGCGTTGCAGGTATGTGTATGTCTGAATATAAATGATAAAAAAATTACTTGTGGTTGTGTAGCGTAAGCATCAATTGAATTACAAACCCTTCATTGATGAACTCGAGAATTTAATTGGAAATGCACTGTTGCTTACATATGATGTTGTCATTTGTGGAGACATTAACATTGATATACTAAAAGACGATTGCATGAGCCGGGTGTATAATGCTTTGCTGAAGGAAATTGGCTTTAGACAAATGATAGAAGAGCCAGCGCGAAAGGGGGCATTACTGGACCACATATTGGTGTCAGAGAGTAGCCTTGTAATGACATCGGGTTGTTGCGTTATCTGATGTATCTGATCACGATATGGTATATTGTGTGTTAAACGTGATAAAGGCTAGCCGGAAGCCATGTATTGTGACAGGTCTTGATTACGAGCATTTCAGTAATGACTCATTTATGGCAGATTCATGATCTCCAATCTTGACAACATCTATTACACGGGAGATATTGGTGAAAAAGTTACGATACTTACCAACACTATTACTGATTTGTTTGACAAGCATACCCTTATAAAGTAAAAAGAATTACTAGGAAACAGCAGCCCTGGGTAATGGCCAATGTAAAAATGCTAATGTGGCTGAGAGACAATGCTAAACTAAAAATGTCCTATGTCCCCGACTGTAGGGGACAGGAATTACTACAAGCCTCTGAGAAATTTTTCCAGCGTCACTATAGTTAGGGAAAAAGGCATAATTTAAATATGGGCGTAAAGGTATGCGTGATTTATCTAAGGAATTGACTAGACTAAATATTAAAGATAGAAAGGCTAGTGTTTAGATTAATGATAGCTTGAGTGACGTAGATAAGTTAAATGAATATTTTGTGAATAGTGTTCCATTGGTTCCGACAAATGATAACTATATGAAATATTATCCACATATAAATCGCCTAGACGATTTTCAATTCGTTCTGATAGACACAGAAAACACATCTAGATGCTTAAATGGAATCAAGGGTAATGAAAATGGTACTGATAATACAGGGCTTTAATTAATTTCCGAACCCCACGTGACCGCTTAAGTTAGGCAACCCGGCATACACGGTTGTACAACCTGAATTAATGAAATCCCTAAGATGCCAGTGTTGTCTCATATTTCTTTTGGGGTTTTATAAAAAATATAAAAATTATAATAAGTTGAAACAGTAAATGTCTTAAATGTATTTATTATTTAGTATTTTTAACCGCAAGTCTGTTCATGTTTAGTTTGCAGGTTATTGATTGTTTAAAAAATAAATTAAAAACATAATAAAATATTACTTTTATTTTGTATATATATATCAAAATTTTGTAATGTACGTAAACAAATTGAGGTCCGATTATTTAAACTTATAATTTACGGTTTTAGGAATGTGTATTGTGTAACATGTAACAAATATATACCTGTTTGGGCAGATTACCGACGAATAGATTTGGTAGGGCTTCGTTCCACGCGATGTCGAATATCGTCAATAACATAACTTTAACATACCTACACTTTTAACTTACGTAAAAACTCAAAGAAAATGCTAAGTTTTGATAAAAGCTGTTTATTTTTATTGTCCAACAGATAGAAAATTAGTTGAAGAAGGCAAACACCGGTCGAACTAGGAAAATTCACAATATATATACAAAATAACCGTCAAAAGGGAATTGAGCGCCAATGGACTTAACTGTCAATTGTCAATTGATTTAGTAAATTTAAGGTCGCTAGTCTAGTGGTTTTTTTTTGGTTATTTTTTGACTGCCTACTCATAAAATCATATTCCACTAAGAGAGAGACAGAATCCGGTCACGTGGGGTTCGGGAATTAATAAAAGCCCTGTATAAGTCTTGAAATAATTAATATAATTAATTACTATATTTTAGCTTGGTATTTTCCAGGCTCGTGGAAGTGTGTTAGAGTGACGCCTTTTTCGAAGGTTGATGAGCCTTCAGGGTTTAAGGATTTGAGCTCAATTAGTCTGTTGCCAATCTTATCAAAGATTTTTGAAAAGATTCTTTGCATGCAGCTGAGACAGTATCTTGACAAAAATAAGATCTTGCTGGATGTGCAGTCGGGTTTCTGGCAAAACTAGAAGCACCCACTGGTGAGAAATACTGGGCATCTGTAGTTAAGTTTTGAATTATGAAATTTCACTACTTTAACGCACTTGCTTCGTCTAGATTTTTTCCTTTTGGTTTTTTTTTTTAATTTTTTGTGTATTGAAGTGTTTTTATAAAAATTTGCTATCACAAGCCACGTGTGCATCTAGGCTTTTAGTGAATTTTCTTTTAAAAAATTTACTATTGAGCAGATCTCGACTTTTGTATTTTGAAAAAATTTCTACAAATGAGCCCTATTTAGGACCCCTGGAACCCAAATCCGAGGTCGGTTTCAGACTTTATATGTTTATTAATTAATGTAAAATTAAAATGTCATTTTTGGTCTCGTACAAAATTTACAATTTCGGCAAAAATATGAGTAGTTGAGAAAGGTTTGCAGTTGGAGAAGTATTATGGAGTGATTGGTATTAATTGTAAATGGAGGTATCAGGTGAATCATTAGAAGAACGAAGTGGAACAGGAAAGAAATTTTTTGGAATGTCAAAATTTTTAAGGTTGTTGAATTTGGAGTGTTGTCAAGCAGTTTTGGATGCAACTATGTATTAAATTATGTTAATATTCACCACAAGTCTTAGACTTATTGAATAAACATGTTGTATAATTTTAAGCAATAAAGGTAATAAAAATATTAATAATATGTTTATATATATATATATATATATATATATATATATATATATATATATATATATATATATATATATATATATATATATATATATATATGTATATACATATATATATATATATATATATATATATATATATATATATATATATATATATATATATATATATATATATATATATATATTTATGTGTCACACCTATAACTGAAAAAATAATTAACCGATTTTGTTCGTTATCCAGGAAAATCCGCCGAGATTTTCGTATTTTCTTTCGAAAAAAATTTAATATCTCCGGAATTGACAAAGCAAGGGCAACCAAATGGGGTTCGTGGGTTTATATCAATATAGGTAAGTTACCTACCCAAATTTAGCTCTGTAGATTAAAGGACAAAAAAGTTACAGGCACTTAAAGAAAAATAAATTTGGGTTTTCCTCAAAACGTCAAAGTCGCAATTTAAAACATCAAAATTGGTTATATTTAGGCAATGAACCTGAAACTAATATGAGCTATGGAAGGAAAATGTCTCAAGAAGAATGTTTTACAAAGCCTGAAGTCTTAGTTTTAATCGTCATTAACCTTCATTTTACTAAAATATTCCCAAAAAATTCATTTCAAATAGACCCTTTCTCTGATGCTTTGGCAGTAGTGTTGGCTATAGAGTTTATCGGTTAATGGTATATCATTTTTGTCGAATTTTCGTAAAAAATCTAATATATCCGTTATTATGCAAGATACAAAAAAAATTGTATACATTAATTATAGGGTGTCTTTAGCTTCCTTTTAAAAAAATATTTCTATAATTACAGGCTGGCCCATAAGTCGTTGGTGATTCAAATTTTCTTTTTTTTTTAATCGAACGCGCCTTATGTTATTGCATTTTTACATTTTCCATCAAAATATGATACATCTTTGTAAGAAAAGATATTCAGGACGCAGCGTTATGGTAGCGAATTTTCATTATATGCTTCAAATTTGAATATCTCAATTGGCTACCAACCTATAAGGTAGACCAAGAAACGGCTTTTTTCGGGAACAATTTAAGTTTCCTTTCAACAATTTTTGTACATTCTCAAACAATAAAGTTATTTTGATGAAACATGGTACATTGTTTCTACTATATAGGTTATATATATATATATATATATATATATATATATATATATATATATATATATATATATATATATATATATATATATATATTTGATGCCTGCTTTCTTAAAAACAACATATTTGCTATTAAAAACATTTTTTTTAATCGAACACGCCTTATGTAATTGCATTTTTGCATTTTCCATCGAAATATAATACATCTTTGTAAGAAAATAAATTCGGGACGCAGCATGTGCGTTATGGTAGCGAATTTTCATTGAATGCTTCAAATTTCAATAGCTTAATTTGCTATTAACCTATAAGGTTGACCAAGAAACCAGTTTTTTCGGGAACACTTTAAGTTTACTTGCGGAAATTTTTGTACATTTTCAAACAATAAAGTTATTTTGATGAAACATGGCACATTGTTTCTACTATATAGGTTATACTAGTAACCAAATTTGATGCCTGTTTCTTAAAAGAAAAACATATTTGCTATTAAACATTTTTTATGAAAATTCACTACCATAACGCACTTGCTGCGTCCAGACTTTTTTTTAACAATATTTTTAGTTTAGCCAATATTGGCTTTTCATTGTGGCTGCGTCATATATATGTTGGAATATACTGTAAATAAATGTAACTTTCGTTTTTGGAAGTAATTATTTTCCAATCCAAAAATGTTAATGAAATTTGTGACATTTATATTTTGCGTCGAAATACGAATATGTTTAAATCCATCTCCATATACATTGACAAAAATCAATCAGTTATTAAAAATATTCTGGATAACTGATACCGAAACGCTTTAAAACGATGTAGAGTGTTTTCATATCCGCCACCCCCATTAATAAAAGTCAATTAAACCAAACCTTACATAAACATACGAAAACCGAAAAGTGTTGCCGCTATTAAGCCCATCAAATCCATTTGTAATCAATTCCGAATTATGAAACGTCAATCCGGCTCGAGGTGTTTTTACAACACAAGTACACGGAATAAATCAGCCTTTAAATCTGTTTAAACACAATCTGATTCCATTATCGATTTCTGCAAACTTGTCTCTGAAGTTGTTACAACGAATTTGCTTAGCTGGAGCCCCAATTCCTGCAGAGAATTTCATTCTACAGTGATTTTGTTTCAATCTGCCAGGCTGCATTGTTTCTGACGGGCTTTTAATATCGAAGATTATGAGAGTAAACCCAGCGTTTGCTGTTCTATGTACAAATGCAATCGGCAAAGGCTTTGCTCACCTCTTCACTTTCAATTTCCTGTTTGGATGAACAGATGAGGAGCATGTAAATAGATATATAAAATATCTTTGTGGGGAAATGACGGATGGCTTTTGTGAGTTATGGCTTTTAACAAGTATAAACTCCAATATTAACTTCATCAAAGATCAGAGATGTATAAGTGACTTTCCCTTGTACCTGGTCTGGTTATCTGTCAATTTAAAAAGCCAGAGACTCAGTTAATCGTGCATGACTTTTGACAGAATGATACCACAATGTTGTGAATAACAATCAACAACTGGGTGGAATATTTTTTGCCGTATAAAAGACTAAATGTTCCAAGATAGAAAATTAATTATTGAATTAAGCAGTAGATTGGGTAAAAGTTTAATTTGTTGCGAGATGCTCTATTTTTCCTTAAATTTCGTATATTTACGTAATTCAGTGCGTAACTTCCGGCATATGGCCTACCACCAAAACTCTGTACCTGGACAGCAAATTTCCCTTCCAACCGGATCATTTCTGTTGTCGTGGATGGCTATTTCTCTAAACTGTATCTAATTAATGCAGAAGTACCTCAAGGTTCAGCTCTGGCCCCTACTTTGTTTCTTCTCCACATCAATGACCTCCTCTCTAGCACATCCAACCCACTTCACAGTTACGCGGATAACAGCACCCTCCACTCAAATATACAATATTCTAAGCCTGTCTCTTTACTACAATTAGATGAGGATCGCAGACTCATGGAGGGTTCTGTTTCTGTGGATCTCCAAAAAATATTACACTGGGGAAGTATAAATCTTGTACAATCCAACTCCACCAAATTTCTGTCTTGCGTTCTATCTCATAAGAGATACACCAGCCGTGGACACATCACAATGAACAACCCAGTTATTCAAAGTAATTAATCCTTTTTACCTGCTGGAATTTCTATGAATCGAAATCACAATTGGCACCAACATGTCACATCAATTGCAGAAGCGGCTGTTAAGCAATTAGGTTTCCTCTTCCGGGCTCGCAAATACTTGTCACCAGCTAATATCTATTCCTTTATATACTTCACAAATAAGGCCAAACCTCGAATACTGCTCCCACATATGGGGTGCCGCTGCCGCTTCTACACTCGCTATCTTGGATTCCATTCAGAAGAGAGCTACCCCCACCCAGAGTCTGCCATCCCTTGCCCATCGAGGTGCCGTTGGTAACCGTATCTCTTTTATAGATATCTGCACGGACACTGCTCAGGGGAGCTTTCTTCCATAGTTCCTCCACCTGCTGACCCCAACAAATCTATCAGGGGAACTAAGCGAATGCACCCTTTTACTGTCCAGGTCACCATACATAGAACATCTTGTTATATCCGCTCTTTTGTCCCGAGGACTTCCAAGTTGTGGAACTCCTTGCCGGCACATATTTCTCCTTCTCCTCCGAAACTCCAAGCCTTCAAGTCCAAAATTAACAAGTTGCCTCTTCCCTCCTTGTCGACACCCACGGTACGATAGTATTTAGGCTGTGAGCCCTCGTGGTGTGTTGTTGAAATAAAAAAAAAAGCTCACGAAAATGACAGTTTACGGGAGACGTCTGTTTTGCGAGTTCTTGGTCGAATTTTAAGGTTATTTTTGCGGAAATTTTAAACACATTTTAGCTTTTAATTAGATCAACTGTTGTCAGGGCAGGTCAGGTCAGGAAACATGATTTGGGAACAAAAATTTTCTGGGTCTGTATGTCTGTCTGTTTAGCGCGACGACGACTTCATAACGAGTTAAGGTATCGTTTTCAAATTTGGTATACAGTTAGCACCCGACAAAAGAACGGTTCGGATTGTTTTTTGGGTAAAAGCACTCCAGGGGTAGGGGATGAATGCACGAATGGGGGATGATTTGGTGAAAATTACCATACTTTAAAACTCAAATAATACAACGTTTTTGGGTTTGTTTATTAAAAAACTTTTAATTTCATCAAACATCTGGTATTTTGTGCTGAAATTAAACAAGAGGTTGGATGTGTGGGGGTGGAATGCCGGTGACAGATATCTTTAATTATTTTTTTTTGCTCAAAAGACGTAAAGAATTTCAAACCGTATAAAATAACTTGATTCTGGAATGATTTTTTTTTGTCTATCGGTCGGTCTATAGACCTGTAAGTTGGTCTGTTAGTAGGCGCAATAACTTTCGAACGAACTGAGATATCAGCTTCCCATTTGGTATCCAATTGGCACTTGACAGAGGAACGCTTCAAATTGTTTTTTAATAATATCGCTCTAGGGGGTAGGATAAATGCGTAGTGATTTGTAGGAAAGTATCACTGTACACGTGGTAAGAAGTTTTAAATGATATAATATAGTTATATTCATATAATCGCTTTATCTTTTTTCGCAAAATATATTTGTATGCTTAAAAACGAAATTTTGTTTTAGGTGTAAAATATGTAAATGTGATATTAACATACACGCAAGAAAACTACAACTTGGTAAACATTTATAATCCATTAAACATCAAAAATTGGCCCAGAAAGCTGTCACATAGTCGCGTTCATTAGAAATTTATGACTCTTTAGTCCAAATTCAATGGTGAAAGTGTGGCTTTGGTTCTAAGCGGTTATGTGGAATCCAGTGAAATTACCGTTAAGCATATAACGCTTCTGGTTAAACCAAAAGTACCATATATTTCGTTATTTTAAATGGAACACAATTGATATTATGGAATTTTTAGAATCCGCATCGAATTCTAGATAGAATCTGAAAACAACATCATATGTCAAAAATGCGTGGTTTTCGACTTGATTCGATTTTTTTAAATATTCGTAATGTCACTACTGCGCTTGATAGACATATAACCAAGACGGGAGATTGTCCTTTGGTGAGGGGACTGAGGAAGTTCCGTTTGAAGTTAAGCGCAGTTAATGTTTTTAGTAACTTATGCAGAGCGTTCTGTAAGTGCCCAACAAGAGCTGCTCATTTCGTATATTACTTAATAATTTCAAATGTAACAGCCTATATTTTTCTACTTAGTCTTATTGCATATCAAAATATACTTTGCTAACATTTCGCCATACCTTTATCTTACCATATCCGAGATCTTATAAATTTATTTTGACAATCACAGGCTGGCCCATAAGTTGTTGGTGAGACCTAAAATTTGTTTTTGAACATCCCTTATTGCATTTTTGCATTTTTCATCGAAATAAGATGCACGTTTGTAAAAAAATTGAGCCACAGTAACTGCGTTATGGTAGCGAATTTTCATTAAATGCTTCAAAATCCAATAACTCAATTTGCTATTAACCTAAGGTTCGTCGGCTGGAAAACGAGTTTTCTCGGAAACATTTTAAGTTTGCTTTCGGTAAATTTTTGTACTTTTTCGAACAAGTTATTTTGATAAAATATTGATACATTGTTTCTAGTATATAGGTTATACCGGTGACCGAATTGATGCCTGCTTGCATTAAAGAGACATATTTGCTAGTAGAAACATGTTTTATGCAAATTTACTTCCATAACGCACTTGCTGCGTCCAGACTTTTTAATAAATTTTTTCCTAATTTTTTCGCGCTTGCGCTCCATCGTTTATTTTAGTCACGACTCCCTTTGAGGGCGCGTCCCACAGTTTGAGAATCGCTGGTTTATCCATAGATTACCCGATAAATAAAATGTTTGCTTTTTAGCGAATTTTCATTAAGAAAAATTCGCCCATAGAGAGGTCACGATTAAAAGCTTTCGCAAAAATTTCGTCAAGGTCCGTTAAAACTTTTATATGTTTATATATATATATATATATATATATATATATATATATATATATATATATATATATATATATATGTATGTATGTATGTATGTATCCGAGCGATAACTCAAAAAATACTAAAATTATTTCATTCAAACTTGGCAAAAATCTTGTTTGGCCGAAAACCGAGGTCGAGTTCGTTAATCAGCCTTGATACTCAAGTTTTTCTGGTGGAAAATCGGGGAAAACTGTTCGAAAACGCTATATTTTTGTAAGTCTCAGAGTAACTGGAATGAGACTTTACATGTGGCTATAAATAGTGCAAATACACCTATGTTGTGATTTTAAGTAATTTGGTACACAATATTTAGAGTTTTTTCCAAATTAAAAATAAAATCCCAGAGGCATGCATTTGAAACGACTTAGTGGTTAAAGTCTGACAGACAGAGTAGTTGACTGCCACGCGTAGATTAATTCATACAACAGGTATAAACTATACATCAACGCTGACCAAACTAAATATATACCATGCATAATACATACTATCCGACCCAACAATCGTGAAATCTCGGCCGCAATTATGGAAAATGGTGGACGGCATGAAATAAAAAAAATTCCAAGTAATTGTAATTTAACTGGGAGATGCAATCAATTATTAAAAGACACTATATTTGTAGCTTTATGAGCGGCCTCAAATACAGTTTTATCGCAGCATAGATATATTATGCTGTTGTATAATATAGGTACTAGAAACGTAAAGAAAATCAAGCCAAATTTCTATAAAAATTATTCTAAAATAGTTTCTTTTATCTTTAAACTTAAGCCTAACACGTCATATAAGACCGAAACAATCTTGGGATGTGTTTCAATGGTAATTCTACCAATTCTCCAATTAATTACGTATACTTTGAATATAATATCCCAGGCATAAAGCCGATTCAAGGTATAATGCAAATAAAACCTTTGCTGACGCGTGCCTAGATAGCGCAAAGAGTGCCGTGCTTCCCTCCTAAGAGAATGTTACGCGATCGAATCCAGTTGGATGATTGTATGTTTTTTTATGTTCTATTTTGACATCTGGAGAAACAATAGTACACAGATTTCATACGTTTGGAACAATATCTCATTTTTGTTTAAAAGGACTGAATAAAGTTGTCACCTTTGAGTCTGAAATTATAATTTTGTTATTGTTGATATTAAAACAACCCGTTTGATTCGGCTGACTAAAACGAAATTATACTGGCGATTAATAAGGAAAAATAACTACTACGTTTATGATTTGGCTTAAACTTTACTTCTCTAAATATGAATTAAGTTTCCTTGTGGGAATCTTTTGCATAACTTTAGTGACATTTTTAATACAAGTTTATTTTAAAGAGACCTACTCTATCTACAGATATAGCAAAATTTAATTCTTAAGCTTCATAGAAAATTCAGTTTTGGGAATTATTCTCAAAAGGAGTTAGAACGCAAGATGTTTTTGATAATAGAAAGATATGGATGGTACCACTTTCGAAAGAATTCTTTAAAATGTGCGCGTACTAGGACCTCTAAAATCAATATTCAAGGTCTGTGTAAGTTTAAGGTATTAATTTTACGAATATGCCGTATAATAATAGTGTACAATTCTCATGAAAATTCGCTACTATAACGCACTTCCTGCGTCCCGAAATGTTTTAATTATAAAGTTTCAACAGTACTTCATTATGTCCAGCTCTGGTATCTCTCATAGGCATTTGAAATTGGTTGGTTTTGTATAACTTTATGGGTATATACTTTAAAAATAGTGAACAGAAAACTTGGGATGCTAGTCTATATGTCCAATCATTTTTGACAAAGAAAGTTTTATTTTTGATTAACTGAATTTATTCCAAGTTACGAACTCACACTGTGCGTCAAGAAAAACCAAACGAATACTAATTTACCCTATTTGATATACCACGTAGGTGAAGTAGCACAGTAGTAAACTTAGAAAACGACTAGTGTAATTTGCGCCATAACTCCTATATTAAAAATGTAGATTACCATTTTGAATACAAGGTTTAATGCATGGAACTTTTTAAACTTATCTTATTATTTATCACTCAGCCAATAATGTTCGATACAGTATGGTAATAGGGCATTTTCAAGTGTATATAGTTTTGTGCCTTGTATGTGTAGGTATATTGACTTTCTTAAGTGTATATAGTTTTATACCTTGTATGTGTAGGTGTAGTGACTTTCTTATTTTTATGGGACATATGTGTTTGTGCGTGTGTTTTGTTTCTTTAACGTCGGTCCATTTCCGCTACTATGGCCAATGACCGACGCCAGAGAGCATTTTCACCTCATTATCCTGGAAATGTTGCCAAACTCCTGCCTTTCTGCAAGGAGGGTAAGGATCTTTAACGTGTCCAACATTGCATGGACACGGGACTGACGGCTATACGCCCTCTCTGAAGAGTAAAACGTGCAGACATTCATCTTGCTCAAATACAATGCCACAACCTCGATTGAAGTTAAATGTACAGTATGGGAAGAGAAATGATAACCCTGAGATCGAACACAGTACCCCTCGGTTCAGAGGCACACGATCTTACCACTGAATATATATATATATATATATATATATATATATATATATATATATATATATACTGGCTGGTTTATAAGTACGACGAACAGTTGCAGATTCACTTCATCAAAATATTACGAGTTACAGTTTCACAAAGCTCGATTAAATATTTAACGGCCGGTTAATTAGTAGTAGTAGTAGTAGTAGCAATGTTGGGGAGGCCAACGTCAAGCAAGCAGGCCACCATGGGCTCTTTTTGCCAACCCCAGCAACCCAGCAACCATGCTCTACTCCTCCTCGGTTCCGTCGCCAAACCGCCTCGACCTTTAAATGAAGACCATGACCGTCTTCAATTGGACGGTACTTACCTGATTCCTCTGCGGAGTCCTCGTTCCGAACAATTCTGCTCGAAGACTCCCAAAGCCTCGCATTCGCACAGGTAGTGGTAGGACGTTTCCTCATCCTCGCCGCACTCCTGGCAAATGGGATCTCTCTCTACGCCTATCAATGTGAGGTGTGTTCTAAGGGCGCAGTAGCCTGTGAGAACCCCAAGGATGCGGCGAAGCGTAGGTCGACTCCTTCCGAGTACCGGACAGCTTTATATCTGTCCGGCCCCTCCACGAAGTCCCTCGCTTGTCTGCAGCCACCAACCGACCCCCAGTGCCTCTTCATTGCTTCCTCGGTCCACCTGTCTAAGGCGACAGAGACTGTCTTCCTACTTATACTTATCGCCGGCTCCGGGCCACAGATCGGCCGCCGGGAACCGAGCCTTGCGAGATTATTCGCCACCTCATTCCCCGCCACGCCACAGTGTCCCGGAACCCACACTAGTCGTACCTCCTTTATCCTGGCTAGTCCTCTGAGGGCGTCAGCGCACTCCTGAACCAGTGTAGCCTTATTGTGGCCACGCAGACGGCCCGTAGGACTGCTTGGCTATCCTAGCAGATGTACACACATTTCTCGGGGCCCCTCTTCACATCCTGTCTATTGGCCACATACAGGATAGCGTACACATCTGTTTCGAATGCCGTGGTATATTTGCCAGGAGCATAGCTTTCGCGCACCCCCAGGCCCTCGATGTATATTCCTGCCCCGGAGGATTGTTGGTCCTCCAGCCGTGATCCGTCGGTGAAACAGACCAGGCTTGCGGGCTGGATCAACCTCATTTTCCCTCCACTGATCTCTACTGGGGATCGTGGGGGTGTATGGCCTAGTCAACCTAATATCATCCTCGGCATCCCGTACCTTTATGGCGGAAATCGGGATTTTCTTTTCCACCTCCTTGGCGACTCTTACATGCCCTATTACTGCTCCCTCTCCGCACCAGTTTCCTGCGTCTCCCATTCTGAGATGCGACGCCATCGCCTTCCTCCTGACACAGATCAAAAGCGGTGGCAGAATCAACAGGACCTCTAGCGCGGCTGAGGGTTAGTTAAGCATTGCTCCAGAGGACCAATCACAGAATGTGATTCGGGTTTTTCCGTGACAACCAAATGTATTTAAGCTGTGTTTTGTTATAGTAAGCAATAATTAACAACCGGTCGTTTAATTGACCCCACCCCCCTTTTAAAGTAGTTCCCAACTTCTATCATTTTAAAGAAAACCTGCTAATGATTTAGTTATTAGATTAAAATTTGAGTTAAAATTGTAAAATTTTGAATAAAGATTTTGTAGCGGCTTTTCTTGATATTAAATGTTTATTGAAAGTGGATATTTACTTTTTCTGGGTTGATTTTGTCCAAAAGCTTATATTTTTCAGACGGTTTGTACAACATTTTGACATTTTAGATCGATAACTATTAGTTTGGTATCTCTATATCACGGCAGCAATATATAGTTAATAGTGTTGATGAGCTTAAAACAACTTGGTAAGGAAGTTTATCTCAATAACAAACAGAAGTAAAACACAACGATAGTTTTTATTATTAGTTTAAAAAATAAACAGTGAGAAGAATGTTATTTTGTCAATATTGATAATAATTCAATTGTTATATAATGAGCTTAACAATGAGTCTTTATATGGAAAGATTTTTAAATATATCAATATATCAATTAATTAAGGGAGCTCATTGGTAAAGTAAAACAACTTAAAAAATTACTCAACACGCAGTACCTAAAAATAATATTTTCTGCTCTGATGGGAAGTCTTCTCCGATATGGAATAGTGGCATGGTAAGGAATGCTGGCAAGCCATATTAAACATTTGGAAGTTATTCACAAAATATTCTTGGAAATTATATATGGTAAACCTTAGGTGTATCCCAGTGATCTGTTTTTCGCAGAGGCCAATGTGTTAGACATGAGACAGTTGTACTCATATTCTGCCTTGGCATATTATTATAAGCACAAGGGTGAATTTGATATTGTGGATCATACGTATGGAGGACAAAGAGAACATTACATGAAGGTTCCTAAAGTGCTAAAATGGTGGGAGAGGGGTATTATACCTTTATTATGCCAAAGTTGTACAAATACTGCCACTAGAAAAAAAAATAAGATCGGAGTTCGTTTTCAGAAGCAGGATAAAAACTTGGCTGCTTACAGTACCACGAAAATTAGTGCGAAGTTTTGTCGATTTGGTTTAGTAGTTGTAATGGGAGTATTTCTAAAATATGTGTGCGTGTGTGTGCGCTTAAGAGAAAGAGATGGAAAGATAGAGATAGAGAGAGAGAGAGAGAGAGAGTATGCGGGTGTATGGGATTTCGAATGTGTGTAGGTAGCTCACTCTGTGTGGGTGGATGTGGTGGTAAATTCTTTTTGTTCACTATGAAAGTTTGGTTTTCGGGAGACATTTCTGTTCAATCACCTACAGGGTAGGCAAATCTGTACTGAATTTTGCCGACGCACAGTCTCTGACTTTGTCGGTTTGTTATTATTTGCTGATAATGTATAAAAAAGGGGGAAACGGGTAACCGTGGAAAAAAAATTCAATGTTGATATTGTTATTTGTTGTCGTTAAAAAATGATACTGTGTATTGTCGAGTGTCGATTTGAAATGCCACTGATTTGGTTTAAAAATTGTAATAGAAGGATTTGCAAAATTTGTGTGCATGTGTGTGTGTTTATGAGAAAGAGAGAGAGAGAGAGCATAAATGTCATATAAGACCGAAACAGTCGTTGGATGGATTTCAATAGCAATTATACTCATTCTGTAATTAATTGTTAGGTATATTTTTAATATAATACTCCGGGCATGAAGCCGGTCTCAAGTGTCATGTAAACAAAACGCTGGTTAACGTATCCTTAGATAGCTCAGTGGTAGCGTGCTTCTACGCAAAAGGTTGCGTGATCGATTCCAGCTCGATGAATGTATGTATTTTTTGTTTGTTTTATTTTGCGATTTGGAGAAACAATAGTACACAGGTTTCATACGTTTTGAACACGATTTCATTTTTGTCTAAAACGCCTGAATAACTTTGTCACGTTTGAGTCTGAAATTATAATTTTCCGCAAATATTTTGTTATTTTTGATATCGAAAAAAACCTGTTTGATTAGGTAGGCTAAAACGAAATCTTTCTGGCGATTAATAAAGAAAAATAACTGCTACGTTTATAATTTGCAAGATACTTTACTTATAGTGAATTAAACAAAAATTCACTAATAGAGGTATTGATGGTGAGACCTTGAAAACAAATTTTCTAAATGAGCGCGAACTAAGACCCCTGTTTATATATATATATATATATATATATATATATATATATATATATATATATATATATATATATATATATACATATATATATATATATATATATATATATATATATATATATATATATATATATATATATATATATATATATATATATAATGTATCCAACCGATAACTCAAAAAATAACTAACGGTTTTGGATCAAACTCGGCCAGTACCTTTCTTTCGTTAATGGCTTAGACGAGTTCGTTATCGAGGAAAATCGGACAAGGTTTTATGAGAAAATTTTGAGATTTCCTTCAAAAACATTTCTTTCTCCGAAAGTTACGAAGCTTTTTAAATAAAGTTTGGTGGATATGTTGCGTTGGGAAATCAACCACGTACCAAAATTAAGCTTTATAAGTTTATAGAAAATTGAATTCAAATTTGAAGCATTTGATGAAAATTCACTACCATAACGCACTTGCTGCGTTCCAAACTTTTCTAAATATGAATTAGATTTCCTTCGGTAAATGTTTTGTAACTTTAATGAAATTTGTAATACAAGTTTCTTTCAAAGGGGTATTGAAAATTGAGTTTTTGGGATTTTTTACAAAAAAGATTTTTTGATCATAGAGAGATATCGATAGTAACACTTTTGAAATAACTCTTTAAATGTGCGCGTACTAGGACCTCTAAAATCGATCTTCAAGGTCTGTGTAAGTTTAAAGTATTAATTTTAGTAATATGCCGTATAATAATAGTGTACAATTTTTATAAAAATTCACTACTATACCGCACTGGCTGCGTCCAGAATTTCTAATATAACTACCTTGAGTATAGCGCTTGATAAATAAAAATGTACCTCTAAAAATGCAGTGTTGGAGCAGCTAAAATTAAGAACTGTTGCACGTGATTAGAATTAATTTCAAAACTTTTACAGAAATGGTCGCTTCATATAGATTCAGGTATTTCAGAACAACGTTGTAAAATATTTAATAAGATGTCCAAGTCTAAATGAAGTTATACTATAACTAAGACCTCCTTTGAATACGCTGAAGCGGAATTGAAAATTAACAAAGTAATTACAAAGTAGGGAAAAGTTGGAATTGCATTTTTTTATCCGATATTTCAGAGAACGCGCTACATAATGAAGTAAGGTGGGTGAACTCTCCTACCATCTGTTCAAAACGTTATAAAATGATCAAATTATAATTAGAGTCAGTTGTAATGAAATTCAGCTCCAGGTTGGTCGCCTGTAAATTATAACTAAACACTTTAGCCGGCAAGTGTCTTTGCATCAGCCTGTAAATTGATGCAGTGAAATTCTGTCGAAAACCAAAGCTCTTAACAACCGATGCGAGACAAAACCAAATAAATATCTAGTGAAATGTTGCTAATTTTAACTTAATTTAGTATTGTCAAAATCACATTACTCCTCATTATCCTTAAAAATATCAAACCGTGTAAATTTCAAGCCATAAGCGGGTCACTTTTGCTTATTCCAAAATTTTTATGTTAATAGTAATAATAATAATAATAATAATATATATATATATATATATATATATATATATATATATATATATATATATATATATATATATATATATATATATATATATATATATATAGAATAGAATAACTTTATTAGCCACAAGATTATATAAAAATTAAATTGGCCAGTCAAGATAAAAATTATACATAAAGCACATGTAAATGTGAAACTAAAAATTAACAAAAACACATACACATCTAAAACACACAATATCTGCCTATCACTAAAATAGTGAATCACCTGGCCGTCGAGAATCTCAACTGCGGCACTACATTAAATTATTCATCTGTTCTGTATAGACAGGCCTGTATTAAAAAATCTCTAATAATTGTTTAATTATTCTGAACTTTCTAATAGCTTCATTTCCCCTTCTTATACATATATATATATATATATATATATATATATATATATATATATATATATATATATATATATATATATATATATATATATATATATATATATATATATATAGTGTGTCCCAAACTGGATGGGAATGTCCTGCCAGCTGCGTTATTATTACAGATAGGGAGACGGTTGAATTAGAAATGTTTTGTAAAATTTCATGCTAGTTCTAAATACGACTTGTATTTTGCCCTGCCTTTTTTCGTTTTCGAGTTATTTTGAACAAAACAAAATTTGTCGATTTTTTGTTCTTCAATATCTAAGTAGGCGTTGATCTGACATGTCTAAGACATGCACATTATCAGGACACTTTTTAGAGAGTAATCTTTTTGTGCTGTTCTCAACTTTGGATTGTCACTTGTTTTTGAATTACAGGTATCATCGTTTTTATTATCGCAGCCATATTAGATTTTTTGGTCATGTGATAGCCTGCGAAAAGAGCTTTGCAGTGATGTACAACATCCTTGAGAAATAATGTAATTGCACTGACAATTTTGAGAAAAACCGTTTTGAGGATAGTAGGCTATGAAATCCGATACCATAAAACACATGACAAAAAAAGTGTTTAAAAAGCAGTAGGCCATGGAGTTTAACAATATACTTCTACTTTTAACATAATTTTCCGTAATGTTTCACGATAAAAAAATAGGAACTTTGAGCACACCAATGAATCTGCTCATTATTACAAATGATATTTTACATTACAAAATTATCCTAAAAAATTGTTATAAATTAATTAAATAGGTAAACCTAGTAAATAACTAAATTTACTAACAAAACTCAATAAAAATCAGATTAATGATTTACGAAGACGCCTTTGAAAATTGTTTGATTTTTAAACGTAAGGCAATTGAAAAAAAAAACAGAAGAAGGGTTGCTATGGATATAACACTATCTCGACAATTAATAGTACTGTTATTCTTAATTATCTGAACAATTTGAGATGTATTTAACACATTGCTTAAAATTTTGTACTAAGTGGTTTGTTTCCTGTTTATTTTAAATATTATTCAACAATATGTTCAGTAATGAAAAATATTTTGACCTGCAGTGTTATATTCCCTCTAACCGAAATACTGATGCAGCTGAAAATTCATATCATATCGACCAGACCAGAAAGACGACAACCAAACACCAAAATATTTGGCAGGATAGTGACCAATCTATTGAACGACGGTAGCTTCTACGCAAAGAAACTACCAATGCCTAGAAATAAAGAAAGAAATAATGCCGTCTTACAGGTTTCAAACGAAAGCGCTCCGCTATCTGTTCGGTTTTATGGTGAACAAATTGACGTTCCAAAAAGTACGGTACACCATGTATTAAAACAAAATCATTACCATCCATACAAACCTACAATCGTACAAGGCTTAAATGTTGGCGATTACCCTAAGCGACTTCAATTCTGCAGATGGTATCAAGGACAATGTCAGCAGGATGAAAATTTTCATTTAAAATAATATGGACTGATGAATCCAGGTTTACAAATTGTGGTGTGTATAATCGCCATAATAGGCATTATTGAGCAAATAAAAATCCCCATCTAAAGGAATAAAGACGATTGCAAGACAGATTTTGTATTAATGTTTGGTACCGCTTATTAATTAAAAAGCTTTTATTTTTATTTGTAGATTAGACAGTTGATTTTTAAAAGTTTCAGGAAACTTCATTGTTGGTTCGTCCTTTGTTGAAAATAATTTAACTGAGGAAAGGTATCTTAATCTATTGAGAAATGATATCTTACCAACAATTAGAAGAGTCCATGATAATTTAGACGAGATTTGGTACCAACAAGACGGTTGTCCAGCTTACAATGCTAGGATCGTCAAAGAATTTTTGTAAACAAATTTTAATAATCGTGTCATTTGTAACAATGGAACGGTTCATTGGTGTGCTCGAAGTCCTGATATAAAACCCATGGATTTTTTTTAGGTACTCTGAAGAATGATGTGTATAAATTCGATCCATCACAAAATATCAATGAATTACAAAACAGAATCACGGAAGCTATAAATCATATTAACCAAAACACCCTCACCAGAGTTGGCAGGCATGTTTCAAAGAGGTGTATAAAGTGCATTGAACAAAACGGTGGCCATATTGAACAATGTTCTATTTAGTGTATTTTTAAGTTTATATTTTATTATTTGTTAAGTTCCGTTTCTAATTATGTTGTTTTGTGGAGTTAAAGTTCCTATTTGTTATTGCCGGGTTTCGTTATTAAACTGTTTCACATAATATTACCTAGCATTATTACCTAATTAAGTATTGTAAATTAAATCACAATATTTTTTATCGTGAATTATTACGGAAAATTATGTTAAAAGTAGAAGTCTATAGGGGCGACTGCTTTTTGAACACTTTTTTTTGTCATTTGTTTTCTGGTATTTGGTTTCATAGCCTACTATCCTCAAAACTGTTTTTCTCAAAATTGTCAGTGCAAATACAAGATTTCCCAAGCATCTTGTACATCATTGAAAAGCTCCTTTTACAGGCTATCACATGAGTAAAAAAAACAATATGGCTGCCATAATAAAAACAAACGTTGATACCGGTAGTTCAAAAACAAATGACAATCTAAAGTCCATAGATTCGCCTTTCTTGTTTAATGTGTACTCAAAACATTAATTTAAGGTTACGCCAGACAACCTGAAATATGCATATGATATCGTTGTTATAGCCGATACTGCTGAAAGGGTTCATGCGATGTGGGTATGGGGTGTGACATGCGATATATATGGTATCAAGATGAACTGCAATAAAACACATGACCCTAGACCGTTCTCTAGTAATGATAAAAACAGGCAGAGGAAAATAAATATCAGAAAAAACTGACGTCGCAGCACAAGAAGTGTATGGCAGCGTGTTTTAAAATGGTGTTTGTTTTGTATTTCGGCATGGATCCGTTAGCCAGACCAGCTCATCTTTAAGGCTGATACAAACAAAATTACTACCAGGATCTATGACATTATTGCCTCCAGGATATTTCCACACATAGGTCTGAAAGAACTCATGAACTGATTTATGTGGGGGTATCCACAGTGCTGGAAATCAACGGTTAGAAGATAGAGAGGCTACCGACCAGAATAATTACGCCAGCAACAAATGCATGGGAAAGGCGACTCTCTGTGATAGGATAGAGAATCTCTGACGCGAGATAGGTATCGTTACCCAAAGCATGAAACCAGAGCCAAGTGACAGAGTCATCAGGAATGCTACAAAGGTGGTAAACAGACAAAAATTTGCACCCAACAAACGTAGGTACTCGATTTCTTGAAGCAGAAATTGGCAGCGATTTCTAAGAATTTGAAGCGATGTAGGGTCAGTAATACTAGACGATTACATAACAGGTACTTCTCCAAAAACGAACGCGTTTTCTACCAAGGTCTAAACAGCTGTCGATAATTTGAGCAAAATCCAGAACTCGCTACACGAGAAGACATATCAGATTTCTGGGGTAGAATCTGGGCGACACCAGTGCAACATAAAGACACCAAATGGCTTTGTTACGAGAGTGGAGCTATGAATAATGTATGCACCATAAATATAAATTCACTAAAAACCCTAGGCCTGCATAAGTCATTGCTACTGGAGGTTTAATTGTTTCATGTTGATAATAGCAGTTTAACGCTTTGTGTTTTTTTATTTCTTCCCTTCTGGAATCTTTCGTTAAATATCCTGTAATTTAAGTGCTGGAATCAAAGTCTGGTTTATTGCTGAAAGCGTTGATTAAAGAATGTTGAGTGAAAGCTGTCAGATATAATTCCTTAGGATTCTGAAAGTTCTGGAACTCCATTGATGGGTATTTTTAATGGTCAACCCGTGGGCTGGAGTTATGTAAATGGTAACTGCAATGATGGTTAAGAACCTGTAACAGGACAGATAAGTTTTAAAGTTAATTTAGTAGAGAAAAGGGTTCTTCCAACTTATACATGGTTTATAGCGTTTCTAGGCTGACTTATCTAACGTCCATAATTAACATCTGTCTGTTTTTTTTATATATATAAACAAGACTGCATTTTTAAGAAAGATACCACGTCAATATTAAAATTTTGTTAGAAATAGTAAAGTGGGTAGAAAAGAAACAGTTAATTTGTTTATTTTGTGATATTAAAATTTTGAATATTAGATTATTAGGTTAGGGTTCGATGGTCTGTAACAATTTTATAAATGAGAGGCAGTAGAGCATGTTTGATAGAGTACCTCCTAAGTCAGAAATAGGAAACCATAGAATAAATAAATCTATTGAGAGCAGTGATTAATTAAAGGAAAATTCATTTTTATTTAGTAAGTTGGAATATAATTGAATAACACCCCTCTTATTAGGCTACATACCACATCCCAAAAGAACTGGCACCTTCAACGTAACTAAATGATGACAGTTATGCCAGAATTCATTAAATTACGTCACAACACGAGCGTTGCATGTTCCCCTGCGTGTTGCGGTTTGTGCGTCTTCCATTTTAGTGAATATTCGTAGAAAAAATTCACGAATATTCAATGCGCCACCCTGTATATATATATATATATATATATATATATATATATATATATATATATATATATATATATATATATATATATTGACAACGAAACAGACCGATTTGCGTCCAGAGAATTTTTTTTAAGAAACGCTGAAACATGTCAATTTTAATATTGAGGGGAACATATTTTGACATAAAACTAAACTTTGTCACATCAACCCCTTAAGGGTGGTGATAACAACGCTTATATTTTTTTGTAAGCTCTTATTCACAGTTGAAGTTGCAAGAATGTATTTCATTCATTGTGATAAGAAATGCACTAATTAGTCAATTTTTCGTTAAAAAAAACTAAAAAACAAAACCAAACGTCCAAAAATGTTTATTCAGTTAAGTAAGTGTTCAAATTGATGACCACCGGCTTCCATATAAAAGTACAAATTTTGTTCAAAACGAGCTCTGACATTCTGGAGCATTTGCGGAGTTATTAGGCGGCATTCTTCAACAAGGCGTCGTCGTGATTCTTCCAGAGACTCCAGTTCTGTTGCGTAAATTCTACTCTTTAAATGGCCCCACATAAATAAATCTAAGGAGTTAAATACGGTGATCTAGGGGGCCACTTAATAGTACCTCTAAGCCCAATTCATTGTCCTAGAAACTCTTTGTTCAAAAACTCCCTAACACATTGTGAAAAATGTGGGGGAGCTCCATCTTGTTGAAACACTAATTGATTTTCTTGATAGCGATCATCATTTTCAACAATATCAATTAGTAGAGGGTAAACGATAACTTCTAGTAACTCCAAATACGTTTCGCCACTCAAATTGCAATCAAGAAAAATTGATCCGATTAAACGGTCTCCAAAAATGCCAGTCCAGAGATTCAATTTCTGTGGAGTTTGAGTGTGGATTTCGTGAAAATTTCTTGGATTATTATCTGCCCAATAACGACAATTATGACGATTGACTGTAGAGTTTAATAAAAACGTACACTCGCCAGAAAAACAGATATTGAACAGGCAGTTCCCGTTATCAGCTATTCGTGCAGTCATAACTTCACAAAACTCCAGCCGCCGATCAAAATGATTTTCATTCAGTTGTTGTACAAGATGAATTTTATACGGGTGAAATTTATTATGCTTTAATATTCGCTGAATAGTTCTTCTTCTGATGTTTGAAACAGTGGCGAATTTTCTCGTGCTCAAAGTTGGGTCTGCAGCAATTAGTCCTAAAACTTCAATCTCAGTAGTCTCATTTCTAACCGGAAATTCACGTTCAGGATCCCGTTTTTTGTTGGCTACTGAACCACTTTGTCGAAACTTTGCAACTAACTCCAAAATGTATTTTCTGTTAACATTCCTGTTCGGATGTCGTTCATTAAACAAATTTGCGGTACGGTTGGCACAGTCATCGTTTTTGAAAAAAAGAGTAATTATTTCAACTCTTTCTTCTACAGAATACACCATTGTGAAATTAATTTTCGGTAGTACTATCAAGTATCAAACCGACCAATAAACTGAAATAATAAACCGCATTTCTGTCATTCCGATAAGAAATGTTCTGATAGTCAATTTTTTATTTACAAACCAACAAAACATTGACTATCAGCACATTTCTTATCGGAATGAGTAAAATGCGTTTTTGCAACTTCAACTGTGAATAATTTTTAAAGAAGTTGATAAAACTTCTAAAAAATTAGTGTGCTGAATTCAGAAAAGAAAGAGCTCTCAAATGATGTAACATTCGACCCATGTTCCCTATTTAAAATATAAGGGTTGTTATCACCACCCCTTAAGGGACGCAACTCCGTCTATTTCATTTTCAATGCGCCACCCTATATATATATATATATATATATATATATATATATATATATATATATATATATATATATATATATATATATATATATATATATATATATATATATATATATATATATATATATATATATATGTCACACCGATAACTCAAAAAATTATAATCCGATGTTGATAAAATTTGGAACGTACCTTCCTTTTGCAAATGGCTTGGACAAGTTCGTTAGCCAGCAAAATCGCACGAGGCTTTCCGGGAGAATTTTGAGTTTTCATTCGAAAAAAAAAATGTTTCTCTAAAAATAAAAATGCTGTGATAACCAAATTTGGTAGCTAGGTTTGCGATATAAAAAGTAAACTATACACCAAAATCTATATTTTTATGTAACAAGAAAAAAAGTTATAATTATATATTTTGTGCCAGATCATTTCTATGAAAATTCACTACAATAACGCACTTGCTGCGTCCAGGCTTTTGTTCTTCTTGTATTTTCTGATTTATGGTTTGTTGTTATCAATTAATTTTTAAAACGCTCAATTTGAGTATTCTGTACTATTATAAAAAGACTAAAGCTTTACTCCTGGTATCAAATATTGATACGCTCTGGAATATATTCATCATTCCGAAAGTTTTGCTTATTACTTGTTTATACCTCAAATACTTTGGCCGTAACCAGCTATGAAGATTAGCGATGCAAATGCTTCTAGACTTTCGTCATCAGATCGAAATCTTCTATTTTAATCTCCTTGTGAAACTATAGCAAGAAACTTTATTTTGTTCGAGATAGTTAGTTTTGTAGATAATCTAGTTTAGTTAGAGCTAAATAAATTATTTCTCTGGATTGGCTGGCTTCATCAAACTAACAAGTGAAGTTACGTAATGAATATTGCAGGCGACGTCTACAACGTTGTGACCTTATGCTAAGATTTGCGAGCAAATTGTTCTAAAGGCGAGGTACGTAAACACCTAGTTATTCAATATATTGAGATGTTCGATTTTCAATAACATTTATGTATAGAAATTCACAGTCTGATGCAGAGGGACTTAAAGACACGTCTGTTTAGTAACGGGGAAATTCCAAATTAATACCTTAAAACTTACCCCAAAAGTATTGGCTTACAAATTGGCATAAATGATATTTATCTCCGGAGTAGTCAAAAACTGATATCCAACAAACCGTTTGAATTATTTAGATAGAGGCTAATCAACATAACCAATCCCAGTAGATCCGTTATTATGAAAGATATCAAAAAAATTCTACTAGTAGCCTTACATATTTGTACTATAGTACATCTTTTAGGTGGATCTAAGTTATGTTATGTTACTTATTAAGTATTATTATTATTATTATTATTATTATTATTATTATTATTATTATTATTATTATTATTATTATTATTATTATTATTATTATTATTATTATTATTATTATTATTATTATTATTATTATTATTATTATTATTATTATTATTATCATCACAATATAATAAGAGTAAACATATAGATCTATAACTACTTATGACTTAAAAAATCTGCTCTCTCTATAAAATTTTGTGTAAACTAGAGCTGTCGTGACAACACACTACCTGGTCCTGCACCGAGATGGCGTCCCTATTGTATCTCGCACAATGTTCTCTAGTGTGACATCTTGAAATAACTTCCATTGTTTAGATTTTATCTACGATATATTTAAATAACATAGCTGTACAGATAACGTGATCCGTCTTTGTCCAACATTGTACATATTCCATTACAGAATCTGAAGTTATTTCGAGGATTATTTTATTATTAATTTCGAATTACTTTATTTTCCTTTAATCAAACGACTTGAAATTGGTACACAACCACGTCGGTCTATATTCTTATAAGACCAAAAAGAGGGTAACATTTTTTAAAGTAAGATCTTTATTCTTTCTTTCAAATATTTCGTCTTGTTTTTAAGACTTCATCAGTGCATCAGCTAAAAGATAAAACAATACATGTCCGTTTTTAAATTTCCGTTATAGGTTATTTCTGTTTGAACTCACAATTTGATCCAGAAGATAAAATAGCACACACATGCAACAGAACATTCTGCACTACAAAATATAGCTCTCAACCTAGACACTTGAATTTAACTAAATTTGATTAAAACCTTTTCTAATTTGTTCTCTAAAAATAACAGTATAGACTGCAACATCAAAAGGACGCTCACATTTCTACAAACTGGCTGTACCACTGATAAAACTTTGATAGTTATTTACAATTTTTTGAATTTACTACCAAAATGTGTTCTTACTGTGTGAGAGAGACAATCAATTACACTTTAATGTGAGAGACAAGGGCACATTAAAGTGTAATTGATTGTCTCTCTCACACAGTAGAACACATTTTAGTAGTAAATTCAAAAAATTGTAAAAAACTATCAAAGTTTTATCAGTGTTTAGTGTTTTATCAGTATAATTTAGCAGATACTTTAGTTTTTTTAGTTATAAGTTAAGTTTTCTTCTGGAAATCTTCTGTATAACTTTAATGAAATTTTTAATACAAGTTTCTTTTAAACAGATTTACGTTATCTACAGATATAGTAAAATTTAGTTCTTTAGCTTCAGAGAAAGCTGAGTTTTGAGCATTTTTCTCAAAAGGAGTTAGAACGCAAGATTTATTCGATAATAGAGAGATCTGCCGTACAATAGTAAAATCTAGTAACTCTTAATTTGCAACTTTTCAGTAGGGAAGTCAAAGTTTTTATAATTCGACTGAAGATATTTTTTTTCAATAACCATAATTAATTTTTCTGATCCCGCGGATCAGATAATCTTTTGACTGCTCTTTATGAATATTGGGTACTTAGTTAGAAAATTTTTCAGTTGAAATGCTTATTAACAAATTTAAAGTTAGTTGGTCATTTAAACTTCACAATATCACAATATTAAAAACCAGTAAGTCCACTTGCAGATTTTTGTCTTCCGCCAGCCATCTATTTTACAATTGAAAAAGCAATCAAGTCGACTTACACTTTTTTTATATCAATATAATAAATTTTTCATTGTAGGGCCTGTGGTAATTAAAAACTTATTTATCCACAGGTAAAATCACTTAAGTTGGGTTGCTTTATATATTCTCATAATATTTTCTTCTACGATGCAATGATTATTTTCTATTAGTTACATATATGCTTATATTATATTATCCAATCAGCTTACCTAATAAAACAAGGGTCTTAAACATCCTCAACTTTACACTAACGGGTACCACTAACCTTTCAATATTAACAATTATAAAATATAAATAATTAAGGCAAACCTGGATATGCTCAATGTTCATAATTGTCTGTAAAGATCTGTTTTAATACGGCAATTAAAATGGCTCAAGAATGAGAAGGTCTATCTTTAAAACGCATAATTTGGCGGTTTAATATTTAGACAAACGCCATGCAATTCATAAAAAAACTAACAATACATTAATTCAAAATGTTCACAAGCAAGTGGTTGTCGATGGTTTTATTAAGAAATGGCAACTATTCAATTGTTTGTTATTTTGTTATGATTTTTAAGTGAAATATTAGACAGTCAGTTGCAAAAATATATACTTCCTAAAAATACATAGATGCTAAGTTTAAAAAAAATATCATACGATATAAGAATTTTTATATATTTTGCTATTATTCAGCAGTAGCCGACACTTTTCCTAAATCTTCTATGCCTGCTGCAACAGTCACGTTTTTTCAATAAAGGTGCTTTCTCGGCGACATATAGGGAAGCAACTCCTTTATAATGGTATATTTTTTTCAGAGTTTATCCCTGTGTTTGTGTGTGAAGAGTGATCTGGCCTTGAGCTTGTAGTCTCATTGGCCACAGGCAGAGTTTTTCCCTCTATTGCACTGTATATTTTCAGAATGTATCAAATAAAATTTTGACTTCAAGGCGGATATCTCACAACATTCATTTTCCAAATCACACTTATGTACCTTTGTCGACCTATTTCTAAATTGGACGCACTTCATCTGATTGAGTTAGGAAACGCGTTCTATTTTTTTCTTTGAACACACCCATTTTGAAATTCATGGAAATCTTCAGCTCTAGAATTTATAATAGGGTATCTTAGTATAACGTATTAATCAAGGTCTCCAAATCTTCATAATCATAAACTTCTTTAGTTTTTTCTTCTATATTTTTTTTACCTATTTAACCAGGTATCGGATCTGCTCTCGTGTAACTATGACCGGGTTCAAAGTATTTGAAAGTAATGGTGTCAAGACCCCACACCCATCAGCAGGCGTGTAAAAAGAGTTGCTATAGTTTAACCCTACCAAAACGTAGCGGTGAAATCTACTTACTTCATATTAATAGTGCATTTTTCTTCGTATATTATACGAAAACACGAGTTACTTGGTTTTACTTTGGTAATTTAATGGTTTTTTTTTAAATTACACTAGTTGTGCATTTCACCTAGGGAAATTATTGAACTACCTACTATATACTAGACTTACTCCTTTATACTGTGGTAATTTTTATTGCGATCCAAATAAGAAAGAAAAATTGCAAAGCAAGTCGCCTTTGTGCAGAAGAAATCTAAATATAAGTCGAGTTACTATAAAGCAACACTAAATATCTTCGTAAAGAAAAGGCCTATTTACAAACGTAAAATAGCTACAGATAGAGGTCGTTACAGGCAATCGGAATATTGAAACAGAAGCAAAACCAGGTAATTCTAGTTAGTAGGTTTTACTTTTACACGGCAGAGATATCGATGGTAGCACTTTCGAAAGAAATGTGCGCATACTAGGACCTCTAAAATATATATTCAAGGTCTGTGTAAGTTTAAAGTATTAATTCTACTAAATGTCATATAAGAATAGTGTAGAACCTCGGTGGTTCAGAGGTAAGAACGGGTGCCTCTGAACCGAAGGATACTGGGTTCGATCCCAGGGTACTCCTTTCACTTTTTCAGTACAAACTGTAAATTAACATCAACCGAGATTCTGGCATTGCATTTGAGCAAGTTGAATGTCTGCACGTTCCCCTTCTCGGAGGGGGCGTAAATCCGTCGGTCCCGTGTCCATGTGATGTTGGGCACGTTAAATATCCCTACCCTCCTTACAGAAAGGCAGGGGTTCGGCAAAATTTCCAGGATAGTGAGGTGAAACTGCTACCTGGCGTCGGTGATTGGCCATAGTTGCGGAAATAGGCCGACGTTCAAGAAACAAAAACACACACAATAGTGTACAATTCTTATGAAAATTCGTTACTATAACGCACTTGCTGCGTCCCGATTTTTTTTTATTAATCGGATGAGGAAAGGCTCTTTATGAATTTACTTTGCTCGAGCAAAGTTGATTGCATAATTAGTACAGGCAATAGAGAATTTTTTTCTGCATTAAACTACATGAGTTATTTTTTTATATACATAGGTTCAGAATTACGTACTGAATGTAAAAACACAAAATCCTTAAAAATTAGGAGTGCGGAAGTGCCGCCATTTTGAGAAAAATCGTTTCGGCCTATATCTCCGTAACCGTGCACTTTAGACCAAAAATGTTAATGACCTTTATTGTAGACAATTACATTTTTCATCTTTTTTGTTAACTAATTTTTTTGTATCACTCACCGTTTACAACTTATACGACTATTAGCATTCATTTATTGACTTTTATTGAATTTTCTTAGAAAAAATTCACTAATGAGGAGATCTCGACTTTTGAATTTTGAAAAAATTTCTTCAAATGAGCGCGATCTAGGACCCCTAGAACCCATATCCGGGGTCAGTTTCAATTTTTATATGTTTATATATATATATATATATATATATATATATATATATATATATATATATATATATATATATATATATATATATATATATATATATATATGTGTGTGTGTCACACCGATAACTCAAAAAATAATGGGCCGATTTTGACAAAATTTGGCATGTACCTTTCTTTTGTAAATGGCTTGGATAAGTTCGTTATCCAGGAAAATCGGACGAGGTTTTCCGGAAAAATTTTCAGTTTTCATTCGAAAAAAATTCTTATCTCAAAAAGTAATAGGCCGATTTTAATAAAATTTGGCATGTTCCTTTCTTTTGTAAATGGCTTTGACAAGTTTGTTAGTCAAGAAAATCGGACGAATTTCCGGGAAAATTTTGAGTTTTCATTCGAAAAAAATTTTTATCTCAAAGAATAATAGGCCGATTTTGATAAAATTTGGCATGTACCTTCCTTTTGTAAATGAATTTGACAAGTTCGTTAATCAAAAAAATCGGACGAGGTTTTCCGGGAAAATTTTGAGTTTTAATTTGAAAAAAAATTATACCTTAAAAAATAAGAAATCTATGATAACCAAATTTGGTAGGTAGGTTTACGATATAAAAAGTAAACTATACACCAAAATTTAGATTTCTATGTTATAAGAAAAAAAAGTTATATTAAAATATTTTGTGTCAGATCATTTCTATGAAAATTCACTACCATAACGCGCTTGCTGCGTCCAGGCTTTTTTACCTATATCTTTGTTAATAATTGTTCAAAAAATATAATGCTTATAACTTAACTTTTCAATCGACAAATTTTCTAGAACTTTGACTTAAAACTTTTTTTTTCTAAAATTATTATTAGTGTATTTTCTTTAAAAAAATTCACTAATGAGGAGACCCCGACTTTTGAATTTTGAAAAAAAAATTTGAAATAGGCGCTAATTATTTCCCCTGAAACACATATCTGGGGTCAGTTACAATATATATATATATATATATATATATATATATATATATATATATATATATATATATATATATATATATATATATATATATATATATATATAACACCGTAAACTCAAAAACTAATGGGCCGATTTTAATTAAATTTGGTGAATACCTTCCTCTTGTAAGTCGCTTGGATAAGTTCGTTAGTCAAAAAATGGGCCCAGGTTTTCCGGAAAATTTTGTGTTTTCTTTCGAAAAAAAATCATATCTTCGGAAATAACAAAGTAAGGGCAACTAAATTTGGTACACAGTTATATGTCATTATAGGAAAATTACTTACCAAAATTTAGGTCTGTAGGTTCAAAGACAAAAAAGTTATAGGCATTTAAAGAAAAATAAATTGGGGTTTTCCTCAAAACGTCAAAGTCGCGAATTAAAACGTCAAAATTGGCAACATTTACGCAAAGAACCTGAAACTAATATAAGCTACGGAAAGAAAATATCTCAAGAAAAATGTTTTACAAAGCCTGAAGTCTTAGCTTCAACCGTCATTGTCCTTCATTTTACTAAAATATTTCCAGAAAGATTTGTCGATTGAAAAGTGCAACATTTAACGCGTTATAACTTTGAAAATATTAATTTTAGAAAAAAAAGTTTTAAGTAAATCTTCTAGAAAATTTATCGGTTAAAAAGTTAAGTTATAATCATTTTATTTTTTAAACAATTATTAACAAAGATATAGGTAAAAATGTCAATAAATGAATGCTAATAGTCGTATAAGTTGTAAACGGTGAGTGATACAAAAAAAAATTATTAAACAAAAAAGGTGAAAAATGCAATTATCTACAATAAAGGTTATTATCATTTTTGGCCTAAAGTGCACGGTTATGGAGATATAGGTCGAAACGGTTTTTCTCAAAATGGCGGCACTTCCGCCCTCCTAATTTGTAAGGTTTTTGTGTTTTTACATTCAGTGCGTAATTCTGAACCTATCTATCAAAAAAATAACTCCTGTAGTTGAATGCATTATGGACAAGAGTAACGGGCTCCTCTATTGCCTGTACTAAATACACTTTATAAAAATTGCTTAGTTTAGTAGAAACAACGAAGCGTATAGGATATAGCCATTCTTTTATTAGGAGACAGTTTGTACAGCTGATGTGCAGTATTTCCGTGCGAGTGATAACACAAACGACAGCAATAAGACCAGGAACGACGTGTGTAGTAACAGTGGACTCTGCCGTAGTCAACTTGTAATCCCTGGTTCAGTAGGCGAGTGTACAATTTCAATTAGAGTGCGGCTATATAATATGAGGCTTGCAATTTCCCGTAAGTGTAGCGCGGTGTTTACAGGGCTTGTCTAAATCCCCAACTAAATTCAAAGCCGTAGAAGATGGGTCTGGCGGGAGCGATGCGTTAAAATGCTCCAATTATTCCCGACGCCGGCGTAATGCCGGATTATTCAGCAATATGTTCATTTTTAAACCAGCGTGTGTAACATGCCATCAGATTAGCGCTGGTATGTGTGTCCTAATGTCCTTAGGTTTTACCGCCTTCACGAATTTCGTCCTCTAAGCTCGGGCCCTTGCTAATGAAAGCACTTTGCGACGCACCTCAGTTTACATCTACATGCATATACTCTCCGGAGCTATTTGCAATTTTAATTTGCTTGGGAGATTGCTCTATTTTTAATCACAGTGTGTTGTACACTCGCAGCAGTTTAGGATTTGCTTAATATGCTGTGGGCGCTTACACTACATGTACACAAAAGAACATAAACGAAACAAAATTGGTTTGGTTTTCTTTTGTAAATTGGTTTTTTTACCTGACAAGCCCTGTAGACGCCTCTGTTTGTCCTGATGTTAAAGCCACTTTCTTCGTGGTCCAATTTTAGTGTAACATGTCGTGTTAAATGATTCTCAGACGTAAATATGTGTCGTTGTTTCATGCTCAATGTGAAAAAATTACAAAAAACTAATAATAAATAATGTAAAATAATCTAGCTACTTAAATGATAGATTCCAATGTGTAGCCTTGAGACGTTGCTACGGTGAACCGCGAGTGTTGAAGTATGAATTACCTCAAGTAAGTGTTCTGGGCCCTCTTGTATTTAATTTATAGATGAACTATACCAACAAAGATTTCAGGGTGAAATAATCAGTTACGCGGACAATACTGCGGTTTTATATTCAGGTAGAAGTTGGAAGAACTTATGCAGACTCCCTGGGTACAAAGAAATAGCAATAAAAATCAACAATCTGCCTGCCTCGATAGTATCTGCAAAAAAAGTTTATTACCTGCGAGATAAATAGAGCCCAAACAATGGCCCTTTATAATACAAAGTTGCCTTCCCACAGTAAGAGCCGTCGAGTCAGCTGTATACTTAGAGAAGCCCACAAATATGCAGGCTCAGGCAAGCAAGTTGGACGGAATATCACTCGTGAGAAACTACATCAGCAGATCCTTTGTTACATCCAGAGACAATAGTGCCACGCCTGGAGTGTAGTGTATAAATAAGCTGCTCACAAGGATACGACCGTTCATTCTTGTTCCGAGTAGTTAAGACTCTGCACATCGCGTGCTAGACTTTAGATCACATGTATGTTGATCGTTACATTTATCATTAGTTTATATTATTCATTTTTTGTATTAAGTTATTAAGTATTGATTGTTTAAAGTATTAAATAAATTGTTTCAAAAATTCAAACGTCTTAACCGTAACGTTAAGTTGCGTGTGATAATAAATTCCCGTTTAAGATAGACTGCAGTCTGTCGGTGGTCAACAAACTTCGCTCATTGCTAAATTCAAGGCATTGACTCAACTACTTATTAATCAGAAACGTTGGATGATCCTTTGTCATGTTTTGGTGAAGACGTACTTGAGTTACAGGATGGTGGTATGGGGTGGTGCAGTAGGATTGTATATGAAATTTTTAGAAACAACTCAAAAACGGGTACTCTAATGAAGTATACATATCCACCTGAAAGTTTGGTGTGTTTTTGGGCGCAGGACATTATTCGGCCATATTTTTTTGATAAAAAAAAGAAGCCCTTACAGTAAATGGTGAACGTTATCGCATTATACTACATGACCATTCATGGCCAGAACTGGAAAATATGGATCTGGGCGGTATTTGGTTTCAACAAGATGGAGCAGTCTGTGAGACAATTGCACTTTTGCATTCCAAATGTGGGGACAGAATACTTTCAAGACATGGTAGCGTGAATAGGCTGCCATGAAAGTACGATTTGACGCTACTTGATTGAATTATTTTCTGTGGAGTTACCTAAAAATCAAAGTATATGACAACAATCCAAAAACAATTACCGATCTGAAGAATCAGATTAGGCGCGTAATTAGTGAAGTAGAACGCAAGTTCTACCTAAGCGCCATTCAAAATTTATACAAACGAATTATTTTCCGCAAAAGAAGCAGGGGAGGTCATCTGATTGACACTATATTTCAGAGATTATTGCACGCATCTGTAGAACTACCATACATGAAAATAAAACTGCTTTTAAGACATAAACTGTTTTTTATTTTCCAACAAAAGCGGGACACTCTTATTGGAAAAGCCTTTATAAACATTTTATCTAAAGTTACGAACATTTGTAAAAAATGTCCACCAAAAAGCATTATCTCTTAAAAATTTCCAACCGAAAAAATCAGAGGCTCATATTGGTTCAGCTATTGAGCCCCCGACATACAATATACAAACTTAGAAGAAAACTGCAGGTTGACAGAAGACGTAAAGCAATGAAAAACATTACTTGGTTATGTTTTACTCATATAATTATGTTCAACCCTTGTCCATACTATGGATCTTCATTCCTAGGAAGTTGTAACCGCTGGTGCTGGTATTAACAGATACTAGAGAACCTACCTGGATACCAAAGCAAGAAGACCCAATTGTTTCTGTAAGAAACACAATAAAGTGGTACTCATTATTCTACAATTTTCTACAGTTTTCTCTAAAATAGGACTTATTTATTCCAGGTAATAGAAAAGATATATACATTGGACGCATATAAACATATTTTTCTATTGGCAAATATTTATTGCGATTGTAAACCAAATGACGCCATTTTCTTAGTGAATTTGAATTTTGAAAAATTGCCTTCAAATAAGCGCACACTAGACCTCTGTAACCCATATCCAAGGTCAGTTTCAGACTATATATATATATATATATATATATATATATATATATATATATATATATATATATATATATATAATTTTGAAAAAGTGTCTTCAAATGAGCGCACACCAGACCTCTGTAACCCATATCCAAGGTCAGTTTCAGACTATATATATATATATATATATATATATATATATATATATATATATATATATATATATATATTTGTGGGTGTGTGTGTGTGTGTGTATTTCAGTGTCACACTGATAAGTGAAAAAATTAATGTCCGATTTTGATCAAACTTGGTGAGTACCTTTCTTTTGCAAGTAGCTTGGCTAAGCTCCTTAGCCAGCAAAATCGGCCCAGGAAAAAATTTTATATCTCCGGAAATAACGAAGTAATGGCAACCTAATTGTGTACGCTAGTTCATATCATAAAAAAGTATAGTATGTACCAAACTATAGATCTGTAATTAGAAACAAAAAAAGTTATAGGCATTTTTTTTATTTAATATTATTGGCTGCGGCATCTCAGGCCATTAGCACATTCATTTCCCATCATTAAATATTTTTACAAATTTTCCAGACAAATTCAACTTGGCTCGCCCAGGAATCGAACCCGGGACCTCTCGGTTAGCAGGCTGGCACCAAGCAACCTGCGCCACGAGTGCGTCATAGGCATTTAAATTAGAAAATATGGGCTATTCCTCTTAAACCGTCAACGTCTGGATTTGAAACGTCAAAATTAGCAACATTTTGACAAAGAGTCTGAGACGAGTTATGTAGAGAGAATGTCGCAAGAAGAGTGTTTTACAAACCCTTAAGTTTCAGCTTCAACCGTCATTGTCCTTTTTTTTTGCTAAAATAGTTCCAGTAAATTTATTTCAAATAGACCCTTTCTCTGATGCTTTTGCAGTAGTTCTAATTATAGAGTTTATGGTATAATAGTCTATAAATTTTAGCGAATTTTCGTAGAAAAAATACGCTATTCAGGAGACCGCGGCTTTTGTATTTTGAAAAACTGTATTCAAATGAGGGCGAACTAGACACCTAAAACCCATAGCTAGGGTTACATTTCAGTTATATCTACATGCAGACTTGGAGACTACTTCTCAAGCTTCACTGTTGGTTTTTGTAGGTGAAGGACGTAGCCAGCGCGTAAGCTAACTGTAGCAAGTGGCCCTTACGAATTCTGGATGTTCTAGCATGTTCTTCAATGCTTCTGTGACTATAGTTTCGCTGCTTGACAGCATTCTCAGACAGATTAAAATTAAATTAGTACGAAATCATGACAACTACAAATAAATACTTGTTGCTATGTTATGATATGATGTTTTGATTAAAAATTTTTTATCAAATTGAAAATAAAATGAAACACAGAGGACAGATGAGGTTTTAAAAATGTCACCAAGTAAGGGCAACAACAATCAATGAATTTTCAGTTTTATCTGTTTACATATGTACATAGCGTGACGGATTTCTACAAAAAATCTCAATATATCCGGCATTATATTTAGGACACAATTTAGGATACAAAATTGTATACGTTAATGAAAGAGTGTCTTAAGCTGCATCTTATAAAATTATTATGACAACCACGGGATGGCCAATAAGTCGTAGGCGTAACAAACACTCCATATCTTATCGCATTTTTTGCATTATTAATCATATAAAAGTCCATGTTTGTATGGAAGAAAATTTGATAGTATTTATCGTTTTCTAGTTATTTCAATTGTTTGGCACCTTTTTACATTTTTGGCACAAAACAAAAGTGATTTTATTTATTATTTAACCTGAAAAAAACATTAAATTAACTTACATAATTAGAACAAACAAATAATAAGTAATTAATTTGATTGGATCATCTACGTTTACGTGTTTATAATATATAAGTAGTTGATAAATTGTTTTGACAAATGTCAAATTCAACTTCAAAATACAGGACCTCAGAACCGGCAATTTTTTATTAACACTTCCAAAATGTCGATTCATTATATAAAGCCTCAATAATTCCCTTGTGGACAGCTGAAGTAGTTTATAATTTTATCTTCAAAACGTTTATATAACAGGACTATAAAATATCTTACAAAACAGTCACAGAACTATTATAAAAAAGTTTCCAGAGCCTACTTATAAAACGTTTCCACCTATAAAACTAATTTGTTTTATAGTGTCTTTTTATTTAAATCCGGCGGTATTTTCAATTCCCTTATAAAGATATTAAGAAACTTTTAAAGGAACTTCCGGTGACTTTAAATAACAGTTTTGTTAAAAACAGTATCGCTTCTAAGAATAAATTGTTTCAGTGACAATTTTATAACTATCTTATAGTATTGAAATTCTGTGACATTTTGAAAAAGACATTACAATCCTTATAAGACTGAATTGAGCCTCGGTGGTCAGTAGTAAGAACGTGTGTCTCTGAAACAAGGGTACTGGGTTCGATCCCAGGGTTTTCCTTTCACTTTTTCAGTACACACTGTAACATTCATATCAACCGAGGTTGTGGCCTTGTATTTGAGCAAGTTGAATGCCTGCACTTTCCGCCTTCGGAGGGGGAGTAAAGCCGTCGGTCCCATGTCCATCCGATTTTGGGCACGTTAAAGATCTCCACCCCACTTACAGAAAGGCAGGGGTTTGGCAAAATTTCCAGTATAGTGAGGTGAAACTGCTCCGTGGGTCGGTAATTTGCCATAGTCGCGGAAATAGGTTGACGTTAATGAAACAAAACACACATAAGATTGAATTGTTGACTTGAACACAAAGATAATGTGGCTAATTCTATAATCAAGCAGGTCTATGATAACTGGATTACCTACTGTGAGCTAGCTAAAACTCATTTTAGGTTAAAGCAACTAACGTGAATACAAATTTTGTCTTCTATTTGTAATAAAAAATTAATAACTAAAGATGTTAGATATACGTAAGTGAAAACAAAAAAAAGTGGTGTTTTTCGAAGAAGGTCAAGGATGTGATACGAAAATATGATGTGTGATATAAACATAATTGGTGTTGGCAATGCAAAATTAACACATCGCTTTAATCAAACGAGAGAATCCGAGGAATGTACCCCATCTGCCCCAGATGAAGTGCCAGTATGTCAAAATAATTCTATTAATAGAAGTGCCTGCATACCGGAAACAAAGAGGCAACCAAATCCTTATGATGGGAATGCTCTTTTACAAACAGTAGGGCGCCAGTTAAATGATGATGAAATAACGATTAATTGGCTAATAGTCCATTGAAGATTGTACTTTTGCCCTGGAAGTTAACAAAAATATAGAATTTATAAAAATATTAAGCAATGGGCAGTTTCTTTTAGTGTCATTAAGAGGGTTATTCCACAATATTAATGGAAGAGTTCCTAATGTACTTCTACAATATCCCAGAACACTTTTAAAAACATATCAAACGATTCTCATGAGAAAAGTTGGAGACGATGGTAATTACTGCATTTATTTGTTTATGACGTGTATAGCTGTTTCTTCTAACAATTGTCCAACTCGTTAGAGGTAATTTTATATGTTATGTTTATCTTTACACTATAACCTAGTCACGTTTATTTTTCATAAAAGACACATTATAGAGAAACTCAGTATTTTATTTTATAAAAGTGGTCAATAAGTTCTCTATTAACCATAGTGTTGCTAACTAGCAATAGAAGCATATAAGAACATGAGTCTTGTAAAAGCAGTTCGGTCCTGTTGCAAGAGCATCAGCTTTGAAGCAAAATGTTGGTTGAATGTTTTATAGGGATTGTAAAGTAGCTAAATTATCTTATGATGCTCTCTATTAATTCGTAATTGTTTTATAAGAAGACGCTATTTAAAGATGGCAGCATTCGGAGATATAAAAATGTCAAGATTGAAAATACTAAAAAAATTCCATGTGCGTTAATATTACTGCTGATAAATATATAAAAATTATTAAATATCGTTACCTAGATCAAATTGGCACATGTTTTCTTGCAAAAAAAAAAATCAAATCATCGAAGCTCATTTTGAGCTGTTCAATTTTTTCTTATAAAAATCCATGAATAGGGAGCGCACTTAACCATTTTCAATATTATACTAATATTTCAAAAAATAAATTCATTCTCCGTATGACAAAGAGTGTCTCTTAACATATATTAAAGTAAAAGACGACATTATTAAAATGGCCGTCTTGTAAATGGTAATATCTAATACTTGTGACATTTATATTTTCTGTCTTTGTCCGTTATTGTTTATATATATATATATATATATATATATATATATATATATATATATATATATATATATATATATATATATATATATATATATATATATATATATATAAAATTGCTTCCTGCATTTTTTAGAATGACATAAAGAAACCTTTTATTTGTATTACTATTATTTCTTGTTGCATTTTCACATCATAATGTTTACCAGAAACTACTAAAAAGGTTTTACAAAACGGCTTGTATAGTTTATTTATAAAAATAGTATAACAAATAGTCAAGTGTATTTTATAGCAAAGTCTGAGAACTGTAATAAAACTATTTTATAATTTCAGTGTTGACTTTTTTTTGAGTCGTAGTACTGTTTAAAGAATTGTTTTGTAATGTTTTCAAAAGGTTTTAAAAATATTTACGGAGACTGAAGTATTTTAGAAAATGGTGCTAATTTTGGGTCTATAGCTGTTTCATAAACGTACTGTGAACAATTCAGGGGGTGAGATTATTTTACAAACTGGTTGTCGAAAACGTTTTCACAACTATAAGAAAATATATAATTACTAGTTGGGCTTAAGTGGTGGTTGTTTTTTCGTTTAAATTTTTCTTTACTTACAGTGGTGCAAATTTCCGTGAAAAGTAAAAAATAAATTTACATTCTCTTTTGTTCAATTATAATTACAGATTAATTAACATTTTATGCATTGATTGGTGTTGCCCTTACTTGATTACTCGATGAAACTAGTCCATACTACATACATACTGGGAGATAATACTTTCTCAGAAATTTTTTGTGTTTCAGTGGAATTCATTGTTTGTAAGATTTTTGTAAAACTTTGGTAATTGAGAATACATTTTTAATAAGTTTCTGTCAACTAAAAGTTTTCGGACTTTCGCGAAAACATTGTTTGCAAATTTTCATGCAATAATTTTATTTCGGAGTTTCGTCGAAAAGCTTTTTGTGAATAATTATATCTTGGTAGGTGGCCAAATATTTTGAAAAGGTTCGTTGGCCAAAAAAATCGGACCTGTTTTTTGGGAACATTTTAAGTTTATTTTTGGAAAATGTTTGTACTTACCTTTTCAAACAATAAAGTTATTTTGATGAAATATTGTACATTGGTTCTACTATATAGATTATACTGGTAACCTAATTTGATGCCTGCTTTCATTAAAAAAACCTATTTGCTATTAGAAATATATTTGTAACAATTCACTACCATAGGTACACTTTGAGAAAAACCAAATCACCACAACACTTATTTCAGAGACCTTACGATCGTTTCGTTGACAAAGTCAACATCTTCAGAGGAAGATAAATTCTAACATAAACAACTAGCTACATGTATTTATATCGCGTCAAGGTAAACGAACTATTCCGAAGTAAAATTGTCGCCCAGGAACGATAGTTTGTTTATTGTGTGGTCAAAGTACGAGGTCGAAAACCTGCTTTTTAATCTTCTGATCGACATATTTATAAGCCCTTATCTAATATACGGATAATAGCTTTAAAGGAACGGAGGTATTTAAAGAATCTGCACGTTCCCTTTCGATCTAGAAATTTACTATGTGGATATTGGAACACGCCCACAAACATCTGGCTAGATAAACCACATCAACTCCGCTCATCTTTTTTTAAATAGAAAAACTAATACCGGGTGTTTGGCTCAACATGTTAACACTCTAACCAAAGACAAATAATTCAACTAAAATACTACATACAAAATGTATCTATATTGATGCTAATTCTTCGTGATAGTATCTATATTAAATTTATAGATACAAACAAAACAAACAGATCTTTAAGTCGAGACAACCGTATAGATTAGTATATGTATAAACGGGCCGAGTTATTGACATAATTTATTATTCTACAGACAAATTTAGAGTGTTTAAGCGGTCAAATGCAAAGTGAAAATAAAGGACTAGAAATTAAAGGTGCCGCACGATTCAATGAAGTTTTGTTCTTAAAAGACCTTAATATAAAACTACTTTGTAATGAATCAAGCATAGTTTGATGTCTAACGTTTTTGACAAGTTTGAAATTTTCTTTGTCAATGTGGTGATTATTATCCCATACATATTGTGCCACACATGATTTGTCCACCGTACCATATCGTAACTGTGCGAGATGTTCACGAAATCTGCTGGCTATGTTTGTCCTAGTTTGACCCACGTATTTAAGATCGCAATCTTTGCAACTAATCTCATAAATACCGGACATTTCAGTGACTTTCTCTTTGTTTTTCGTATTACCTAACAAATTTTTTAAATTACTTTTCGTCGAAAAAGTCAAATGTAAATCGGCTTTCTTAAAAATGCTTTCCAAACCCTTTGTGATTCGTTGTTCATAAGGTAAACACACAAATTTTTTCTCTATTTTATCTTTCTTAAATGTCGTACATTCAGATATCATTTTCTTTGTTCTGTGTTTGTTAACAAATTTGTCTATTAAACCATTCGAGTAACTGTTATATCTCGCCACATTTTTTGTGTATTTTAATTCTGTATTAAATCTATTTTTACTTAACGGAAATTTAATCAATCTGTTTACTAAGAAATTTAAACTAGCCGTTTTTTGTAAGGTCTCTGAAATAAGTGTTGTGGTAATTTGGGTTTTCTCAGAGTGTACTTATGGAATGAATTGTTATAAATGTATTTCTTATACTTATTAGTGCTCATCATAGGTTCCAGTTTTCACATAGTGAATTCACTACCATAACGCACTTGCTGCGTCCAGACTTTTTTCTCAAGATTTTTGTTGTTTTATAATGCAATTATAACCGGTTGATCGATTAGCTGTTTTTCGTTCCCAGGACTAGTTCTATACTACTGAACATAATTTATTAAACAAAATTAAGCTAAGTAGTATCATAGAGATTACAGCGCTTGTTGTACGCTGCTTGCAAAATAGTTCGACTAATAATGCTACAATCCGATCTAAGTATCTATTTCATGGTTGATTGTCGAACAGCAATTTAGACCTCTAGCAGGGCACAATAATTGCAAATTAAATTAAACAGGATAGTTTCAAGCTGGTCTGCATGTACTCCTCTAATTGTTTTTAGCTAACTGATTTCCATCGTAATGAGTTTTATCGGTAAATGATACGTTTTAATTTGTAGTGGATTACGCAAATTCACGTCTGACTTGTCACGTGTTACTTTAATTAGATATGCCAAGTTTGGTGTTGTTGACAATTGATTATTGGGTGCTTTAATAATAAGCTGTTATGCAATAAAGAAGACGTACAAAATCGATTCAAGTTGTTAATCAGCATTGGCAATTCAAAATCAATAACCATTTGGCAGCTAAGTGAAGATTGGAACTTATAATGAGCACTGATAGGTACACTTGGAGAGTTCAAATCACAACAGCAAATTTTTAAAGACCTAACGTTCGTTTTACTAACAGAGTTAGCCTTATCAAAGGATGAACAATTCTAAACATTTACCTACTAAAAATTGTATTTAAATAAATTTTAGCACAGAATATAAGATTTTTTATGAAATTAAAAGTTTTATGAAATTATGAAATTAAAAGTTTTATAATAAATAAATCCTAAAACGTTATATTACTGGAGTTATAAGGAAAAAATAGCAATTTTCGCCAAATCACGTCCTACCTCCTATAGAGATTTTACCCAAAAACAATCCGAACCCTTCGTTTATCGAGTCCTAACTGTACACCAAATTTAAAGACGACAGACCGACAAATAGACAAAAAACTTTTCGGTCCCAACTCATGTTTTCTATATGTCCTGATACTTTTTACGCGTTTAAGCGAAAAAAAAATGATTAAAATTTTTGTCGCCGATACGATACTTCCGAACGCTGTGACGATGTGGAAGTAAAATGCCAATTTTCACTAAATCACCCCTCATTTATCCCCTACTCCCTGAAGCGATCTTACCCAAAAACCTTTCGAAGCGTTCCCTTGTAGGGTGGAAACTGGATACCAAATTTGAAGATGATACCTCAATTCTTTCAAAAGTTACACACCTACACACTTTCCATATTTAAAGAGAGAGGGATCACAAATAAACTTTTTATGTTTGACCGGAAGTCGCTTTAAATAATTCCGTTGTACTTGTTTCCATTTCCATGAATTATTTAAAGCGACTTCCGGTCAAACATAAAAAGTTTATTTGTGATATATGTATATATATATATATATATATATATATATATATATATATATATATATATATATATATATATATATATATATATATATATATATATATATATAAGAAAGAGCTGGTGCAGAGAATTAGATTAGTAAAATGATCAAATGGTTCAACTACTAACAACGATTCACTAATAATTGCTGAAGACCTCAATGTGGGCAAAGCTATAAAAGGGACAAAGTTTGTTCAAATACTTTTTATTTGGACCTGGTTATTAACTCCCTAAAAATAATTCTGCACCTGTAGAGGATAGCATAACATCTGACTACGTTAAATTAGAACACAAGTTTGTGGTAGGAGCTTTAGTAATTATAATAAATGAAATATTTGAAACAGGAAAAATCCCACTGCAATTTAAAAAACGCTGGACGCAGCAAGGGCGTAATGATAGTGAATTTTCGTAAAGATGTTTTTAATAGCAAATATATATTTTTCTGTAAGAAAGCTGGCATCAAACTTGGTTACCACTATAACGTGTATAGAAGAAATAATCTTCTCTGCGATAGGAATAACTGGCCTGAGATAATTTGCAGTGCAGCTCTATTGACCAGTGAGCTCAACTTTAAGCTAAACCATGAACGTTTGGATCTTAAAGTCAAGAAAACAAAGTAGATTGCATTCTCGCCAGGATCCGCTGGACTTGAAACAATGACAGACATATTTATCCCTGGACATACTGATTCGATCAAAAGTGTAGATAGTCTAAGGTACATCGGTATTGCGGTAGATAAGCACTAGGAATTGCAACCGCATATAGAATATCGAAATATTAGGTTAGTTAAACTTAACGGATGCGGAATACCCTGTTGGGGATCAGCTTATAAATCGACATTGCAACGACTTTGCATAGCACAAAATTTCCTACTAACAAGTATAATAAACAAAACGGTTAATTATTCAATAAAATTTTTATGCAACTCAAATACTGGTGTATTGATTATTTTTTTCTCCCTCAGGGCTCGTCCACATCTTTGCCGCCCCCATAGCACCGTAGCCTTTGGCTTATTGTGCATGTCTTTTCTACTCCACCCATTCCAAAATCACTGTGCCTTGAACGGATCTGCACAGCAATTGGTCGGGTGAAGTTTCATATTGCTCTGTCTCCGGTGTAGACTGACCGTAGGTCAGTTGTCTTTTGTGGTCCTGAGCTTTACACTCGCACAAGATGTGCTGGGATGATTCCTCCCCCTCGCCGCAGAGTCAGCATTACAGGTCCCCGTTTTATGCAGGTGTTTCTTGTTGGCCATGTGTTCCGTCAAGAGTTCTGTTATGTTTCTGAGATGGCTGCTAAGATTTAGCAGCTCCACAGTTCTTTTTGAACTGGGTTCCTCAATTACTGACTTCCCATTTCTGAGCCCTGTACGGTCTGCCCAGTACGCCTAGTCTTCGTTACTAACCCCGGACTTAATGGCTCCCCTAGCAGTGCTCGTTGTTACGCCGAGAACCGGTTCTGGTCCCATAAATCGCTCTGCTGACCCTCTCTTCACGAGACGGTCAGGTTATTCATTGCCTTTGACCCCCGAGTTACCCGGTACTCAGATGAGGGTGACCTCATTCTGCCCAGCCAGCTCGCTCGTCTCGTCTCGGCAGTCACTTACTAGCCTGGAATTTACCCGTGGGCTACTTAGGGCCTTAAGGGCTGCCTGGCTGTCTGTGTCTATGAGAATCCGCTTGTTGGTGTAGCCTCTCCTCTTGTTCTCCCGCACACAGTGCATGATGGCGTACATTTCGGCCTGAAAGACCGTTGCATGGGCTCCGAGGGAAATACTATGATTTACCCTTGGTCCTTCCGAATAAACACCTGCCCCGTCCCACGCTCCCCGCCGGATCCATCGGTGGTAAGCTGGCGTATCCTCCCGCCATGCCTTGCGGTCGGGAATTTCCACTGTAAAATTGTTTGTCCTGCAGATTTGAGGGCTCGCGAAGTCTGAATTCATTTCCGGCATGAGCTCCTTCACGATCACCTGAATTTTGCGGTGGCCCCTGTAGCTTGGGTTGATCTTCAGTCTACGATAACGTTTCAGAAGTTTATGGATACGGAAATCCGAATATTTTCTTTATCAAGTCATGGACATTAAATTCATTTCATAAGAATATCTTTTTGAGGAGAGTAGATTATCACAGCTATGTGGAAGTTATAAATCAATTTGCAACCCAATGTCTTCAGAAATCATTAAATTTGCGAAAAAAATACAAGAGGCGTCTTTTGTTTAGAATGAGTCAAGCTATCCAAAATGTATTTTTTAAAAACCATGTAGCCTCAAGAAAAAAGTTACATGTGAAACAAGTTTTAGTGAACGCTTTTTCTACCTCTAAAATCTTACGGTAAAATTAACAAATGGTTGACTGAGGGACTTCTCAATAGCAGACAACATTTTTGTCACGTTTTAGGTATTTAAGAAAAAAATTTGAACTGCTTTTTGACACCCCATTTAAGGGGTCGTATTTTCACAGGAGAGGGATGAATAATTGTTTATATATATATATATATATATATATATATATATATATATATATATATATATATATATATATATATATATATATATATATATATATATATATATATATATATATATATATTACAAAAAATTAACCACAGAGCCAACATCCACCTTTCAACAAAAAGCCAATAAAATAGTTTCCAAATTAAAAAACAATAACTTTATTACACAAGAAATGGGTCAAAAATTAACAATATATATTCAGACGTGTCCAAAATACTATGGTCTTCCTAAAATTCATAAACCTGTTTTATCTTTAAGGCCAATTATTTCTTCCATAAATTCACCTAATAGTAAATTAGCTATACTAATCACTAAAATTTTAACAAAAGCTTATAATATAAACAATGATTATTACATAAGAGACTCTTTTCACTTTTCAGATTTTATAAAGGATGTTACAATTCCAGATAATTATGTGATTGTTAGTCTTGATATTGTTTCACTTTTTACTAACATACCACTTCAACTCTTGTAAAATAGCATTGAGAAAAGATGGGTTTCTATTTCTCTAGAAACATCCATTCCAAAAAATACATTTCTTGAAATAGTTGATTTTATTTTTAACTCAAACTATTTTGTTTTTGAAAACACATATTATAAACAAATTTTTGGAACTCCAATGGGTGCTTGTATCTCTCCAATTATTGCACAATATGTTATAGATGATTTGCTTAAAACATGTATACCAAAATTAAATTTCAATATTCCTTTTTTAAAAAAATATGTTGACGACATTATTTGTAGTATTCCTCTATATTCAACAACACACACATTTTAGAGGTTTTTAATTCTTACAACCAATTTATTAAATTTACATTAGAAGACGAAACAGATAACAGTGTACCATTCCTAGATACAAAATTAATTAGAACAAACGATAACAACATAATTTTAGATTGGTAGATAAAGCCAACTAATTCTTAAATATATATCAATTTTCATTCAGAGCATTTAATTAAAACTCAAATTAACATTTTATTAGGTTTAGAAAATAGAATATTAAAGATATGCCATCCTTCTTTCCACAAAAAAAAATAAGAATTTTTTTTTAAATTTTTGTTTACAACTCTTATCCTCCCAAACTACTTAATAAACTTTTATACAATTGTTCAAACAATCACCATTACAATAGAAGACAATATCCACAAACAGTATCAAATTTATCTGACAGATATAACACCCATATAATTTCGAGTTCAGAAACATCTAACTTTTTTTACATATCAATCCCATACATTAAAAGTATTTCCAATAGGTTAAAGTTTATATTTAAAGATGAAACCAATGTTCAAATAACGTTTCGATGTTCAAAAACAATTAATAACATTTTCAGTAAACTCAAAAGTAAGGATGAAATTTCCAAAGTGTCTGGAGTGGTGTATTGTATTCCATGTAATAATTGTAGTTTGAGATACATTGGCCAAACAAGCAGAGTCCTTAAAGATAGGTTAACACAGCACAAAACTGACATACGTTTACAAAACAGAACTTGCGCTCTGTCAGAACATAATCTCGACACTGGCCACAATATAAATTTTAGTAATGTTTCTATTTTACACTGTGAAACCTTAACTAACAAAATAATGTGTTTTAGAAGAATTTGAAATTACTTTTAACGACAATTTAATAAACTTAAAGAAAGATGATAATTTTAGAAATCACGACCCCTATTTATATTTCCTAGACAAAAACAAAAAATAAATTCAATTAGACAATATTTAGATTTATATGTCAGTTTGGCACTTTTCGACTTCAGTCAAATTTATAAAAAGGTTGTAAACTATTTTCTTTCCATGTTGTAACCTTGAGAATGGAATAAATTTTTCCGAAAGCTCGGCCTATAATAAAGAGTTCTAGTTTGCAACTGACGGCTCTCCCACAATTTTTTGATAAATTTATATATATATATATATATATATATATATATATATATATATATATATATATATATATATATATACATTAGCTCGGTGAGCGAGGTGAGTAACTTCTCGAATAAGACTAGGGGGTCGGGAATTCAAGTCCCGTATTCGGACAGTCGGTCTTTTTCACTCGTATGTAGAAAGGCCGGCTTCTGATGAGGGGTCGTGTCATTTTTCTCTATGTTTATGTAAGCTCCCCCCCGCACAAGTCAAAGGCTTCTGGGTGCGTAGTTTGTCTACTATGGTGTTATTATTATTATTATATATGTGAAAGGACCCCTTTAATGTTCAACGTGGAACCAGTCCCAAATTTTTCTCACACTTATTTGTTTACACGTTGAATATGATATGTCATGCACAATATCATTAATACCAGTAAAACAAAATGTGCTATGATAATTAAATTAATTCCTGTATATTACGGTTTTCGTTGTAACAAGTGATGCTTACCATAGAGCTTACACTACCATGACAAAAGCATACATCAGATGCATAGACCTTCAGTCTTCAGAACGGCTCATGAAGCATAATTCAGTCAATATCCTAACAGAAGATCCGTGTATTATACATTACAACATTACAGCAGCTATTATATACCTTGAAGGTATGCTTAATGTAAAGCTCCGATAAAATTATCCCATAGCGGCACATGCTAGGAAACGGCCAGGCGATTACAGCAATTTGCCGGAAATTTCCTACATGTAAATTTACAATAATTAAATTAAAAACGTTCGGATGAAGGCTCAGGTAGATCAAAGCTGGGGATATCTTAGCGAACCAACTGGGACGGAAATTGTGGACTGCAGCGGCGGTGCGAGTTTGGTGCTCTATCGCAGGAAATGAAGTAGCTGCTATACGGAGTCGCCCACTACACGCCAGCTAGTTACAATTAGGCCAAGAGATTACTGGAGTTTGTTTAAAGGTAAGCTTGTTACGAAGTATACTCGACTAACGTGTTTCCTGAGCTTTTTGTTTGAGCCGCCCTGGGAATCCGGAAATACATCTGAAAATATTATATCATTGACAGGATTATGTGCGTTATATTGCTCCTACAGGAGTAAGTATTCAGGAAGTTTTTGGGGTAAAATTCATTTATGCGAATATATAAAGAAATGGTAATTTGTAACATTTTCTCTCTATCATTTTATCTATTATTTTAACAGAGTAGCCATTATTAAATGTTGTTTGCTTAATTATTGAAATTTCTTTTTCAAAATTGTTTTGTGACATAGGTATTGAAAATGCACGATGTATCATAGAATGGTAGGCTGACAGCTTTTGTGAAAAAGGGGACATGAATCGTCTGGTATGGTTGTGTCAGTGTAAGTTGGTTTCCTATATATTGAAAAGTCAAATGAATTATTTTCTAACTTTCTAATTGTTAAGTCTAAAAAATTTATACAACTGTAAGCGTCTTCTTCTAAAGTAAACTAAATATTTGTGTGAAAGTTATTAATAAAATTTAAAAATTCATTTAATTCTGTATGACTACCTTGAAAACATGCTAAAATATCATCTACGTATATGTACCAAAAGACAATATTATACTCAGTAAGTGGCGGACGTGCCGCCACCTAGTTGCGGAACCAAGTAGTATGCTGTCACGCCAACTCCAAATAACACAAAGTGTTAAAAAATAGAGACTGGATACAGCTAACTAACAATTCAGAAAATTGTCAGCCCTGGCCCATTTCTACCCCAATATAGGGACAAAGTATGTAAGACTCGATGCATTTTCGCAACAATTAGAACCGTAGACCGGTTTCGCTCTCATTAGAGCTCTTCAGTACGGCATACTAATCGCAATTAGTATGCCGTACTGAAGAGCTCTAATGAGAGCGAAACCGGTCTACGGTTCTAATTGTTGCGAAAATGCATCGAGTCTTACATACTTTGTCCCTATATTGGGGTAGAAATGGGCCAGGGCTGACAATTTTCTGAATTGTTAGTTAGCTGTATCCAGTCTCTATTTTTTAACACTTTGTGTTATTTGGAGTTGGCGTGACAGCATACTACTTGGTTCCGCAACTAGGTGGCGGCACGTCCGCCACTTACTGAGTATTTTGAGACTGGCTATATGATAGCCGTATTATTTTCGATGAATTTTTGCTGCAATTAGTATGCCGTACTGAAGAGCTCTAATGAGAGCGAAACCGGTCTACGGTTCTAATTGTTGCGACAATATTATGTGAAAGTTCTGATGTTAAAATTTGGTTTTCTAAGTTTTCCATAAATATATTGGCTAATAAAGGTGACAACGGACTACCCATAGGCAGACCTTAATTTTACATATAATTTTTTTTATTAAATTTAAAATAGTTTTGTTTTATACATTCATTAAAAAGATTCATTATTTCTTGTCTTTTTATGACATTTACGTTCTTTTCTATTAAAACGTTATCTAATAAAGGTAAACATTCTTTAGGGGGTATCTTAGAATACATGCTACAAACATCAAACGAGACTAATTTACTATTTGTGGGAATAATTAAGTTAGTTAATTTTTGTGTAAGTTCATAAGAATTCTTAACTGAATATTTTGGAAAGTAATTGTATTCTTTAATAAGTGAAACCAGTTTGCTCGCTATCTTATGATTAGGTGTATTAACATAGCTAACTACTGGTCTCACCGGTATATTTGGCTTATGAATCTTCAGGTGGCCATATAATTATGGTGGTTGCGGGCTTTTATATAAAAGATATCTATTTTCTTGTTGGCTAAACAGAGACACATTTTTAAGTTGATTTTTTAGTTTTGTCTGAAATGCGTTTGTTGGGTCTCTCCTAATTTCTGTTAAATTTTCTGTAGTAATAAAATCATTAATTTTAATGTTATATGCGTCCCTACTTATAGCTACAGTTGTATTTCCTTTCTCAGCTTTAGTAAAAACTAGATCATTGTCTAATATTTTATGCTGAACAGATTTTAAAATTTGAGTTTCGTTAATTTGACGTTTGTCATATTTTGAAGTTAAATGTCTTAAAAATTCACATATTTTTAATTTTTCATATTGCCCTATAGATCTGGAAGCAATTTCGGATTCAGAAGCTAATATCTCTTTAATTTTGTTTGTAAATTTAAATTTTGAGCAGTATTTATATCCTTTATTTAGAAAAGAAATTTCTTCAGTTGTAAAAATTGTATCGCTTAGGTTTTCAAATCTTTTGTAAAACTTATGTGTTTGTGGGTGAGATATTTCTCGATTATGTAAAAGTTGTGTGCTTTCTAGGTTTCTAATTTTGTTTGTCTGTGTTAAGCGTTTTTTAAATTTCAATTCACTAACTAAAACATGTATTTGGTCATCTAATATATCAAATTATACTGGATGTAATTTATAAAAAAATATTTAAAGTAGGTATGTATTATTTGAAAAACTTTTACTTGGGCTATTCTTTCTTTCTGCTAAATGTATTTAGACATTTTGAGATAGTATTGTTAAACATGGCCAAATTTTAGTCGAATTAAAAGCATTTTCATTAAAGTACTCAAAGTCACGAAAAACAACAAAATAATAAGTTTCGGAAATGCAGATTAGTCTTGAAAAAACTCTTTTTTTTTGGTGGAAAATCTAGTATGACTGGGTGAGCTACCGCACTACTTGAAGCGATTAATAAAGAAAGAATATATGTGACAGGTTCCTTCCTTTTGTAAATAAGTTTGTCAGCCAACCAGATCGAATTATACTTTTTCTGAAAAAATTCAGCATGTTTCTCTGTATCTTCTAAAATAACAAAGATGTGTTTGTAAAATTTAAAGAAAGTTCCAAGATAGTACATACCAGATTTGAAGTTGCCATCTTCTTAGCGGCTTTTCATTAAGTAAAATACGCTAATAGCGAGTTTACGATGAAAAGCTTTTGAAAAAATTTCTTCAGATGAGCGCGAGTGCGAATTATATATATATATATATATATATATATATATATATATATATATATATATATATATATATATATATATATATATATATATATATATATATATATGGGTGTGTGTGATGGTGTGTGTGTGTGTGTGTGTATCGGAGCGATAACTCAAAAAATACTAAACTGATTTCAATAAAACTCGGCAAAAATCTTGCTTGGGTGAAAACCGAGGTCGGCTCCGTTAATCAGCCGTTATGCTTCAGTTTTTCCGCTGGAAAATCGGGGAAAACTTTTTGAAAACGCTATATTTTTGTAAGTATCAGAGTAACTGGAATAAGACTTTATATATGGTTAGAAAAGTGCATATAAACCTAAGTTGTGAATTATAAGTAATTTCGTACACAATACTAAGTGAGATATGAGACACGAAGCACGTGCCGCCACCTAGTTGCGAAACCAAGTAGTATGTTGTCACGGCAGCTCCAAATAACACAAAGTGTTAAATATTAGGGACTGTATACAGCCAACTAACAATTCAGTAAATTGTCATCCCTAGCCCATTTCTACGCTAATATATGAACAAAGTATGTAAGGCTTGATGCACATTCAATTGCGATCTCTAATTGTGGTCAAAATGCACCTAGCCTTACATACTTTGGTACACAATATTTAGAGTTTTTTTCCAAATTAAAAATAAAAGCCCAAAGCCCTGCGTTGAAACGACTTAGTGGCTAATGTCCAATGTCCAATGCCTGACAGACAGAGTAGTTAACTGCCACGTGTAGATTAATTCATACAACAGGTAGAAACCATTTATCAACAGTAACCAAACTAAATATATACCAGGCATAATACATACTACCCGAACCAACAATAGTGAAATCTCGGTCGCAATTATGGAAAGTGACAGACAACATGAAATTGGGTATCTGCCAATTGAGTACTATGTAACTGGGCGCTTCAATCAATCATTAAAATACACTATATTTGTAGCTTTATTAACGGCCCAAACACATTTTTAGCGCAGCATAGGTATATTATGCTGTCGCATCATATAGCAGAAATTTAAACAAAATTAGGCCAAGTCTCTATAAAATTCATCATAGAATAGTTTCTTTTATCTTTAAACTTAAACATAAGACGTCATATAAGACCGAAACAGTCGTGGGATGTGTTTCAATGACAATTCTACACATTTTCTGTAAATAATTAATTCTGTATACTTTGAATATAATATCCGGGGCATGAAGCCGATCTAATGTATCACGCAAATAAAACCTTTGTTGACGTGAGCCTAGATAGCGCAGGGGGTACCGCGTTTGCCACCAGGGCAGAAGGTTACGCGATCGAATCCAGCTTGATGGATGCATGTTATTTTTATGTTTTATTTTGAGATTTTGAGAAACAATAGTGCACATATTTCATACGTTTTGAACAAGATCTCATTTTTGTTTAAAACGCCTAAATAAGTGTGTCACCTTCAAGTCTGAAATTAAAATTTGGTTATTGTTGTAATTGTTATTGAAAAAATCGGTTTGATTAGGTTGACAAAAACGAAATCATACTGGCGATTAATAAGTAAAAATAACTGCTACGTTTATAATGTGGCAGATACTTTACTTTTCTAAATATGAATTAAGTTTCCTTCTGGAAATCTTCTGTATAACTTTAATGAAATTTGTAATACAAGTATATTTTAAAGATACTTACGCTATCTACATATATAGCAAAATTTAGTTATTTGCTTTCTCTAGAAAATTGAGTTTTGGGCATTTTTCTCAAAGGAAATGAATTTTTGTTGATAATAAAATTGTAACACTTTCGAAAGAATTCTTTAAATGTGCGCGTACCAGGACCTCTAAAATCGATCGTCAAGGACTATGTAAGTTTAAAGTATTAACTTTACTAATATGCCGTATAATAATAGTGTACAATTCTTATGAAAATTCTCTACTACAACGCACTTGCTGCGTCCCGAATTTTTTTTAAATAGAGTTAAAGGCATTCAGGTTTTTTTTCTTTCAGGAGAGCAGAGAGCACACGATGAAAAGATGTTGTATCGTGAGAACAATTTGCTCACCTTAACTTGTAGAAAGGTTGTACGAAAATACGCTAAAAAGTATTTTAGCAGAAATTGGCTAAAAACGGTTTTTTTTTTAATTCGCCAAATAGTTTGGTTAGTGAAATTTGCTAGAAAAATTGTTGCCTCAGAATTTCGCTTAGAGAATTGTTTTACCGAGTTGTTAAAAATATATTAATTTTTTTAAACGAAAATTAGCACAAATTTACTTTTACTAATCTTCATTAAAATGTTTTACAGACTATCGCCTAAAAATAGCTTCCAGAACAATTTACTATATAAGTTTTTTTCAAACATCAGGCCTGGATAATATCACAAACCAGTGGGCCATCCAAGAACTGACCGTGATTTTAGACTATTTTCTGTTAACTTTCGGGAGTAGGTAAGCAGATAGGAAACCCGTAATTGAACCACAACAACCAAACCTGCGTTTATCCACAGTGTGAGGAATAAAGAGATTGAGTCCTCTAAGTTCCTCAACTTTTTCTCTTTCTCTTGCCTTAAAAAAGGCTCCCAGCCAGGAGCCCAAACGTCGAGTTGAACTGGACGCGGTTTAACCCAAAAAACAAATATTTCTCACACCTATGACTTGGTGTATTTTATTTGTATAGAATGTTTGTGGGAAAAGCAGAATAGTTGACAGAACGTCTCGCACGTTCAACTTCAAATATCTAGATCGACCGCAAATGACGAAAGGAAAGTTCCGTATATATGAAAATATTTTTTTTGATTATGGGAAAGCAGCGAAGTTTGTTGTGAGAACTAAACCTATATCAATTAATGAAGAGGTTAAAAAAAACGTTCCAAATTCAAGCTTTCTAAGTTTATATAAAATTGAGTTATTCAAATTTTGAATTTTCTTTCGAAAAAAAAAAATTTTCTCCAAAAATTACAAAGTTACTTTAATGAAGTTGGATGGATATGTTTCGTTGGTAAAGACCTTACTACACGCCAAAATTAAACTTTCTAGGTTTATAGGGAATATAGTTATTCAAATTTGAATCATTTAATAAATATTCACTACCACAACGCACTTGCTACGTCCCGAACTTTTTTTAAATTTTATCGAGGTTCTGCAGAACTGTGTATTTTATCAGAGAACGCCAGCACCTATTGATACGTCCATTTGAAAGTAGCAAATGTCACAATCACGCTTTGACTTTGTATGAACTTTTGGTAACGCTTTGAACTTTGTATGCATATGTTTGTAACAAAACGCCCCGATTATTCCAATATCCTGCATCGGATGATTGATAATACGCAGTTTGTGCATGAGCGATAAACTACAATTATGACCCACAATATAACCCTTTTTATTTCCAATTTTCACAATCTGATTCCATTATTTAATTTCCATTTTATTTCACATGCGGTCGAAATTTTGTTTGCTTTCAATTTATTTCTCGCTTCGTATACAAATATACAAAAATATAGTTTTGGCAAAAGCTGTTGGCTTATCTGTTCAAATGTAATTGACAATTTTAATGCTATAGTTATGTACTAACAATATTTAATTATAATGTTAGTTTTATTTACGTGAAAATTGTTACTTATATCTTATATCTAAATCCATTAATGAAAGCCGCTAATTCCAAATTAATACACTAATTAGTTTACAGATACTTGCTTTCTAAACTTTGGTAACAGTTTAAGAATCTACAGAATAGTTTTTTTAGATGTTCGCTTTTGAAACCTAAAAATAAAACGTCTAAACAAATAGTATCAATTTCTTGTTTGAGGCTGCAATCCCAATGACATCGTTTATAACGCAACTACAGCTTCTTTTAGGATGACTGGCTTCACTAATATTGAGTTCAGTTATTACTTACTATGAAAATAAGATTTGGGTGTTTTGAAAGAAAGAAATTAGCAATTGTCTTTCAATTTATTAATTTTTAAAGATGAACACTGTTGGCTTCCGTATAGTAATACAGTCTGTGATCAAATCCTCTACTGACATTTTCCAGTATCTCCAGGTTTATGCTGTGAGATTCAGTTGTAATTCTAAACCTGAGTTTCTGAAGATCCTGTGGTCAAGTTTATAAGACCTAGCCTTTAAATATCCCCATTGAAAAAGTCCAGGCGATTTACGTCTGCAGATCTTACTGATATATCTTAATATAACCTCTTCTTCCCAGGCCAGTTAAGCCTGCAACACAAAATTCAACAAATTCAAATTACAGACTGGCTTCAATCTCGAAATATGCTTCGTAGATTTTCAAGATTGCATTCTTTTAAATAGCTGCTATTTTAAAATTAAATAACAACTTACTTGGGTAATGATTATTCGAAACTCTCCTAACCAGAGCTGCATATTCAAGAGGGACATCATCTTGTTGGAAATATAAGTGATTCGTATCATGATTCTCTCCATTTTACAATATTGCGGTTAATAAAACATCTAGTTCATTTTCCAGCAAATTAAGATGCGTCTCTGTATTCAAATACCCAGGAATGAAAATTGAACTAGCAATTCGATTTCTCATAATACCTGCCCTGCTTGTACAAGTCAGGATTTGTATCGCTCACAAATCGGAAGTTATGTCAGTTAATATCTTCCTTTAATGAAAACGTACATCCTTCGAAAGAATCCTTACAGATCTCCGGATTATATATAATTTTTTCACTCATGTCTTCACAAAATTAAAGCCTACTGTCATTGTCATCTTCATACAAGTCATGCTCTATTTTGTAGGAATGGTATTTGTGCATAGGTTTGAAAGGTTTTGAGGATACTAGATGGAACTATAACCGTTGCTGTAGAAAACTGACGAAAACTCTGATTTTAGACTTTTCTTAAGAAAGTCACTAGTAAGGAGAATGGGACTTTTGAATTTTGAAAAAATTTCTTTAAAAGAGCGCGAACTAGGCTACCTAAAACATATATTCGCGTCTGGGGTGAAATCCAATTTTTATATGTTTATATATATATATATATATATATATATATATATATATATATATATATATATATATATATATATATATATATATATATACATATATGTATGTATCACACCGATAACGCAATAAATACGAGGGAGATTTTGATCAAATTTGGTAAGTTGACAACATCTAGGCAGGCAAAGAACCTGAAACAAATATGAATTATGTAAAGCAAATGTCGCAAGAAGAGTGTTCCACAAACCCTTAATTTTCAGCTTCACCAGTCACTGTCCTTCATCTTAATAAAATATTTCCAGGAAATTCATTTAAATATACATTCTCTCTGACTCTTTGGCAATAGTTGTAGTTAAGTTCATCATTTAACGGTCTATAATTTTTGCTGTAGAAAACTGACGAAAACTCTGATTTTAGTGACTTTTCTTTAAAAAAAAACACTAATAATAAGGAGTATGCGACTTTTCAATTTTGAAAAAATTTCTTTAATGAGCGCGAACTAGGCTCCCTTAAACACATATTTGCGTCCGGGGTCAAATTCGATTTTTATATGTTTATATCTACATATGTATATACAGTGTGGAACAGCCAAATGGAATAAATTCGATAACGGATAAATGAGGGCCTGTTGGGAAAAACGCTTGGACACGTCGATTTGTATTTTTAACTGCGCATCTTTTTCAAGAAAAAAAAAATATATAGGGTGCGTCATGTGACAGTGGCCAATACCAACTTTCTTATTTTAAATACAAGCCCCTGTATATTATTAATTTTTTGGATTCTTCAGAAAATTCTAGACATAATTCATGTACAATGTTCTATACCTATCTTCAACTGTTTCGGAAATATTAAGTATTTTCAGATTTATTACAAAAATTAACATTAAAAATAGAAAATTATTTTATTTCACAAATTCGCTACATTGCATTCAATACTTATTTCCCATTCAGCTCTTGATAATGAGAAAGTAAACAAAAACCATTCCTGCGTTTCTTTTTACTGATATGAAATGAAACAAAAACAAAAACAGTTTTCTTTCTGTTCGTATAAAACTCGTAGCCTTAGCAACTTGTTGTCTGCCTGCATGACAGTAGTGATTAGTGTCAGTGCTATTGTCGTTTGAATTTCGTTAACTGTACGTAATAATATCAGAAAAATGGTTCATTTAACAGAAATGCACAAAATAACCATTCTACAAATGATTGGTTATGGAGATAACACACGGACACAGATGGAAGTGTCTCGCTTATTTCACGAAAAATTTCCAAATTTGCCGCCTGTATCCCAAGGAACAATTAGCAAAATAGAAAAGCAGTTTCGCGAGCTTGGTCATGTGAGACAGATAAAAAAAGTAGTGTGATGATACGAAATTGGATATTACGCTTGAGTTTCAAGAAAACCCACATACTTCTGGTCGACAAGCAGCCCAACTATTCAACGTTAGCCACACAGCAATTTTTCGAACATTAAAGGAAAGTAAAATGCATCCCTATAAAATGATACCAACTCAGGAGCTCATGGAGGACGATTTCGATAGGAGAACGTATTTTTGTGAACAAATGATGGCAATGTTAGATAACAATGTGATCCAATTAGAAGATGTTTTGTTTTCTGATGAGAGTACATTTACACTTCACGGTCATGTTAATCGTCAAAATTGCCGCTATTGGTCTAATGAGAATCCTCATTGGATGAGAGAGGAACATACGCAATATCCTGAAAAAGTTAATGTTTGGGCAGGAATTGTTGGAAATCATATCGTAGGTCCCTTTTTCATTGATGGCAACTTGAATGGGGATAAATATTTAGAACTGCTCCAAAATAATGTCGTGCCAACTTTGACAAACTTATATCCAGATCCAGCAAACCCACAAGTTCCTGCCAATAAAATATGGTTTCAGCAAGATGGAGCACCGCCCCATTACCAAATCAATGTCCGGCAGTACCTGAACCAAATTTTTCCAAATCGGTGGATAGGGAGGCGCGGATCGATAGAATGGCCAGCACGATCTCCTGATCTGTCGCTATTAGACTACTTTTTGTGGGGATATGTCAAAAGTATTGTATACAAAACTAAGCTCCTCAACTTAGATGACTTAAAAAGACGAATCACGCTTGCGATTAGATCAGTCACGCCTGAGATGTTGAGTAATGTTAGAAGACATTTCTATACCAGATTAGCATGTTGCCAAGATGTTCGTGGCGAGCATTTTGAACATTTACTACATTGACATTAATTTTTTTTTGTTTTTTTAAATTATTAAGAAATAATCAGTATTTCTTATTAGAATTTGTGAAACAAAATAATTTTCTATTTTTAATGTTAATTTTTGTAATAAATCTGAAAATACTTAATATTTCCGAAACAGTTGAAGATAGGTATAGGACATTGTACATGAATTATGTCTAGAATTTTCTGAAGAATCCAAAAAATTAATAATATACAGGGGCTTGTACTTAAAATAAGAAAGTTGGTATTGGCCACTGTCACATGACGCACCCTATATAATTTTTTTATCTTGAAAAAGATGCGCAGTTAAAAATACAAATCGACGTGTCCAAGCGTTTTTCCCAACACGTCCTCATTTATCCGTTATCGAATTTATTCCATTTGGCTGTTCCACACTGTATATATATATATATATATATATATATATATATATATATATATATATATATATATATATATATATATATATATATATATATATATATATATATATGTGTGTGTGTGTGTGTGTGTGTGTATGTATGTATGAATCAAAAAATAAGAGGCATATTTGAATCAAATTTGGTAAGTTGGCAACATCTAAGCAAAGAACCTGAAACAAATACGGATTATGTAATTATGTAAAGAAAACGTAGCAAGAAGGGTGTTCTACAAACCCTTAGTTTTCAGCTTTAGCAGTCATTGTCCTTCATTTTAATAAAATGTTTCCAGGAAATTCATTTTAAATATACATTTTCTCTGATGCTTTGGCAGTAGTTGTAGTTAAGTTCATCATTTAACGGTCTATAATTTTTAGCTAATTTTCATGGAAAAAGTTCGTTATCCGGGTTTAATTTTAGTTTTTATCTGTTTACGTATAAACAGAGTGACGCACTCCTACGGTAAAGCTCAGTATAATTATGATTGTGCAAAATACGGGAAAAAATGGTATACGTTAATTATAGGGTATCTTGAGCTGCATCTTACAAAATTGTTTTGACAATCACAGGCTGGCCCATAAGTCGTTGGTGATACCTAAATTTTTTTTCGAACATTCCCTATATTATTGCATTTTTGCATTTTTCATCGAAATATGCTGCATGTTTGTAAAGTCAATTTGCCTAACCTAAGGTTAGTTGGTTAGGAAACTATTTTTCTCGAAAAGACCTTAAGCATATTTCCTGAATTTATTTATTTACTATATAGGTTATACCAGTAATCAAATTGATGCCTGCTTACATCCACTTCCGTTGTTTCGTCTTTTACATTCCACGCTCGCTTGTGCTTCTAATCGCAAACCGAACCGATGAGGAGATCTGTGTTTATATATATATATATATATATATATATATATATATATATATATATATATATATATATATATATATATATATATATATATATCGTACAGATAACTCAAAAAATAATGGGCCGATTTTGATGAAATTTGGTAGGTACCTTCGCTTTGCAAGTGGCTTGGACAAGTTCGTTATCCAGCAAAATTGAGCCAGTTTTTCCGGAAAAATTTTGTGTTTCCCTTCGAACAATTTTTGTATCTCCGAAAATAACAAATATATGACAACTAAATTAAGCACATACGTTTCTACTGTGCCCTACATCCCGAAATTCAGATATCTAAGCTGAAAAAAAAAAGTTATTGGCATTTTAAGAAAAAAAATTGGGTGCCACTGGTGATCAGAGAAAAGCACAAGAACAAAATATCAGTTGTAGGTATCTATGTGATATGCAATACTTGTTTGACAATTGAAAAGTATTACCGCCAATTCACTGCGCAGTTCGGACTCTTGCGGCATTATATAATTGAAATTAACGTCTGACACGGTCTGTTCTTGAATGACATGTTTGAGGTGTCATTGAAATATGGTGTAGTTTAAGAAATACAAAGTTTTCCTCTAATATCCATAGTTATTTGCGGAAAGCTGAACAGTAAAATATTATTATTGCTTTTATTGCTGTAACTTATTCTTTCCACTTGTTTCAGTTCCACCGCATCAACTACTGCTTTACGACAACTCCGGAAGAAATGTTTCTGGAGTTGTTGGTCCACTAGAAGAAGGCGCAGATCTGATTCTGACATGTGAAGTTAGAGGAGGTAAGTGAAAAATTAAGTTTGACAAAGAACTGAAGATTGTTAAAAGCACAATGGCGATTCTTTAACCTGTTTCTTCTAATTATGTATAATAGGTTAGGATATCAATACTTGGAGTAAATTTTTTTTTAGTTTGTTAATAATCAGGTACATTTTGAAGAACCCAACTCACCAGAATATTTTTCAAACCTGGCGATTATTTCGCTACATAAGTTAGCACAATCCCTCTAATGACGCTAACTTTGTTAGGGTAACGGTTGTCAGGTCTAAATTTTATCCTTCCTTTTAGAGCCTCGGTGGTTCAATGGTAACGACGTGTACCTCTTAACCGAGGGGTACCGGGTTCGATTCCCAGGATTACCCCTTCACTTTTTTAGTACATACTGTACAATTAACATCAACCGAGGTGGTGACATTGTATTTGTGCAACTTGAGTTTCTGCACATCCAGCCCTTCGGAGGGGCCGTAAAGCAGTCGGTCTCGTGTTCATGTTGGACACGTTCAAGATCCCTACCATCCTTACAGAAAGGCATGGGTTTGGCAAAATTTCCGGGATAGTGATGTGAAACTGCTCCCTGGCGTTGGTGATTGGCCATAGCCTCGGAAATAGACCGACGTTAAAGGAAAAATCCTTTCTTTTAATCCCACTTACTTTGTAAGCGAAACAATCCTCAGTGTGAATTTTTATTCATCGCTTTTGTGACTCCAACTTTCTTAGCGCAATGATTCTGAAAATGTGTTCCGGTGAATTGAGTTCTCCAAAGTATGCTTATTAGTGCTCATCATAGGTTTCAATACCCCACTCAATTATTAGTTATTTCTAGTTTTTTTCAACTAAAATTATGAATGCACATGTTATATATGTGGTTATCCAGGGCGATAAAATGTGTCGCAAGCTTTGACGGTGGATTGTAAGGCCCACAATTTGCAGAAAGGTCATAATGAATATGGATTCGCAAATAGACGGTTTAAAAGATACGAAGCATCATCATCTTCTGTCGTAATCTTTTGGGTAGCCGTTTTTCTGTTAAACACGTAGGACGTCCTTACAACTTTCCAGTCTCTATTTTGTCCTCTCGAACCCTCGCAAGTTGAATTTTGGGATAAAGAATGTGTTAACTAAGGTTATGGTATCTATTTGCCAAGTTGTATCCAAATCAGCGTAGCCGTTTATGCGTGATTGAGCAACAAACATAAGTAGGTAATAGGGAGGTTGAGGCAGACAGACTGACAGATTTAAACTAGACAATTGAATTACTATTGTTAAGTATGAACTCTACATTACCGACATGATATTTGTACAACCAACCGACCAAGACAACCAAGGCACACCAACAAGAGATACAACAAGGCAACGAAAACCTACAACATACAACTTGTTGTTTGATGGTTGTCTGTCTTGGTGCTCTTCGTTAGTTGGTTGGTTGTCTGCCTTGGTTGTTTGTCCCGATTCTCTATCCGTAAAACAGAGCCCGTACTTAACCACAGTAATTCAGATGTGAAGTTCATATGTTCCGATCTGTCAGCTTCAACCGCCATATTAGCTAGGAAGATACAAGCATCCAAATGTTTGCATTTATAGAATATATATATATATATATATATATATATATATATATATATATATATATATATATATATATATATATATATATATATATATATATATATATATATATATATTGTCACGACGCACTATAATAAGTGCTTACTTCGATTGGACTGTATATGATTTAATTAAATTTATAGCGAACTACAACTACAACCCACCTGGTTCAATTCTCCATCTTGACTCTTCTTATCGCTGCCCTGTCATGCGCCGTTTACGGAGCATATCGCAGTTTCAAGAGTAGACAATATATTAGGACAAAGTTACCAATAACTAAACACTTGTATGTCCTATTTAGAAAAATACCAAATATCTATGTACACTAAAAATAAACAAAATAATTCAAACGCAGTGGGTCCACTAACTAAAAGAATATGCCCAAGGTAACTCCTTCATGTCGTAAGAGGCGACTAATCGGAGTTGGTAGGTGGTAGTGGACTTTTCCTTTACGTGATAGTAAAGAATTTTTTTCACGCCCGAGGCGGTACCACCCCTTACACCAAGGGGCCGCTGAAGTCTCAACCGACGTTTCCGGTTCTGGTGTATGAATCGCTTTCCCTTATAAACAAAAATGATGATGGCTCCTCCTTGTACAAAAGATTCCGGAGATAAAATACCCCTCCATTCGGATTTCTGGGAGAGGGGTGTGCAGGGAGCGCCGGCATCAAGATTTAACATATCCTTCTCAAAAATATGTGGCCTAAATTCTAACCTGAACTCCATCCACCATTTCCTCCAGGCTAAAAGGCCCCAACTCCTCTTCCTCTCCGAAACCCAAATCAGTGCGAAAACAGCCATTAATCACCTTAATTTTCTAGAGTATGAGCTCCCTAATTCGTTTAGATTGCATGGAGGTGTGTGCGCATACGTCCGTAGCAATTTACCCTGCACCAGACTCCCCAATTTGGAAGTTGGAAGAAAATACATTCTTAGGATGAAACTCTCTCTCTCAGGGTTGCAACTAAATTCGTCTGTTGCATTTACCGGTCACCTTCTGCCAACAACTTTGTCCAGTTCTTCGACTACCTTTCTGAAAAAACCGACAATCTGATTTCTGAATATCCTTCCTCCAAGGTCACTATTCTTGGTGACTTCAATGCCCATAATAAGGAATGGCTAGGATCTTCAAAAACCGACTCACAAGGGGGAGCAGCGGAGGCCTTTGCAGACAGCAATTCTTTAACCAATATGTTTCAGAAACCTACTTACTTTCCTCGCATCTCAACACACAGCTCAAATCCTTTGGATCTTCTTCTTACTACAAAAATTCAATGCTATAAGATATCAGTCACCGCCCCATGGTCGATCACACCACGGCATGGTCACTGCTTCCTGCAACCCGAGGTCACACAGTCATCACACCCACGTATCGTTTGGCACTACAACTCCGCGAACTGGGACGAAATGCGGGATTACTTTTCCTCATTTCCATGGGCGTCTGAGCCTCTAACTTATAAGCGATCCAGGCGGTCCCAGAAGGCCCGCTTAACTTCGAAAAACACAGCTAATGTGTTCTCTCCGTAGCGTAGGGACCACTCTATCTTTCGCGTAACGGCGTGGAGCGCCCTTTCCGTCGATTTCCCCCGCCGGTACGCGTGCTGGTTTCTGTGGAATGGGAGATCCCTAAGGATCTCCCCCAACGCAAACCTATTTTTAATCATTTCCACAAATATATAATACAAATATTATTTTTTTGTACCCCCTGAAATCTGCACGCCACTGTACTTTTGATAGCATTTTAAAAAAAATCAGGCATAACCACACAACTTTCTTTTTACTTTTTTTTCTATAGTCAATAATAACGATGATAAGGTGTGGGTGATCTATAACGAATAACCAGGTACATTTTAACTGGCTGTCTAAAAGAGTTTCTTGTATCAAATATATATTAACAATACAACGTCGTCGCCAAGGAGAAAGCATTTGTACAATATTATATGGCAGAAGGTCAGTGCAGAGAAGTGAGTATTACCGAGAAAACGTAATAACTGTTCTCAATTCAGGTATACAGGCGCACAACACGCTAGCGTGTAGTTATTTACTTAGAACAATATACGGCAGGATATTGGTTTTTATTAAACAGCCATAATAAATGACCTGGTGCCGTGAAAGGGCTCCCGCATCATAGTCTACGACGTTCTAATAATTAATGAACTGATGGTCTTTACCGCTTTCTGGTTACGCCGCTGTCAACTCCTAATATGCCTTCAGGGAACAGTTAGAACTTTTCCAACTCGGACCCTCTTTCTCAACTTCCAAGCTGAAGACTATTTGTTCTGATTTTTTTCTGTGCGCTTTGTTAGCTTTCCAAATCGTTAGGTATTCTCTTTATACTTTCCAGCAGGTATAATGCAACATTATACGAGTTTCTTTAATAACCGAGTTAGGGTATAGATAAACATCGTTAAAAGTGTCACCTTTTTGTCGCAGGATTGTACATCAGAACGGAAAAAAACTGTTTACAATTCTAATTCTACAAATGAGCGCCAAGAGAAAGCAAAGATACGTTGAAAACAACCCTGACAAATTAGAATAGCGAGGTCAAGATTGTTGACATTCGTCTCTTCGCTCCCGCACTTATTTAACAATGAAATCTTAATGACAGTGGCTCTTCCACAGAAAATACTTAGGCTTCATTAAGACAGAAATTTTGGCACTCAAAGAAACGTCAATACAAAGTATAAAAAATGCCCTCTTTGCATTTAAAATTTGACAAGGCCATCATAACAGATCATGCGATGTTGCCAAACGTATGCGTATTTGGATGGGGTTGAAATTAAGATCAAGTTGTTGCTACTTATGAATATTATTAATAATATCGAGTCAATCACAGTCTAAAGGGGATGGTCGCCTGGTCGTGGAAACCATGACGTCTCTTTCCTGCAGCTATTTTATTCTATTGTAGCTTTCGCACCCCAGCAATCTTTCAGTAAACCCTCTCTCTTAAGGAGAAGTTTCGTAAAAAAAAAATCAGTATTAAAAAATTATATCTTAATTGTGAAGCAATTTCTTCAAATGAGCGTAAACTAGATCACTAGAACCCATTTTGCGGTCATCTTTAATTTAATATATTCATATATATATATATATATATATATATATATATATATATATATATATATATATATATATATATATATATATATATATATATATATATATATAGGGTAGTTCAAATACAGGTCTCGCCATTGGAATCTTCTAAACCGTAAGAGATACGGGGATGGTTAAATTGGAACAGAGTTGCCTGTTTCTATGCTGATCAATTATCTAAATGAAAATTTGAGGTGGAATTTTTAGTTTTTTAATTATTCGAAAAAAGCGGGCATTATCAATTTTGTTTTTTTTTTTAATGTTTTCAAGCGAATACCGAAAGAACTAGACTGTTTTAACTATGACACTGTTAGGACACTTTTTTATTGGCAATCTAAATATGTCATTATATAAGTACTCTTTGAGAACCCAAATCACCACAACACATATTTCAGAGACCTCATGATCGTTTCGTTGACCATGTCAACATCTTCAGAGGAAGAAAAATTCTAAGTGAAACTACTAGCTACCGTGTATTTATATCGTGTCTAGGTAAACGAACTAGTCCGAAGTAAAATTGTAGTCAAAGACCCATCGTTTGTTTATTGTGTAGTGAAACTACGAGGTCGAAGACCTACTTTAATCTTCTGGTCGACAACTTTATGAGCCCTTATCTAATATAAAGATAATAGGTTTAAACGGAACGGTACCGAGTTATTTTAGGAATATTCACGTTCCCTTTGGATCTAGAAATTTACTATGTGGATATTGGAGCAAGCCGACAACCAGATCTGGCGAGAGAAACACAATAACCTCCGCTCATCTTTTTTTAATAGAAACTAAACCTGGGTGTTTGGCTCACATTGTTAACTCTAACAAAGGATAAATAATTGAAATAAAATACTACATAAAAATATATTTATATTGATTTTAATTCTTCGTAAACCTTATTTATATTGACTTCATAGATACACAGAAAACGAAAGGGTCTTTAAGTCGAGACAAGCGTAGAGATTAGTATATGTATAGACCGGCCGAGTTTTGTTCTTAGTCGACCTTGATATGAAAATACTTTCCAATGAATCAAGCATAGTTTGATGTCTAACATTTTTGACAAGTTTCAAATTTTCTTTGTCAATGTGGTGATTATTATCCCATATATATTGTGCCACACACGATTTGTCCACCGTACCATATCGTAAATGTGCGAGATGTTCACGAAATCTGGTGGCTATGTTTCGCCTAGTTTGACCCACGTATTTAAGATCGCAATCTTTGCAACTAATCTCATAAATACCGGACATTTCAGTGACTTTGTCTTTATCTTTCGTATTACCCAACAAATTTCTTAAATTACTTTTCGTCGAAAAAGTAAATCGGCTTTCTTTAAAATACTTTCCAAACCCTTTGTGATTCATGGTTTATAAGGTAAACACACAAATTTTTTCTCTATTTTAAGAAAGATAAAATATATATTATTATTATTATTATATAATTGACCCTGGATATGAGTTCTCATTTGAAGGAATTGGTTCCAAACTCAAAAGTCGGCATCTCCTCATAAGTGATTTTTTTAAAATAAAATTCACTAAAACAAGCATTTGAGAAGCTACGGGAAAAGTCTACGACTGTATTAAATATGAAACGGTCTCACTAAGTTAGGGCAAAAACAAACAACCAGATATGCTATTCAAATTGAATTAAGTCTTAAAAGTTTCATCCACTCTTTATCAAATTATTTTTAATATAAAAACTCGAAAAAAAATTCATCGGAATAACAACAATATGATTAGATTACAGTGAAGTTAAATCAGAGTAAAAAAAATTGATGAAAAGTAAAGTCACTAACTAGGATTAGAACTCGTCATGTAGGATTTCATTATCCGATGTGCAGGGCTTAGCCCACATAGCTACGCTCGACATGTATGCGACACTAGCAGGTATATCCCGTAGTACACGTTAATTGTCCAACGTCTTTAATATTTACACAAAACAATTTTGGTTTACAGTGGATTTTTTGCTCATGTTTTAACAAAATCCAGGAAAATGACGACTTAGACACATATCTAGGAGCTTGGTGGTCATTTCTTGTAGTATTTTTCACTCACACTCGTATTCTACCATAATTAGTAATTTTGACGTTTTAACTTTCTTGAATCAGATTTAATTAATTAAAAATTTATTTACCTCAAACTTTTTTGGCTTTTGAGATAGAGGTCTGAATTTTAGTACATGACGAAAACCAGCATACCAAACTTGGTTGCCCTTACTTTGTTATTTCCGGAATTTTCGAAAGGAATCACAAAATTTTCCATGAAGACCTATGCCGATTTTCCGGACTAACGCACTTATCCAACCCACTTGCAAAAGGAACGTATTTGCCAAATTTGATCAAGAGCGGCCTATTATTTTTTAAGTTATCAGTGTGATACACATATATATATATATATATATATATATATATATATATATATATATATATATATATATATATATATATTGAAACTGACCCTGGATAGGGGTTCTAGAGGGCCTACTAAAATGGCAATCGGTACAATTTAAATAAGTGCTATACAAACGGAGACTAAACTAACATTTGATTATCACTTATAGCCTCATTAATTATTCCCTGTACATACACCATTTCGGTTAGTAATAATTATTAATCGTGATGGTTGACTACTAAATGTAAATCATGTATGTTGATATCTACACCTTAGCAACTAATTACAAGTATTTAATAAATAATAAATTACATCGGGTGATGTTGCTACAGATACATATACCACAATACAAACAAGATATTTGCCTAAATTATTCGAATGCATTATCTGGAACAGTATCGCAATTTAGTATAAATGAGGCTGTAAAAGATAATAGGCTTATATCTATGTCGTAGCTCTATTGTCAGGTCTATTGTCGTTACATAAGGAATTTAATTAATTTTATACCTGTTACTTGTACTTTTTAAAATATTAGAAATGTATCACTATGTGGAGTTCCTTTCTTATCTGGATTTTATTCTAAGGACTTAGATGCGAAATGTGTTAGGTACTAATCATTTTATTGCAATTGTTCAGAACAGAAACAATAAAAACTCTGGACGCAGCAAGTGCGTTATGGCAGTGAATTTTTATTAAATGCTTCAAATTTGAATAACTCAGTTTTCTATAAAGTTATAAAGTTTAATTTTGGTATGTAGTAAGGTATTTTCTAAGGCAAGATATCCACAAAATTTCATTAAAATAACTTTGTAATTTTTAGAAAAAAAAAATTGTTTCTAAATAAAATTTAAATTTGAATAACTCAATTTTCTATAAACTTAGAAAGTTGAATTTTGATACTTCGTAAAGTCTCTCCCAAGACAACGTATATAGTAAATTTCATTAAAACAGCTTTGTTATTTTCGAAGAAAAAAAGTTTTTTTTAAGGAAAACTCAAAATTTTTCCGGAAAACCCCGTCCTATTTTCCTGACTAACGAACTCATCCAAGCCATTAATAAAATAAAGGCACTTGCCGAGTTTCATATATATATATATATATATATATATATATATATATATATATATATATATATATATATATATATATATATATATATATATATATATATATATATATATATATATATATATATATATATATATATATATATAAACATAAACATATAAAAATTGAAACTGACCCCGGATTTGGGTTCTAGGGGTCCTAGTTCGCGCTCATTTGAAAAAAATTTTGCAAAGTCTCACCATCGAAATCTCTCTGTTTGTGATTTTTTTAAATAAAAATTCGCTAATCGAAAAGGCGTCATTTGTAGCGGTCATTATAGATATACAGGGTGGGGACTGACAAAAGAAACAGGCGCATTTCTGGGCACTTAATTTTGCTTTCCAGACGGGAAGACTTTTAGGCTTAGTTTCAACATCGCAAGACCAAGCCTTAATCGGTAGTGTGATCTACTTCTAAAATCCTAAAAGACAATGTGGGTCAAATAGCACATCAATTTAGAGCTGGTGCATATTTATTTTCAACGGTGTCTTATTTGTTTAAATTTGAAGCACTGGGTTATGAGAAATTTACCCCTATACACGAAGTAATAGAACGGACGAAGATGGAAGTAAAGTCGAAGGATATTCCGCTTTGTAGTCATGAAGAAATAAGGCACGCCTGTCTAAGGATGAAATCTGATAAAGCTGTAGGAACGGATGGTGTACCGATCGAGGTTGTTAAGCTGAAAAAACTCAACGGTTGGGCTGCAAGTTTTGGTGACTTTTTTCTTACCTGGTTCTCTGACGGAGATATGTACTTGGAGTTGTTGGAAAACACCATTGATACAATATTGACTGACATTATCGAGAATGTTGAGCATTATTTCGGTGACTACTTGGTATTGCAGCAGGGTGGAGCTCCTCCACACTACCAACCTGATCGAGAATACCTTTAATTTTCTTATGTAACGAAAATTGGCAAAGGGCGTTAAATTGGTCGGTAGCTTTCTTCATCTCACTTGTCTAACTCTTAAGCTAAACCTGCACATCTCTATATGTGAATTTAGTATATGATCCCGTATATGATCCTTGACGGCGTTGGACATTTTATTTTTTATTACTCACCTATGAGATGAGTCCACATTGGAATGTGTGAAAAGCAGTGATAAGTATAACTTGGAGAACCCAAATCACCGCAACACATTTTTCAGAGCTGACGATTGTTTCGCTAATAGAGCTGTCGTCATCAGTGGGATGCATAAACTCAACAAGCCTGACCTGACTATCATTTCGCTAGCAAGTAAAGAAAAACAAGCTTAAATTATTTATCCCTCCGATGACGCTAACATTGTTAGCGAAACGATCGCCAGGCCTGAAAATGTTCTGTGGTGAAATGGTTTCTCCAAAATGCACTTATCAACTATAAGGCCAAATACTTTGGTAAAATTTCTACCACAAAAGAAAGCAAAAGGCAAAGCAATTAGTAGGTTGTTACGTATTGGGATTTTGGGACTTGAACTAAAATAAAACTCTAAAAAAGTCTGGACGCAGCAAGTGAGTTATGGAAGCGAATTTTCATAAAAATGTTTTTAATAGAAGTTTTCTTTAAAGGTGGAAACCTAAATTTTGGTACGTGGTTCACTCTTTATAATACAAACAGGCCTACCAAATTTGGTAGCCCTTGCTTTGTAATTTCCCGAGATATAATTTTTTTAATAAAGAAAACACAAAATTTTCCAGAAAAATCTGGGCCGACTTTCCTGGCTAACGAACTTAACCAAGCCGCTTGCAAAAGGAAAGTACTCACCAAATTTGATCAAGATCGGCCCATTATAAGTTATCGGTGTGATACATACATACATATATATATATATATATATATATATATATATATATATATATATATATATATATATATATATATATATATATATATATATATATATATAAACATATAAAAATTCAAAAGTCGGGATCTCCTAAATTTTGCTAAAAAATAGCATGAGTGTAGAAAAACCGAATATGTTTACATCAGTTCCTGACGCCTCTCACAAATATTTTTTTCGCAAACTGATAAGTGTTCCTGAACATGAAGCCAACTAAATTAATCGCCCATAAAATTCTAGATACTTATTACTTCCTAAAGTGGTTTCATGAAAAGATTTTCTTTGTGACACGTATAACCAACAAATATATAAAATATGCCTTTTGCAATCTGATAAACCTACGCGCGATGTTATCGGTTTTAGAATGTCAAGCACGCTTTAATTTTTTCTGTAAATCTTGTTATTCCTTTGTATTCTTTTATGAAAACCTTCCAGCTCAACACAAGAGAGAGCAGCAAAACATCCGTAACAAATTGTTATTTATATCCCATTCAAAATAACATGGATTTTCGGCTTACATACTTTTAATATTTTCAAATATTGTTGTTGTTTGTATATCTATAAAACTTATATAAGAAATGTGTTTCGCATTTTATACACCTGTTAGAAGATACTCCCTTTGGTTACAAAGGTTTGTTACGCTATGAAGATACAAAGCCAATGGAAAGTAATAACAATATCCTAACTATAAGAATATTATTATACTATGTGCCGTTTTTCAATTTGAAAGGTGACGTTAACGTGTAGTAATAGCAAACTTTTAGACCTACCTTGATTACTTAAAAGACAGCCACAGCAATACTAATTAATCTAAGCTTCAAATTTAAATTATTCGTTAAGGATTTAACCCTACAAATGTGAGACAAATTTATGTAAGTAACTCGGCAAGGGCAAGGTTAATCTTGATAGTTAAGCAAAGACAAAATCAACGAATCACTGCGTCAGTTATAAATATAATCAAACTAATACTTACTGTTAGGTTAGTCTTGACCAAAATCTCAAATTCGTAAGGCTTCCGGCTCAAGACTCTAGCACTTAATAGATGTTCGTCAATAAAGAGATCTAGGTAAAGTCAATTTTTTTTATAAAGTAATTTAACTTCTGGGAACTTTTAAAGGAATTTGATTTTTAAATCAAAAACAGATGTAAAACTTTGTGGCGTCCGAGATCTCTAGATCTCGCACCAAACGATTGTTTTTGGGCCACACTAAATCAAAAATTCATGCTACCGCTCGTTTTGAAAACGTTTTGTGACTTAAAGGCGCAATTTCGTCAGAATGCGATAGAATCACACAATACCAATTAATCAATGTTAGATCTGAATTTAACCATCATTTAGGATGTTTGGCAGCGGATTATTTGAACATCTTATTTAACTTTAATTTCAAGATTCTGTGTTTTTGTTTTGATTTGTGAATTAACTTCGAGACTATATACTTGTTCTTGTTCAATGTAAAATTTCTGCCATCAAAGGAAGCTTAAGGCAAAGCAATTAGTAGATTGTTACGTATTGGGATTTTGGTATTTGGAATTTGAACTAAAATGAAACTCTAAAAAAGCCTGGACGCAGCAAGTGCGTTACGGAAGTGAATTTTCATAAACATGTTTTTAATAGAAGTTTTCTTTAAAATTAGAAACCTAAATTTTGGTACGTGCTTCACTCTTTATAATACATACACGCCTACCAAATTTGGTTGCCCTTACTTTAGAATTTCCTGAGATATAATTTTTTTTATAAAGAAAACACAAAATTTTATAGGAAAACCTAGGCCAACTTTCCCGGCTAACGAACTTATCCAAGCCGCGTGCAAATGTAAGATACTCACCAAATTTCATCAAGATCGGCCCTATATATATATATATATATATATATATATATATATATATATATATATATATATATATATTTGTGTCTGTGTGTGTCACACCGATAACTAAAAAAATAATAGACCGATGTTGATAGAATTTTCCCCTGAAAATGTCAAATACCAGTTTTACATATACGTTTCTACTATCAAACTAACCCTACATGCCGAAATTCAGATCTTTACGGTAAAAAAAATAATATATATAGCCATTTAAAGGAAAAAAATTGGGGTGCCACTGGTGATCAAAGGAAAGCACAAGAACAAAATATTTTGTGTGGTTAGCAACACCAACAAAATAGTTTATACAGCAGATAAGTTTTCTTGACGCAAAAATGTCAAGAAGTGGCAGAAAAAATATTTTTAAAGAAATGTTATAATAAGTGTATTTTACAAAGCCTTAAGTTTTAGCTTAAACCACCATTGTCCTTCATTTTACTAAAATATTTCAAATAGACCCTCTTTCTGATTCTTTGGCATTAGTTTCAGCTATAGAGGTTAGGGTTTAATAGTCTCTATTTTAGCAAATTTTCGTGGACTTATGACTTTTGAAAAGAGTTCTTCAAATGAGCACGAACTAGAACACCTAAAACCCATATACGGAGTAAGTTTCGGTTTTTGTCTGTTTACACACATACAGGGTGACGCATTACTACGGTAAAACTCAATATTTTGTTTATATACAAGATAATATAATAATATAATATAATATTCTTTATTGCTTATAATTATACAGCATGTCAATACATATAAGTCGCTGACTTGTGCAGTATTTCGACATAATTTTACCAAACGTCATTCCAAAAATGTTTGACAGCTATCCTCTGAATAACATACTTCAAATTTTGACATGCGAATTTTCAAATTTAGATCTGCTTCTTTCTCCATCTAAAATTTCACCCAAAACCTTTACTGCCTCGTATTCCTTTCCACATAACAATACTTCAGAACAAGCAACTTTCTTTTATGTTCCATATTTATTTTTGCCAAAATAACAAATTTTCTGAAGAGCCAAGTTACATTGACTTTTACATATATTTTAAAAAAACAAAAATTGTATAGGTTAATTACAGGGTGTTTTGAGCTGCATCATATAAAATTATTTTGATAATCACGGGGTGACCCATAAGTTTGTAAGAAAAAAAAGTAATATCGTTCATGGTCTTTGAGTTATTTCAGTTGTTTTGCAACTTTTCACGTTTTTGGCACATTGCACCAACACAAATTATAAAAAGGCATTTGTACCAATAATTAACGGAGCCCCATAGAAATGGCGCATTCAGAGAGCTTTTGGTTTGTATTGCTCGTCGGAAAAACCGATCTGCTGTATACAGGCACTCTAAAATAGTGGTGGAATTTGAAAAGTTTTCGCAAAATGTTTTTAGTGTTTCCGTAGAAATCATTGTTTGTAACATTTTTGTAAAATGTTGGTAATTAATAATAAATGTTTACTAAGTTATTGTAAATAAAAGATGTCGACATTTTGTTAAAAATTTTATATAGCGTAACATTACTGAAGGCAATTTCGGTCCAAAAAAACAAATGGTGAACTTTTGTAAAAGAAATGTTTGTAAAATTTCATAAAACATGCGTTTCCTACTTGGGTCATAAAGCTGTTTGTAAATACTTATATCTTGGCAGATGTGTAAATAGCTTGAAGAGGTTCGTTGGCCACGAAATACTGACCAGTTTTCTCTGGAACTTTTAATTTATTTTCGGAAAATGTTTGTACTTTTTTAAACAACAAAGCTATTTTAATGAAATGTTGTACATTGTTACCACTATATAGGTTACACTGCCAACCAAATGTCCTTTCAAAAACAATATATATTTGACATTAAAAACTTTTTTACGAAAATTCGCTACCATAACTCACTTGCTCCATCCAGACTTTGTATTTTTACTGCCGGACGAGGAGAAGTTTCGGAATATTTTATTTTATCAGTATCAGAGACAGAGGTCAAACAAGGGCCTATAAATAAGTGGCTGCGCTTGGTTTAAGGAACTTTTGTTTTTTATTGCCTTATAAATATAAATACTTTCGTACGCATATAGAATCGCTGGCTGTCTAACATATATATATATATATATATATATATATATATATATATATATATATATATATATATATATATATATATATATATATATATATATACATAGACAATTCAATAGACCTCGAGATTGCGGCAGCCCAAGTGCGAGACGCAATCACCTGGGATGAATATAACAAACGACCTATAACAAAAGACTGAGGGACGCCAAGAAGGAGTCGTGGAGAGGGCACTGCGAGGAAGTGGAGAACACGTCCGAGAGTGCTCGACTATACAAGATCCTGTGCAAGGGCACTCAGACCAACATAGGCTCCCTGAGAACCTCCACAAGAGGCTTTACAAGCTCTGGGGAGGAAACTATGGAAATTTTACTCCAGACGCACTTCCCCAGCTGTATCATAATAAATCAATCACCTCCGGACTGGGAACACTTTGAAATAGAGGCGCCTTATAAACGGGCATTTAGAGTAGAATGGACAGTCGCTAAAGAGGTGGTTAGTTGGAGCAAAATCAGATGGGCCCTTAACAGCTTTAAGCGATACAAATCCCCGGGATTTGATGGAATAATGCCCATCATGCTCCAAGAGGGGATAGATATACTGGCGCCGGCGCTTACCCTCATTGTAAGGGCCAGTCTGGCTCTGGGGTACATTTTGAGGGCATGGAGACGGGCCAGGGTTGTATTCATTCCTAAACCTAAGCGTCCAACAGACCAGGCAAAGTCCCTGAGGCCAATATGTATCATGTCCTTCTGGCTAAAAACAGTAGAAAAACTGCTTGACCGGCACATCAGGGGCGGTGTACTGGAAGCATATCCCCTACAATGCGGAAAATATGCATACAGAGCTGGTGTCTCAACAGAAACAGCACTGCACCAACTGGTGCTGAAGATGGAGAATAAGCTGGAGAACAGAGAGTTGGCGCTGGGGGCGTTTCTAGACATAGAGGGGGCCTTCAGCAACACCTCATTCGAATCGGTTCTGGCAGCTGTCAGGGAACGTCGAATAGAGAAGACCTGCTGCCGGTGGATCGGTTCCAAGCTCAGGGACAGGGCGGTGTTCACCTCACTCGCGGGAAGGACTCTGCTGACAGGGTCGCGCTGAGGAGCGTTCTGTCTCCCTTGCTCTGGTACCTACTCGTGTACGGTCTGGTGGGGAGGCTCTCGCGAGGAGGTATGAGGTACAGGTCTAAGCGGACGACATTGTCATCATAGTCCGAGGAAAGGTTACGCAGTCAGTGTGGAAGCGCATGCAGACAGCACTGAAAGTGGTGGAAAGGTTGACAATAGGTCAAGGGCTCGGGGTGAGCACCGAGAAAGCAACCGTCATACCGTTTACGAGGAGGAAGAAGCGGCAGAGCCACAGAACTCTCACTCTATGCGGTAGAAACATTCCAATGGCCAGGGAGGTAAAATATCTTGGGGTCGTATTGGACTCTAAGCTAACTTGGAATGGTCACGTTGAAAAAATACTGCGTAAGGCAGTCATGACCTGAGCCGTCACTAGGCGGCTACATGGAAAAACGTGGAGACTAAGACCTAGTATGGCCCACTGGCTGTACACAAGGGTGATCAGACCATCGTTAACATACGCGGCACTGGTCTGGTGGGTGACACAATCCAGTGCCAAACAAAAACTAAGCAAAATCCAAAGGACCGCTTGCCTAGGCATCACAGAGGCCATGTCTTCAAATTCAACAGCCGCCATGGAGGTGTTGCTGGATCTGCCCACCCTACACTTAGTTATTATGAGGGAGGCCAGGCTAGGATTATACATACTAGCCTGAAGTGGTGGACTGAAGATCAACCCACGCTTCAGGGGCCACTGAAAAGTTCAGGAGATGGTGTAGGAAGGAGCCCGTGCTTGAAATGAGGTCAGACTTCGCGAGCCCGCGAAACTGCAGGGAAAACAACTTTACAGTGGAAATCCCTGACCACGAGGCATGGCAGGAGGAGACGCCGGGCAACCCACGGGACGCGCTTATCTAGTTCACGAACGGATCCGGCGGGAAGCGTGGGACTGGGGCAGGTGTTTGTTCGGAAGGGCCGAGGGTAAGTCATAGTACTTCCCTCGGAGCCCATGCAAGGTCTTTCAGGCCGAAATGTACGCCATCCTGCACTGTGTGCGGGAGAACAAGAGGAGGGGCTACACCAACAAGCGGATCCTCATAGCCACATACAGCCAGGCAGCCCTTTAAGGTCCTAAGTAGCCCACAGGTAAGTTCCTGGCTGGTGAGTGAATGCCGAGACGAGACGAGCGACCTGGCGGGCAGAATGAGGTTACCCTCATCTGGATGTCGGGTCACTCGGGGGTCAAAGGCAATGAGTAAGCTGACAGTCTCGCGAAGAGAGGGTCAGCAGAACCATTTATGGGACTAGAACCGGCTCTGGGCGTGACAAAGAGCACTTCCAGTGGCGCTATTAGGTCCTAGGTCAGAAACCAATACATAGTGTACTGGGCAGACTGTCCAGGGCTAAGACATGGGAAGTCAATAATTGACAAACCCACTTTAAAGAGAGCTGTGAAGCTGCTTAATCTTAGCAGAGGACAGCTCAGAAACACAACAGGTCTCTTGGCGGGACATATGGCCGTCAAAAAACACCTGCATAAAATGGGCGGTTCGAGGGAGACCCCACATGCAGACTCTGCGGCGAGGGGAAGAAATCAGCCCAGCACATCTTGTGCGAGTGTAAAGCTCTGGACCGCAAAAGACAACTGATCTACGGTCAGTCTATACCGAAGACAGAGCATTATAAAACTTCACCCTACCAATCGCTGTGCAGACTAGTTCAAGGCACAGTGATTTTGGAATGAGTGGAGTAAAAAGACTAGGGGCATGCACAATAAGCCAAAGGTTGCAGTGCTATCGGGGCGGCAACGCCGCGGACGAACCCTGAGGTAGAAAAATCAACATGTTTTACAAGTTTCAGATTTTACTTATCAATATGGTGGTTATTATCCCAAATATGTTTTGTCACGCATGACTTGTCTACACTACCGTGTGTCAGATGTGCCAGATATTCACGAAGTTTAGCTCCATGATCCTCTTAGTCTGTGCAACGTATATATGATTACAATCTTCACACCCTATCTCATAGATACCCGACATTTTAGTGGCTTTATCTTTATCTTTCGTATTAGCTAACAACTTTCTTTAATTATTTTTTGTCGTAAACGGTAGCTGCAAATCAGCTTTCGTAAAAATGTTCTCGAGAGTGATTCGCGGTTCAAAAGTAGTCACAAAATTTTTTTCCGACTAATTTATAGTCATTTGTTTGCCCCCTGTCTCTGATACACAAAAAATAAAATATTCCGAAACTTGTCAGGTAAAGTTATAAAGGAAGTTCAAAAACCTCGTCCGGCAATAAAAATAAAATACACAGCCTACAATTCAGTCTCTCTCTCGGTATCGGTTTCTACCTAAAACTCTGTATATAAGGTGATGTTTATTACGAAGCAGTTTTTGAAATTTTCATTCTCTGATGACGCTAACCTTGTTAGTGAATCGATCGTCAGGTCTTTCAAAGATGTGTTGTGGTGATTTGGGTTCTGCAAGTGTACTTAAAAATCATGTACTAATACGAGACAAATCACAATAAGCAATCTGCAAAAGTTAATATAGTTTATACGACTTTCTTGTTCTTATTGCATTTTCCTCTTGCCTCAGTGTCACGTTGCACTGCAGTAATGTGACATATTTTATGATAAACTTATATTAAAGTCGTGCCTTAAACTTTTTCATGAAATCCGGAGAGGGCCCATAAAATCCGGGCGTCCTTGCATACTACTATTGTATATACGTCCACATCCTTTTTTTTACAAGTGTCTGAGCACAATAAGAGCTCTGCATAGAAAGCAAGACTTTACGAGATGAGGCTCTTAAGATCCGCCCTTAAAGAAAGTAGAAAGTCGACCTCGTAAACGTAATGTCCCTCGCGATAGTGGCAACATTTCTCGACTTTTTTAATTGCTTAATTAATTTTGAGCCCAAAGAAGCGCAGGTACAAGAAGCCGGCTAGCATAAAGTCAAAGAAACGTTAATACAAGGGAAGTAATATTTTATAAAATTATATGTACCATAAAGTCGGAATTACCTGAACGGCTGGTTCATACTGCGCGGCGTAATTAAAGAGATTTTGAAGGGCTTGTATTAATTAAAATCGCCTGCTTTTTAGTTCTAAACCGGAATTATTAAAGTATTACATCCTAACACTGCCAACGTCAGTATTTTAATCCCAACAATTCATAAAAGCCCTTTGTCTTCGTCAGATGATACATGGCATAATCTCTTGCTTCTTGCCTTTTTTTTTCTTGGTCGCAATTTTAGTTTCTGTTCCGGCTATTCCGCATCAAATTAAAATTAGCTTTAGCTAGCTCATTATCTTTTGTTTCTGCTAACTTTTACCTCCGTTCTCTATGGTGAGATTTTGGTTTAATGACAAAAGAGTAGGTTTTCATGTGTATTATGCTTGTACCAGAATAATGTACTATGATGATCTTTTATTATCTACAATACAAATCTAGTTTCTAAATCTCACTGACATCCATATTATCTCAAATTACTCCAAAACAATCTGAAAACAATCCATACACTTGTTTTTTAACCAACTTTGAAGGATCAGAGGTTTCTTACACCGGTAGGTTTCCTTTCTACAAACACCTCCAGAGAATGCTGAGCTAAATTTAAACAAATCTGGATGACTCTGACTTCGTTACATTTTTTTACAGTTTACTATTTTTTATCAATAAAAAAGGCAGTAGCTATTAGGCCTAGCCTCAATAATTGTTAAAATACTGAGGTTGGACACTATGGCTGGAAACTAAAACAAAAAGCAGAATCATTCGAAAAGCCACAAAAACAGTAAGAGGAAGTTATGCGCTGGATATGAATTTCGACTCAGTTTAGCAACAGCTATTGATGAAGCCATCTTTATTGTCAAAATACATATCTAGCACACTTTGTTGCTGTTTTTGTGGTTTTTTGGGTGATTCTGCTTTTTGTTTTAGTTTCCAGCCACACGGTCCAACCTTTGTAATCCAAATCCTGGAATCAAAATCCGAGGTCAGTTTCAGACTTTATATGTTTATATATATATATATATATATATATATATATATATATATATATATATATATATATATATATATATATATATATATATATATATATATATATATATATTATATTTCAATAACACACCACGAGGGCTTACAGCCTAAATACTATCGTACCGTGGGTGTCGACAAGGAGGAAAGAGGCAACTTGTTAATTCTGGACTTGAAGGTTTGCAGGAGAAGGAAAAACATGTGCCGGCAAGAAATTCCACAACCTGGAAGTCCTCGGGACAAAAGAGCGGGCATAACAATATTTTCTATGTTTGGTGACCTGGACAGTAAAAGGGTGCATTCGGTCTGTTCCACTAGTAGATCTGTTGGGGGCAGTAGGTGGCGGAACTAAGGAAGAAAGCACCTCTGATCAGTGCCCGTGCAGATATCTATAAAAGAGAGAGAGGGGGGTCACCAACGGCACGTCGGTGGGCAAGGGGCGATAGCCTTTGTTTGAGGGTAGGATCACCTACGAAACGTATAGCTCTATTCTGAATAGAGTCCAGGATAGCGAGTGTAGAAGCGGCAACGGCACCCCAGATTTGGGAGCCCTATTCGAGGTTTTGTGAAGGTATTTGTGAAGTATATAAGGTATAGAGATTAGCTGGTGAAAAGTATTTGCGAGCCCAGAAGAGGAAACCTAATTTCTTAGCAGCCGCTTCTGCAATTGATGTGACATGTTGGTTCTAATTGAGATTTCTATCCACAGAAATGCCAACAAGTGAAAAGAACTCATTACTTTGAATAACTTGGTTGTTCATTGTGATGGGTCTAGGACTGATGTATCTCTTATGAGACAGAAAGCAAGACTGAGTTTTGGTGGGGTTGAATTGTACAAGATTCCTACATCACCAGTCTAATATTTTATGGTGATCCACGGGGACCGAATCCTCCATGAGTCTGCGATTCTCATCTAATTTGGCTAAAGAGACAGACTTAGAATATTGTATATTTGAGTGGATGGTGCTATCGTTCGCGTAACTGAGAACTGGGTTGGATGTGCTAGAGAGGAGGTCATTGAAGTGGAGAAGAAACAAAGTAGGGGATAAAGCTGAACCTTGAGGAACTTCTGCATTAATTGGATTCAGTTTAGAGGAATGCCCATCCACGACAACAGAAATGCTCCGGTTGGAGAGGAAATTTGCTGTCCAGGTACAGATTTTTGGTGGTAGGCCATAGGCCGGAAGTTTATTAAGCAGCGCAGCGTGCCAGGCCTGGTCGAATGCTTTGGATATGTCTAGAGCGACAATCTGGGATTCACCATGTAGTTCCATAGACTTGTTCCAAGAATGGGTGACAAAGAAAAGGAGGTCGGCAGTTGCTCTGCGCTGACAGAATCCATACTGCCTGTCGTGGATTAGACTGTGTTTTTAGAAAATTTTAGTAATTCGATGTTTATATACTTTTTCATCACTTTAGGGACGACTGAAAGGAGAGAAATAGGCCTGTAGTTGCTAGGAAGCGCTTTGAATCCTTACTTGGGGACGGGTTGTACTCGAGCAGTTTTCCAGTTACTAAGGAATAAGCCTCTATTGTAAGATGTCTGAAACAGACGAGTCAGGACAGGACCAAGTTTTAGTGCGCATTTTTTGAGAGCAATTGCTGGAATCTGGTCAAAGCCAGAGGCTTTCCTGGTATTAAGAGAAAAGAGCATCTTTCGTACCTTTTTAGTTTTGAAAATGATATCCGTGATTGTATGCGCGACATTGGGTACTGTCGGTGGTTACACATTTGGAGGTGGGTTGAGAGTATAAATGTTGGCGAAAAACAAGGCAAAAAGTTTAGCCCTGCCCAGGGCGGTAGAAACAATTTCATCCCCTGAAACAAGAGGTGGGAACGTGCTCTTGCAGAAATTATTCCCAATAGATTTAGCAAGTGTCCAGAAGGGTTTGCTGCCGTTAGAGCTTGAGATAACTTTGTCTTTGATGTGGTTATTAAATGAGTTTTTTGCTCCAGAAATAATGCTGACATATCGGTTTCTTGCGTCGTTAAATTCTTGACGGTTTTCGTGACTGGGATTGTGTAGAAGCGTTTTGTGAGCTTTGACCTTTTCAAGTCTGGCCTTGTCACAGGTTTAGAGAACCAGGGCTTTTTAGTGGCTGAGGAGGTTTTCTGTGTACGTGAAATAAATAATTCCATGCCAGCTTGGATAGTTTCGGTGACGTTTTGTGAGATATCAGAGGGGTCAAGATGAGAGAAACAGACAGGAATCCATGGAAACGAGGAAAAGTAAACTCCCGCATTTCGTCCCGGTTCGCGGAGTTGTAGTGCCAAACTATACGTGGGTGTGATGACTGTGTGACATCAGTTTGCATTGCGCAGGAATCAGTGATCATGCCGTGGTCTGAGCGACCAAGAGGGGCGGTGACAGATAACTTATAGCATTCAGGTTTTGTAGTAAGAAGGAGATTCAAGGGATTTGAGCTGTGTGTTGGGATGCGAGGAAAGTAGGTAGGTTTCTGCATCATATTGGCTAAAGAGTTGCTGACTTCAAAGGCCTCCGCTGCTCTCCCTTGTGGATCGGTTTTTGAAGATCCTAGCCATTCCTTATTAAGGACATTAAAGTCACCAAGAATAGTGACCTCGGAGGAAGGATATTCAGAACTCAGGTGGTCGGTTTTTCACAAAGGTAGTCGAAGATCTGGACAAAGTTGTTGTCAGAAGGTGACCAGTAAATGCAACAGAAAATGTTTATAACTCTGGAAGTAACAAATATATGGCAACCAAATTTAGTACGCTATATCATAGCAAGCAAACCATGTACCAAAATTTGTATCTCTAAGTTAAAAGAAAAAAAATATAAGTTTTTCTTCTTAAAACGTCAAAGTCGCGATTCGAAACGTCAAAATTGACATTCTAGAGAAAGAACCTAAAGCTGATACGGTTTATGTGTAAGAAATGTCGTAAAAATTCTATAAAGCATTAAGTTTAAAGTAACTACAAATTTAATGAAGTAATTGAATGTTACGTTAGGATTTTAGTGAATTTTCACTAAACATAATATTTTACCTTTGTTATTTCTTTTTTGTTTCCATAGTCATTTTAGTATTGGCTTTTTTAGTGAATTTTCTTTCAAAAAATCACTAACATAAGGGGATCGCAACTTTCGCATTTGGAAAAAAATTCTTCACTAGAACATATTTCGATCATTTTCAAAAAGCTTTTCGTGGATAATTATATTTTAGTAGGTGCGCAAATAGCTTGAAGAGGTTCGTTGCCCAGGAAAATTATACCAGTTTTTTCGGAACATTTAAAATTTATTTTGGGAAAATTATTGTACTTTTTCAAACAATAAAGTTATTTTAATGAAATAAGGCACATTGTTTCTACTATACGTAGGTTATACCAAATTCCATGCCCTTTACTCAAAATGTTCTAGACGCAGCAAGTGCGTTAAGGTAGTGAATTTTCATAGAAATGATCTGGCAAAAAATATTTTATTATAACTTTTTTTCTTGCAACATAGAAATCTAAATTTTGGTGTATAGTTTACTTTTTGTATCTTAAACTTTTTGAGATAAAAAAAATTTTCGAATGAAAACTCAAAATTTCCCCAAAAATGAATTTTCATAAGAGCAATATTATATATATATATATATATATATATATATATATATATATATATATATATATATAAACATTTTAACTGACCTTGGAAATGGGTTCCAGGGCCCTAATTCGTGGTAATTTGAATAAATTTCCAAAAGTCTCACCGTCGACACCTCTCTATTAGACTAAAAGACAGATTTGCCATTAAAAATATTTTTATAAAAATTCACTACCATAACGCACTTTGTCCAGACCTTTTTCTTTATTTTATTTTTCATGTTATTTGTTTCAGTTAATAAGCCAGGTAGCTTTTTATAGGATAATTGCGTTCTTTATATATCTGCCCATATGAGTTATTTACTGAATCGGCTTTATTATCTATTTACTGCTTATTATGTTTGCTTATTATGATTTATTTTTTCTATAAGCAAAAAATAGTAAATTCTACATGAATCTTTTCAACGTATTATTTCTATAAAGAGAAATGTGAAAGGAGATTAAATAATCAATGCGTATTTTCTAAGTTGTCTGAAACACGTCTCAGTGGCAGGTCAAAGACGAAGAAACCAGACCTGAGCTATGTTCTTATATACCTTATAGAAACTCCGCAACAAAATGTTTTAGCGAAAAATCAAGTACATTTTTTTTGGTGATTCTTTATTAATAGTAGACATTCCGAAGCTTAATCTACTTTGTAAGAGTTCAATAAAAAGAACATAAAAAATGTTTGAGCTTGTTTTTACAACGAAAATGTTATTTCAGGCAGGCTCGAGTGGCTGAAGTCTCTTTTGAATGTACCATTTGTTTTAGAAGGAAAATCGAGTAGGTCTAGAAGCGGGTAGAGCGTCCTAAATATAAGGTAAATAGTTTTTTAGTGACGATGTTAACGGGTTTGAAACTTATCAGCTTTCAGCGCAAATCAGAATAAAATGAGCTTTAAGTTGCCCAGGGGGCTTATAAAATTCTAGCGCATGCTGGTTCCGTTCTACGGTGGAAACTTTATAATCAAAACAGAAGTTCAGCACATAATTGTACATGTAGCTATTTAGCTGGATTCTAGTCTAGTTTGAGTAATGTATTTTCAGTTATTTCCACGTGTAGGTAGAAGCTGTATCTATATCCAATTAATCAAATACCACTTATTTTTCAAAATTACTCGGATACGTCAATTGGTATTTTAGGCTGCAATTCCTTAAAATAAAATTTATACAATGTGTCCCAAATTTGAGATATGACGCCATCGAAATGTTTGTAAACAGCAACCCAGGTATTTTATGAAATATTTTTAAAGTAGGTACATGTACAGCTCTAGAAAACCACCAGATTTAATTTGTTTTTATTTCTCACTGTTCAATAAAAAATATATTTTATAAAATATAGTATAAATTATATAAATATAGTCCATCTTATTAATCTCAGAACAATTAGAAGTTTAGTCGTTCCATTGAAAGTTAACATTTTATGAATTTTCTTTTAAAAAAATCACTAATGAGGAGATCCAGACTTTTGAATTAAAAAAAAGAGCGCTACCTAGGCCTCGTAGAACACATATCCGGGTTCAGTTTTAATTTTATATGTTTATATATATATATATATATATATATATATATATATATATATATATATATATATATAACATACAAATAATGTGATACACTAATTTAAACATTTGAATATATCAAATCACAAAAGTATGAATAGTTATATGCAAAAAGTTAAATTAATCTATATATCTACAAAATAATCATTGATCTTCGAAAGCATAGAGGCGAAAATTTGGGGTCGGAGAAAGGATGAATACATTTCCTGGCCGTGATATCTAAAGTAATTTAGTTAGTCTGTGACCATTCAGCATCCCCACTTGCACCAACTTAGTAGTAGTAGTAGTAGCAGTGGTGGGGAGGCCAACGCCAAGCAAGTAGGCCACCATGGGCCCTTTTTGCCAACCCCAGCAACCCAGCAACCATGCTCTACTCTTCCTTGGTTCCGTCGCCAAACCGCCTCGATCTCGAGAGGAAAGCCGTGACGGTCTTCAATTGGACGGACTTACCTGATTCCTCTGCAGAGTCCTCGATCTGAACAATTCTGCTCAAAGACTCCCAAAAGCCTCGCATTCGTACAGGTAGTGGTAGAACGTTTCCTCATTCTCGCCGCATTCCTGGCAAATGGGATCCCTCTCTACGCCTATCAATGTGAGGTGTCTTCTAAGGGCGCAGTGGCCTGTGAGCACCCCAAGGATGCGGCTAAGCGTAGGTCGACTCCTTCCGAGTAGCCAGGCAGATTTATCTCTGTCCGGCCCCTCCACGAAGTCCCTCGCCTGCCTGCAGCCACCAACCACCCCCCCAGTGCCTATTCATTTCTTCCTTGGTCCACCTTTTTAAGGCGATGGAGACCGACTTCCTACTTATACCTATGGCCGGCTCCGGGCCACAAACGGCCGCCGGGAACCAAGTCTTGCGAGATTATTCGCGACCTCATTCCCCGCGCCACAGTGTCCCGGAACCAACACTAGTTGTACCTTTTTTGTCCTGGCTAACCCTCTGAGGGCGTCAGCGCACTCCTTAACCAGTGTAGACCTGATTCTGGCCGCGCAGACTGCCCGGAGGACTGCCTGGCTGTCCGAGCAGATGTACACACATTTCTCGGGACTCCTCTTCACATCCTGTCTGTTGGCCACATACAGGATAGCGTACACCTCTGCACCAACTTAGGACGAAAATATGTAGATTACCTACGTGGGCTGTGACTACTCAGTATCTCTACAAAAATAATGTGAGATCACTAAACACACAAAATCAGATGAATGTATGTCGCTAGATAATGAAACATAGAAGTCTCTCAGTTCTTAACACGAGAACGATAACGTGTCCTTGAGTATAAAAGTTCATCGAAAATTACTTTATAAAACCATAGAATTATCATCTAAGAGCCTCGCTGATTCAGTAGTAAGAACGTGTCCCTCTGAAACAAATGGTACTGGGTTCAATTACCAGGGTTTATCTTTCACTTTTTCAGTACAAACTGTAATAAATTAACATCGACCGAGGTTGTGGCATTGCACTTGAGCAAGTTGAATGTCTGCACGTTGACCCTTTAAAGGGACGAAAAGTTGTCGGTGCCATGTAAATGCGATGTTGAGCACGTTAAATATCCCTACACTCCTTACAGAAATGTAGCGGTTAGACAAAATTTCCAGGATAGTGAGGTGAAACTGCTCTCTGGCGTCGGTGATTGCCCATATTCGCGGAAATAGGCCAACGTTAAAAAAACAAACACACACACACACATTTCTCATCTATTGCAATCATGAGCATAAAGAGTCAAATCACATGACTCACGCGACGATGAATTGGCCACGCTCTAAATACCTGTCTTTTATATAGCTTGAAAAATACGACATAATCTCTGAGGCACTTGATATATTATCATTATTTTATAATGCGTGATAAGGTAAATGTCAAAAAGCCTGGACGTAGCAAGCGCGTTATGGTAGTGAATTTTCATAGAAATGATCTGGCACATAATATTTTATTATAACTTTTTTTTCTTGCAACATCTAAATCTAAATTTTGGTATATGGTTTACTTTTTATATTGTAACCCTACTTTCGAAATTTGGTTATCATAGGTTTTTTACTTTCTGAGATGAAATTTGTTTTTGAATTGAAACTCAAAATTTTCCCGGAAAACCTCGTCAAATTTTCCTGACTAACGAAGTTATCCAAGCCATTTACAAATGGAAGGTACATGCCATATTTTATCACACTTGGATTATTATTTTTTGAGTTATCGGTGTGATACACTTAAGATGAAGACACGCCTGTAATATATATCTATATATATATATATATATATATATATATATATATATATATATATATATATATATATATATATATATATATATATATATATATATTGTGACACACTTAAGATGAAGACACGGTTGTATTGTCTTTATTTCTAGAGATAGCTATTTCATTTTTTGTACAGATGTAATACGTAATTCGGCTGTTTGAATAGCCTACTCGCTTCAAATGTCAGATGTCAACCCAGTCTACTATGATTTCAGGAATAGGACCGGTTCTCTATATTTCGCGATGCGTTAGAGATATCAAAAAAAAATTACTTTAAAAAGTTATTCAGAATTTATTTTTAACTGCAGATTTCAAGTCAAAATTCGATTTTTTACTTTTTTGTAAATTTTTAGACGGGGTCCAAATTTTTTATCAGATTCTAACAGGTAGATTTCCATGGAGACAACAAAGATCGTCAATATCAAAAGAAAACAATGGTATGTAATTTATTCAACTCAACTTAAACATAAACTCTAACAAAAGTACAATTAAATTGAATATAAAATTATTAAATGTAGTCTGCATCAACTGGCCCACCTTCAAGCCTGATGCATTTTTCGGTCGTTTACGATTATTGCTGGAAACTTTTCTTACTTCTGCTATATTTATTTCACGGCAAGCCTGCCTTATTTCTCGCAAAATTCCTCGCGACTTTAGCGCCTGTCTTTGTACATCTTATTCTTAACAGAACCCCAGAAATAGAAGTCTAGTGGCGTAATGTCAGGAGACCGAGGAGGCCACTGTTCAAAAGGACTATTCCTGCCAATACATCTTGATGGAAAATGTAGATTTAGCTAATTTTTGACTAACTGAGAGTTGTGCACCGTCTAATTGAAAGTACATATCTTGTCGCACGTTGATTGCGCACCTTCGATACATCCCCATAATTAATTATTAAAAAAATGAAGCAATCGTTCTTCGTTCAACGTGTTGTCAAAAAAAAAAGACCAATTATTCTATCCCCTAAAATTCCACACCACGTATTAACGTTTTGTGAATACTGGGCTTTACGATTGATAACCCAGTGAGGGTTTTCAGCAGAACAGTATCTGGAATTTTGGGCAGATACTATTCCATTGGTAGTGGATATTGCCTTGTCCGTAAATAAAATTTTACTTAAAAATTTTCTATCATTCAGAAAGTTACCTTGGGCCCAAAGGCAATAATCTAATCGTTTCAGCTCATCACCTTCTCTCAAAGAGTGCAGAAACTTTGGCTTGAAAGCCTTTATTTTATGACGCACAAGACATCTTCTGATTTTTTCTCTACCTACATCCAATACAACAGCCCTTTGACGTAAACTCATCTGGGGATTGGCTTGAGTTCAAGTCAAGATTATGCTATCATCACTACTTCTTCGATTTCTAACAGCCGAGATATTGTTCACCACACTTCCCGTTTGAGAACATCGTGCATTCAGAGATGCTGCAGTTCCGCGCCTAATTCGATTTCTCTGTGGATGTCTCCGACTGAATTTAACAGCAACTTATCTGCTATTTCTAATACCATCACCAAACAATCTTATTAATTTAATTTTTTCTCTTACACTGAGACGTTCAACAGTCATTTTGCTGGCAGACTCACAGTTAATGTCAATTTGACATTTATCGCAATATTTTACAAGGTACTATACTGTTTCCATGGCAATCTACCTGTTAAAATCTGATGAAAAATTTGAACTCTAAAAATTTACAAAAATGTAAAACTTCGAATGTTGACTTGAAACTCGGTAACGGCAGTTACAGCTGATTTCTGAATAACTTTTTAAAGTAACTTTTTTTGATATCTCTGACGCATCGCGAAATATAGAGAACCGGCCCTATTCCTAAAATCGTTGTTAGCTGGGTTGACATCTGACATTTGAAGCGAGTAGGCTATTCAAATAGCCGTATCACGTTTTACATCTGTACAAAAAATGAAATCGCTATCTTTACAAATAAAGAAAATACAACCGTGTCTTCATCTTAAGTGTGTCACACTGTATATATATATATATATAGGGTGGCGCACTGAAAATGAACAGACCGATTGGCGTCCAAAGAATTTTTTTAAGAAACGCTGAAACACGTCAATTTTAATATTGAGGGGGACATGTTTTGACATAAAACTCAACTTTGTCACATCAACCTCTTAAGGGTAGTGATAACAACCCTTATATTTTAAATAAGGAACATGGGTCGAGTGTTACATCATTTGGAAGCTCTTTCTTTTCTGAATTCAGCACACTAACTTGTTGGAAGTTTTATCAATTCGTTTAACAATTATTCACAGTTGAAGATACAAAAACGCATTTCACTCATTCCGATAAGAAATGTGCTGATAGTCAATGTTTTGTTGGTTTGTAAACAAAAAATTTACTATCAGAACATTTCTTATCGGAATGAAGGAAATGCGGTTTATTATTTCAGTTTATCGGAAAATTAATTTCACAATGGTGTATTCTGTAGAAGAAAGAGTTGAAATAATTACTCTTTTTTTTCTCAAAAACGATGACTGTGCCAACCGTACCGCAAATTTGTTTAATGAACTATATCCGAACAGACATGTTAACAGAAAATACATTTTGGAGTTAGTTGCAAAGTTTCGACAAAGTGTTTCAGTAGCCAACAAAAAACGGGATCCTGAACGTAAATTTACGGTTAGGAATGAGACTACTGAGATTGAAGTTTTAGGACAAATTACTGCAGACCCAACTTTGAACACGAGAAAATTGGCGACTGTTTCAAACATCAAAAGAAGAACTATTCATCTAATATTAAAGCATCATAAATTTCACCCGTATAAAATTCATCTTGTACAACAACTGAAAGAAGATGATTTTGATCGGCGGCTGGAGTTTTGTGAAGTTATGACTGGACGAATAGCTGATAACGGGAACTTTCTGTTCAATATCTGTTTTTCAGACCAGTGTACGTTTTTATTAAATTCTACAGTCAATCGTCATAATTGTCGTTATTAGGCAGATAATAATGCAAGAAATTTTCACAAAGTCCACACTCAAACTCCACAGAAATCGAATGTCTGGACTGGCATTTTTTGAGACCGTTTAATCGGACCAATTTTTCTTGATGGCAATTTAAGTGGCGAAACGTATTTGGAGTTACTAGAAGATATCGCTTACCTTCTACTAATTGACATTGTTGAAAATGATAATCCCCATCAAGAAAATCAATTAGTGTTTCAATAAGATGGAGCTCCTCCGCATTTTTCACAACGTGTTAGGGAGTTTTTGAACAGAGAGTTTCCACAGTAATGGATTGGGCGTAGAGGTGCTATTAAGTGGCCCACTAGATCACCGGATTTAACTCCTTTAGACTTCTTTCTATGGGGCTATTTAAAGAGTAGAATTTACGCAACAGAACTGGAGTCTCTGGAATAATTACCACGACGCATTGTTGAACAATGCCGTCTAATAACTCCACAAATGCTCCATAATATCAGAGCTTGTTTTGAGCAAAATTTGTACTTTTGTATGGAAGCTGGTATAGTATAGTATATTTTAGTATATTTTGTCTACAATGGTACAATGTGTCGTACAAATAAGCTCTTGCTTGTATATGCAATAAACACAATTTTGTTAAAGATATGCCTAATTAATTGCCAAGAGTTCTCTGGAACTGTCACTATAAATTTTCTTAAAATTTCAACTTCATAAGAATATCTCCTTCTCACCAATACTTCCACTAACTCTCCGTCTTTCAACCTCTATTTTGGTATTTTCTTCTTCATCTACGGTCTGATTATGACATAAAATTCAATCTTAAATTACTACAGCAAATTTTGACATTTCTACTTGACAACTATAGAGTGAGTGGTGGTCAACAATTTGAACACTTACTCAACTGAATAAAAATTTTTGAACGTTTGGTTTTGTTTTTTAGTTTTTTTTAACGAAAAACTGCATTTCTTATCACAATGAATGAAATACGTTCTTGCAACTCTAACTGTGAATAATTTTTAAACGAGTTGATAAAACTTCCAAAAAATATTAGTGTGCTGAATTCAGAAAAGAAAGAATTTTCAAATGATGTAACACTCGACTCATGTTCCCTATTTAAAATAGAAGAGTTGTTATAACCACCCTTAAGGGGTTGATGTGACTAAGTTGAGTTTTATGTCAAAACATGTCCCCCTAAATATTAAAATTGACATGTTTCAGCGTTTGTAAAAAAAAAAATTCGCTAGGCGCAAATCGATCTGTTTGGTGTTGAATGCGCCACCCTATATATATATATATATATATATATATATATATATATATATATATATATATATATATATATATATATATATATATATATATATATATATATATATATATATAAATTGAAACTGACCCCGGATATGGGTCCTAGTTCGCGCTCATTTGCAGAAAATTTTTCAAAATTCAAAAGTCGGGATCTCCCCATTGGTAAATTGTTTTTACGATAATTCACGAAAAACCCACGTTTAATTGATGATAATAATAGGCCACTTTAAATTAACTTATGGTAAAATATGCTACACTATATATATATTCTTTGCATTTTATAAACCGATATTCAATTTATTAGTTCCTTAGATGCTGCAATTTTTCCAATATATTATTCCGTAATTAACCCTTTATTACGGAGCACTCGCGATAAATAATATAATTTTGTAAGACTTCTGATTGATATTTTATGTCAGAAATGAATGCTTGTGGCATTTTAAACTTCTCTTTTTATACTTATTATTCAAGTTCAGAATGTTAGCGTTTTTGCCTCTCTTGCAAATTCACGTTTCTGAAGTACGTCAGGAAAATTTCCTGAAAGAAGTCGCAGCGGGTCATAAATTAAGTAAATCAAAATTTATAAACGTAATGTATAATTCTGGGAAATTGTGACGTCGTTTTAACTTGCCTGCTTTTATTTAGACGTTCATGAGATGAGGATTTAAAAGTTTATAATGAGTTCTTTAAAAAACGAAGGAGAGCTTTGCTCGATCTCTCGGCATGTATACAAGTTTTAAGTGAACTTTCTAGTATGATCATACAACATATTTAGCCTTAAAAGTTTTTATATTATTACATGTAACTGAATATTCGTTGTAACTTTATTATAATCTCCTCTGCGAGTTCTGCTGTTTCTACTGGTTCTCCCATCGAAAGACTGTTGTGGTGTGTAAGACCACAATGAGAACCGTAGACCGGTTTCGCTCTAATTGAAGCTCATCAGTACGGAATACTAATTGCAGCGAAAATACACCTATAAAGTAATACGGCTATGTGTGAAATCTTTCCAAGGGAGGTATGGACTAAGTATTGCTCCTAAACGTCAAAATGCTTGGGGTTGACATCTTTTGCTGTGTTGAATAATTTCTTTCCAAACAATTTTTTTATCATTTTTCCAGACGCGTTTCGACCTTTCTTACCGGTCATCCTCAGGGGAATCTAGAATTTACAAAGAGGCTTGTCAGAAAAACGGAGTTTTCCGGTAGGCTACTTCTGCCCGGGTACAATACAGAATACAAGGTAAAAAATGAGGCGACGTAAAGTTAACCTCAACACTAAGTCAAAAGTTAAAAGCTAAAAAACTGTCTAACTATACAGCTATCTAAGATTAAAAGCATTAAAAGCAAAGTCATACACCATTACATGCAACAAAATACAAATACAACTTGAACTGAGCTGCGAAAGAGGAAATTTTTGACCTGACAAATTGAAAAATTTACAATAAATCTTAATCTAAAGCTCCCAAAAGTCTTAAAATCTCAAAAAGGCTAATCCTTAGAAGGGGCTTAGGTTAAGCTGAAGGTAATAATCGGAGCGAAAGCAAATAGCACAAACATTAGCAAGCCATGCAGCTGAGAAGAAAGTTTCAGAGAATATTAAACCTATAAACGGAATAAGAGTGAAATAGAAGTGACTTTTTTATCTTTTTTATGGAACATAAAAACGCCAAGGCGGCCATTTTACTTACTTGTCCATTGGTAAACAGGACTAAAAAACTATACAGTTGGATGTCCAAGGAATCTGCTTCATCTGTTGTTATAGGATGGATCCATCGAGTCAAAGGTGTTACTAACCCGAAGGGGAGCAAAATCAAGTTTAAACAGACGTCTCTAATGGCGACGGGCATGGTCAGACCAAAACAACAGGGCGGAAGATCGGTCTCGAACCGAGAATGTAAATGACAACTGACAACTGACAGTAGTGACATATCGACTCGAAAATGCAAGGACATAAAAATCGAATGACAGGTCTGGAAACCACGGGGCAGACCATCTCATAGAGTAAATTCATGGTCTATTTGACTGATGTATGGATTGGTGATCTGCTAGTTGACTGTATAAAGTTGAGAAACTTGTAATGTCTGTATTATAAACATTTAATACAGTTTTACTTGAATAGTTGATATGTCTGTAAATTTCCATCTCATCCTTCGTTGTTGAAGCTAATTCCTACCCAAAATCTGTTATATTTGACGACCACACAAATTACAATTCTTAATACCGAATATCGAGATATCTAAAAATTGAAACAACCCGGCTCTGATCTGGAGATCCAAAAAATATAGGACTTCACGCAGAACGACTTAAAAATGAAGTAAGTATTGAGCTATTTTAGGATCATCCAGCCTCATAAAGTAATTCTTATCTTGCTAATAATAAATCTGAGATAAAGTTACTTTTAAGTTAGGGTTAATAGGCAATAGTGACCTCACTATCGACCAGATTTGGATCCACTTGAGGTCAGTCACTCGCTACCGGCTCAAACTCTTTTCTTAGGGCGGTTACACTAGGTCATTCCTGGTGTGGACTCTACGCCAAACTTTTTCTTAGGAAGGTTACAAGTTTTGCAATTTCCATCGAAATATAATGCATGTTTGTAAGGAAGAAACTCAGGACGCAGCAGGAAAATATACTTTCTATTAAAAACATGTTTTTGACAAATCACTGCAATAACGCACTTGCTCCGTCCAGACCTTTATTTATTGTTTTAGTTATTATTCAAAACATAAATCAATTGATGCTCTAAATCGACATTTAATTGGCAGTATACATACGTCATTGTCCGATTGACGTCGCAAAAACATATTTAACATCGTATTTCATTTTGCATGTAACATTTTGTTTGGCTTTTATGGTAAGGGCATTAAATATTAAATTTATTTAATGTTATTTTAAAGTCATTTCGTCAAGCTAACACGACTGGTACGGGATTAGCGTTATGCACCGCCAAATCTGAATAGCTTTTGCGTCAACGTTATATGATCACAATGAAAATAAACATGCAGTTCATGTTTTCTGCACGGAAACTATTACGAATTTGTTGGTGAATTTCCTGGCCTCAAAGCTTTCTTGTAATTTTATAATTCATATACAGATACCAATAAATAATGTTTTTATATCAGAGGGCCGTAATGTTGTTTTTGCCTCATTCTAATTGCTCAGTGTGTGCCAAAAATGAAATAATATTCGGAACGCAGCAATTGAGTTATAGTAGTGTATTTTCACAAGAATTGTACACTATTATTATACGGCATACTACTGAAACTAATACCTTAAACTTACACATACCTTGAAGATCGATTTTAGAGGTCCTAGTACGTGCACATTTGAAGACTGCTTTCGAAAGTGTTACTATCAATATTTCTCTATTATCAAAAAAAAAAATTCTGGTGTTCTAACTTCTTTTGAGAAAAAATCCCAAAATTCAATTTTCTCTGAATCTAAAAAATTAAATTTTGCTATATCTGTAGGTAGTGTAAGTCTCTTTAAAAGAAACTTGTATTACAAATTGTATTAATGTTACAAAATATTTCCAGAAGAAAACTTAATTCATAGTAAAGTATCGTCCAAGTTATAAACGTAGCAGTTATTTTTAGTGAATTTTTATTTTAAAAAAATCACTAATAGAGAGGTATCGATGGTGAGACTTTGCAAAAATTTTTTCAAATGAGCGCGAATTAGGACCCCTAGAATCCATATCCGTGGTCAGTTTCAATTTTTATATGTTTATATATATATATATATATATATATATATATATATATATATATATATATATATATCCGTCTGATAACTCAAAAAATAATTAACCGATTTAAATGAAACTAGGCAAGTGCCTTTCTTTTACTAATGGCTTGGATGAGTTCGTTATCCAGGAAAATCGGACGGGGTTTTCCGAGAAAATTTTGAATTTTATTTAAAAAAAAAATCTCCGAAAATAACAAAGCTGTTTTAATGAAATTGACTACATATATTGCCTTGGGAAAGGCTTTACTACCTACCAAAATTCAACTTTCTAAATTTATAGAAAATTGAGTTATTTACATTTTCAATTTTCTTTCAAAAAAAATTTTTTCGCCTAAAATTACAAAGCTATTGTAATAAAATTGAGTGGATATCTTGTTTATATTTGGTTACCTGCGACTTTGACCCTTAAAAGCTTTATCTATGGCTAAAATCCTTTACATGTACTATTTTAAGGTTTCTCGCATTGTAAACTGACGTCCAAACTGCGACACATTACATAGAGCAACACTTATAAGAAGCAACACAATGGTTTTATATGTTGTGTATTGCCTAAGATATCATACTAAGTTTAGCAGGTCGCGTTCCAACACTATAGGATTAAAAATTCATTGCCAAAAAAAAATTGCTTATCCTTTAACCAAAATATTAGTGCATTTTTATTGAAAAAAATTCAGTAATAGAGAGGTAACGATGGTGAGACTGCACAATTTTTTTCAAATGAGCGCGAATTAGGACCCGTATATGTATATATATATATATATATATATATATATATATATATATATATATATATATATATATATATATATATATTAAAATATCCATCCGATAACTCAAAAAATAGTTAACCGATTTTGATGAAATCCGGCAAGTGCCTTTCTTTTATTAATGGCTTGGATGAGTTCGTTAGCCAGGAAAATTGGAAAGGCTTTTCCGGGAAAAAAATTTCCCCGAAAATTACAAAGCTGTTTTAATGAAATTTAAAGGGTATGTTGCCCTGGGAGAGACCTTACTACGTATCAAAATTCAACTTTCTAAGTTTATAAAAAATTTGGTTATTCAAAATTTGATTTTTCTTTCGGAGAAAAAAAAATTCCAAAAATTACAAAGGTATTTAAATGAAATTTGGTGTATATGTTGCTTTCGGAAAGACCTTACTACATACCAAAAAAAAATATTTCTAAGTTTATAGAAAATTCAGTTATTCAAAATTTAAGCATTTAATAAAAATTCAGTACCATAACGCACTTGCTGCGTCCCGAACTTTTGTTTCTTATTGTCGCCAGAATTATTTCGTTTTAGTCAACCTAATGAAACCGGTTTTTTCAATATGAACAATAACAAAATGTATGCTGAAAATTATAATTGCAGATTCATAGGTGACAAGGTTATTCAGGCGTTTTAAACAAAAATGAGATCTTGTTCGTATGTAATCTGTGCACTATTGTTTCTCCAAATGCCAAAATAAAACAAGGGAAACATACAATCATCGCGCTGAAATCGATCGCGCAACCTTCTGCGTAGAAGACAAGCACGCCACCACTAAGCTATCTTAGGATACGTTAACTAACGTTTTGTATACATGATACTTGACACCGCCTTGATGCCCAGGATATTATACAGTTGAGTGGTAGAAACATTACTAAGTACACTTGGAGAACCCAAATCACCACACCACATTTTAAAAGACCTGACGATCGTTTCACCAACCAAGTTAGCATCATAAGAGGACGAAACATTCTGAATCTTTCATCCTCTGATGACGGTAACTTGGTTGGTTAAACGATCGTCAGGTTTTCTAAAATGTGTTGTGGTGATTTCGGTTCTCCAAGTGTACTTATCAGTGCTCATCACAGCTTCCAATCTTCACATAGAGAAACATTACTTTAATACGGCCATCTTGGGTGGTTAGTCCTGGTTAAGTCTGTGAGCTGTGGCAGTATCCAATACCAAAAGAGCTTTCTCATCAAGTTTCTTGTTTCGAAGAGGTTTTTTTTTACACTTGATAAGAATTCATCGTGGAACCATTTACAGGTACGTGAACCTTTTTGAATGGTCATGCATTTTTTAATGTGCCTAACACAAGCAACTGCAATTTGTGTCAGCCACTTGCATTTGCACGAGGCATAAAAGTAATTCTATCATTATTGATCTTGTGATCCGGTGCACCCTTTTCTTCTGTCTCTACTAATTGATTTTCAGGAAGGTAGCACAAGTATAAACCAGATTCATCTGCAAAAAAAATTCTGAAGGGGAAGAAATTACGAAACTGGGTACATCTAGTTATGTTCATAGAGAACCAGTTAATGTTACATTACTTCAAAAATTTACTTAAGTCATTCTGTGCACCCTTTAAGTGTTCCGGTCCTCATAAAATGGAGCAAAAGTTCTACATTATCAGGAAATGTCGGGCATCATCGATCAATCGCAGATAAAACAATGGCCCTTGACTGGAATCTTGATGAACTCTAAACAATGTGGTGTCATTCCATGAAGCCTTTCACAGTACTGGTCCTCGTGAAATGGGGCAAGATCAGCAAATGTAGGACATCACCAACATAACTCATATTATTGATAAATAGCAGATAAAGCAATGTCTCTTGACTGGAATTTTGAAGAACACTTGACAATATGGTGTCAGTTATCTCTATGATCAGAAGTGAGCCCAAGAGGGGACGCGTTGTTGATACGCAGGAAACCAATTTTTCACACAGACCAATTTCCAAGCGCATAGGACGCAGCGTGTCAACAATGTTGCAGTGTTGATTCAAAGGACCTGAAGGACTAGTAGTAGTAGTAGTAGTAGCAGTGGTGGGGAGGCCAACGCCAAGCAAGTAGGCCACAATGGGCCCTTTTTGCCAACCGCAGCAACCCAACAACCATGCTCTACTCTTCCTCGGTTCCGTCGCCAAACCGCCTAGACCTCGAAATGAAGGCCGTGACGGTACTTACCTGATTCCTCTGCAGGGTCCTCGATCCGAACAATTCTGCTCGAAGACTCCCAAAACCATCGCATTCACACAGGTAGTGGTAGGACGCTTCTTCATCCTCGCCGCATTCTGGGCAAATGGGATCCCTCTCTACGCCTATCAATGTGAGGTGTCTTATAGGGGCGCAGTGGTCTGTCAGCACCCCGAGGATGCGGCGAAGCGTAGGTCGACTCCTACCGGGTAGCCAGACAGCTTTATCTCTGTCCGGCCCCTCCACGAAGTCCCTTGCCTGCCTACAGCCACCAACCGACAACCAGTGCCTGTCCATTGCTTCCTCTGTCCACCCAAAGGCGACAGAGACCGTCTTCCTACTTATGCCTATCGCAGGCTCCGGGCCACAGAACGGCTGCCGGGAACCAAGCCTTGCGAGATTATTCGCCACCTCATTCCCCGCTACGCCACAGTGTCCCGGAACCCACACCAGTTGCACCTCCTTTGTCCTGGCTAGTCCTTTGAGGGCGTCGGCGCACTCCTGAACCAGTGTTGACCTGATTCTGGCCGCGCAGACAGCCCAGAGGACCGCCTGGCTATCCGGGCAAATATACACACATTTCTCGGGGCTCCTCCTCACATCCTATCTATTGGCCACAGACAGGATAGCGTACACCTCTGTTTCGAATGCCGTGGTATATGCGCCAAGAGCATAACTCTCGCGCACCCCCAGGCGCTCGATGTGTATACCTGCCCCGGAGGATTGTTGATCCTCCAGCCGCGATCCGTCGGGAAACAGACCAGACTTTCAGGCTGGAATGCAACCTCATTGTCCCTCCACTGATCCTTACTGAGAGTATATGGCCTAGTCAACCTAATATCGTCCTCGGCATCTCGTACCTTGATGGCGTAAATCGGAATTTCCTTTTACATCTCCTTGACGACTCTTGCATGCCCTATTACTGCTCCCTCTCCGCACCAGTTTCCAGAGTCTCGCATTCTAAGATGCGACGCCATAGCCTCCCGTCTGATACAGATGGGAAGCGGTGGCAGCATCAACATGACCTCTAGCGCGGCTGAAGGTGTCGTCCTCATTGCCTCTGAAGAACTAAGTGAAGATTGGAACCTGTGGTGAGCACTGATAAGTACACTTGTAGAAACCAAATCACCACAATACATCTTTTTAAAGACCTAACGATCGTTTCCCGAACAAAGTTAGTGTCATTAGAGGATGACTCTCTGATGAGGCTAACCTTGTTAACGAAACAATCGTCAGGTCTTTAAAAAGATGTGTTGTGGTGATTTGTGTTCTCCAAGTGCACTTATTGGTCTGAAGAGGAAATCCATAAGCGTCGTCATGGATCTGGACGACCTCGAGCACGGAAAAATCGTCATTTGAGGATTTAGGCGTTACAAGACAGAATTTCCACAACACGATGGTTAGTAAACGCTTCCTTGGGTGTTTTGCAACAAAAAGTCTGTATGGAAACGATATATCGTAGAATACTATGTTTCGCTCGTTTAAACCATTTTATGTCTCCCACTGACACCTTGACATCGTGCTGCTTGGCTGGAAAAGTCAGATCAAATTGAGATGATGGAAGGAACTGTGTTGTGTTCTTTGACAAGTCCCAGTTCTGTCTTTGGGTCCAGGTTGGTCGCAGAAGAGTAAGAGAGTTGCGTCGCAAATGCAGATATGTATATAAAATAATATTCTGTGGAACTGCATACTACGGCCGTTACACGGGGGGGCGATGGTATGGGGTGCTATAACATAGGGTAGCAAGTCACCTCTAGTTTTCATTGACAAAAGTTTGACTGCAAATTATTACATACGAAACGTACTGCAGCCTGCTGCACTGCCATACCTATGACGGTTAATTCAACCCCTCTTCCAGCAGGACAACGCGCGTCCTGATACAGCAAGAGTTACTTACAATAAAATAGCGTGACCCCGCTTCCATGGCCTTCTTGCTCCCCAAACTTGTCGCCAACGGAGCACATGTGGGATATGATTGGCAATCGACTGGGTAATTTACTCAAATCACCAAATAAACTAGTCACGAGCATGTGTAATAATTTTATTATTTTATTTGATTTTTTTTTAATTGCTGTTTCTTTGTTTTTTCTTTTCCGAGTTAAAGTTTTAGTTTATTCCAATTGTAATCTTTATTGCAGTTATGAAAATCATGGTATTGGGCTGTCAATGTCACATTAAGAATCACTCTTAACTATAGGCAAACCTACTATGGATGGTTTGTAAGCTTTTGTTGTCCTTACTTAATATAACCGTTCCATAATAAATACATATGTAGGTGTAGCATATATGTATATAATACAAATGGATCCGAATTATATAGAATTTAAAAGGTCAAAAATACATAGTAAATAAATAGTGAGCCAGTTGGTCTGATTTTTACACTACACTACACTATGTCTATCGTATCCATCCCCCGGTCAAATTTCGACAAAATATATTGAACGATGTCTCAGATACAAACATCACTTTATATAAATTTGGCACCCTGTATACTCAGCAGGACATTGTGAATTAGCATTCGGACGAAATCCATCAGAGGGCACAAACGAATGTCGATTTCGATTTGAGGTAGCGAAGGCTGAGGTCAGGCCCGCGATGAGCTTTGTACGTGTCGATCGATGGCGGTCGTCACACGCAAACCGCCAGGTGTGTATGTTTAGATAAGATTCCAGTCGTTACAAGAAAAATCTGGTAAATTATGGCCAGTCCCGTTGCACATTTTCCGGATTTACATTCCAAGGGTTTAAGGTGGAATGATTTGATTGCAGGTCAACTCAAGCGCCACTCTGTTGCGACAGTCGGGGTTTATAAATTCTAACAGACCTACTTGGCCTAGCCAAAATGTTTATTGTAATTGAAAGCTTTATTTTTCATACAAAAAGAGACCTTAGAAATTCGTTGCAGAAGCTTCTGAATATAAAAATAGTAAAATCAGTATGTGCTGGATAGCCTTATGTTCGATGACATTTTGTACGTTTTCTACGGGCTGATCCAGAAGTATACATACATAGAACAGCAGTAGATTGGATCAAAACATTACGGGCTATCCAAACTTACCTCAATCCAGAAGTCAAAATTAAAAAAGATTTAAAAGTATAGACGCAGCAAGTTCGAGTTTTCATAAAAATGATACACGCGTTTCTTTTTAAAATAAAATTATGTATGCGCGAAGAAAAATAACATTTGTCTATCATATTAAAAAGGTTTTTTAGCACACAAACATGTTGTTGTGCTCTCCTGCGACTTTCAGTGGTACCAAAAATGTTTTATTCACTGCCTATAACTTTTTCTTTTTGAAAATCTAATTTTAGTTTACTTGTATAATATAAACCTTGGTAGGAATAAATTTTTTATTTTCCTAAATGCAGAAACTTTCCGAAAGAGAACAAAAAATTTTCCGGAGAAACTAGTCTGATTATTATTAAAATAGACCTATTATTTTTTAGATATCGGTCTATATACATATATATATATATATATATATATATATATATATATATATATATATATATATATATATATATATATATATATATATATGTATATGTGCGCGTGCGTGTGTGTGTGTGTGTCCAACCGATAACTCAGAAAATACTTCACCAATCGAAAGCAAATTTGGCAATTCCCTTCATTTTGTTAATATCTTTAATAAGTTCGTCTGAGAGTTTTGACACTCAAATACTTTTAGAAAAAAATGCGAAAAACCGTCTGAAAACGCAATATCTTTTAAATTACTACAAGTATGAAACTAAAGCTTTACGCGCACATAGATATCATATAAATGGTCTCCTGTACCAAATTTGAACTTAATTGGTTTAGTGAACTTTGAATTACAACTAAATAAAAATAAATAATTTACAATATGACCTAAAATTACCTCTGAATGGGTACCTATAATGTTAGACACGGTCAGACAGATATATCGGGGTTACGCAGCTGTTGCAGACAGATGCTCCAAATCAAACTTTAAACGAGCAGGCTATAAATATATGTCACAATAAACAATCAGCGGGGTTGTCATTTGTCCAAACTCTCATCTGAATCTAAAAATATAATAAAAGTATAATATAATAAATGAAAATTTTCATGAAAGTGATTCAATTTGTTTACAGGCAATCTAGAACTACGTTTAATTATGTATTATTATTATTATTTAGCCATCTCCCTCTCGTAGTTTAATCTGAAAACCCCAGTTAGCTATTTGTCATTTGTTATTTTGCCAACTGAAAGCAGGGACGAAGTCGATTCCGAGGTTATTTTCTTCTTCTTCTTTGTGGTTTACAGATGTCATAAACAAAGCAGACGAATATAACCTTGAAATCGACTCCCCAAATCCGCTGATTTCTCAGAGTAAGGTACTTGTTGTTTGCTTTTAGTTTTTATTTACTCTTCATGTGGTGTATGAAAATTTGAGGTAAATGAAACTACATAATATCTTACAGTAGTCTAAATTATACATATAAACAGATATTTAGCCTAAATTATAAAAATTTTAATTTCAAAATCGTAGTTTAATCTGACAACACCAGTTAGCTATTTGTCATTTGTTATTTTGCCAACTGGTAGCAGGGCGAAGTCGAATTCGAGGTTACCTTCTTCTTCTTATTATTATTTTTCTTCTTCTTATTCTTCTTCTGTTTCTTCTTATTCTTCTTTAGTTACAGACCTTATAAACAAAGAAGAAGAAGAATACCTTGAAATCAACTCCCCTCATCCACTAATTCCTTAGAATAAGGCACTTATTGTTTGCCTTTAGTTTTTTATTTACTCTTCATGTAGTGTATGGAAAATTTTAGGTAAATGGAACTACATAATATCATACAGTAGCTTAAGTTATACCGAGAACGAGATGTTAAGTGTAAATTATAAAAATTTTAATTTCAAAATGTTGTATTGTTTATATTTATTTTTTTAATTTATTTTCAAAAAGTATGGATACAACAGTGTTGAAAAGAGATTAGGTTCAGCAAATGCGTTATGGTAGCAAATTTTCGTAAAAATATTTCAAATGGTGATATCTCAATTTCCCATTAAGCTAGATCGTTCAGTATTGATACATCCTGAAACCCATATAAAAGCAGCGTGGGTACTAAATTTAAAAAATAACACGAGCTTCACAAGCAGCGACAAATTTGTTTCATAAAACCATTTTTATTATTTTGTTTGCTGAAACTGGTCCGATTGAGTTGACTAAAACGGATCATCCAAGCGACTAATAAGGAAAAATACCTGACACGTTTATAATTTGGGAGGTACATTCCTTTTGTGAATAAAAATTAAATTTTCGGTAAATTTGCAAACAGGCACACGGGAGCTTCTCAGAAAAAAAAATCTGAAATATGCTTAAATTTCCTTCTGGATGCACAAACCACAAGAAATATTTCTTGCAAACAGCCCCCAAGAAAGTCAGGAGACCAGGAGCGAATAGGGGTGTTGGGCAGGAAGATGATAAAAAGGAAATGTGAGCGGAAAGTGCGAAAAACCCAGCTTAGTTGGACACTTACAAGCTGCATTTATCCCATTTGCAGCTAAACCTCCTTAAAATGCTGTTTACCCCACCTAGAACCCCTATATTCACCGCAGGTTCCGTAACTTTCTTGCGGGTTGTTCTAAAGACATTTTTCTTGTTTACATTGTTCTTGTATATGCATTTGGGGTAGTTGTGGGCATGCAAATGGGGAGTGGAGAATCGTTGCAACAAGATTTTCCATTTATGTTAAAATTGTTACCCCGTTTCATTTGTTTAAAATATTAAAAAAAAAATGAAATTGAGGTTGCCTAGTTTGTCAGTCTTACATAGAGAGCTACAATATTTCATCATTTTCAAAAAGTGTGGATACAGAAACAGTAAATACGTTATTGAAAAGGTCTGGGTGCAGCAAATACATTATGGTAGAGAATTTTTGTAAAGGTATTTTAAATCCGATAACTCAATTTCCTATAAAGCTAGAATCTTCAACCTTGACCCATAGTAGCACCTATGTAAACGCAGCGTGGGTACTAAATTAAAGGAAAATAACATAATGAGCTTCGCGTATAACTACAAACTGGTTTAAAAAAACCTTTTTTGTTGTTTTGTTCGCAAAAACTAGTTTTATTGGGTTGACTTAAACAAAACCATCCCGGCAATTACAAGGAAAAATACCTGCCATATTTTTAATTTGGCAGGTAAATAAATAAAAAAAATTTCTGGAAAACTTTTGTGACTTAGAAGCAATCTGTAACACATTTTTTTAAAGCGGCTTGCAGTACTTACATATATCGCTACCAAATAATAATTTTCTAGCTCGAGAGAAAATGGAAATTTATTTAAATAATCGCTAACTGGGACCTCTAAAACCAATCTCCCAGGTTCATTTAAATTTAAAGAATTAGTTTTAATAATATACCTTACAAATAGTGTGCAATTCTTATGAAAATTCACTACTGTAATGCACTTGCTGCGTCCCGAACATGTTTTTAAATTAATTTTTTAGGTTTAATTGTTTTGTAGTTGCTGTTTGATTGCATTAGCTGATTGGATATTTCATCAAACTGCGATATGTTGATAGATAGCAAGGGTTCTGTTGACCTACTTCAATATGTAGGTCAGGAAAGAGTCTACTGAAAGAAAATACATGCATGCATTTGGCGGTTCATTCATTATAAAAGGTGATGTTAGGAATTCGTCGTCTGTAATTTTAATAAGTCCAAAGCAGAATAAAATATTAGATTGCGAGATTGAAATTAGAACTATAAATGGTACATCGTCCCCAAGAAAGGATCCAAAGCGCTTCCTAGCAACTACAGGTCTATTTCTCTAATTTCAGTCGTCTCTAAAGTCATAGCATTTCTGTTGTCGTGGATGGCCATTCCTCTAAACTGTATCCAATTAATGAAGGAGTTCCTCAAGGTTCAGCTGTAGCCCCTACCTTGTTTCTTCTCCACATCAATGACCTCCTCTCTAGCACATCCAACTCAGTTCACAGTTACGCAGGCGACAGCACCCTCCACTCAAATATACAATATTCTAAGCCTGTCCCTTTAGCCCAATTAGATGAGGATCGCAGACTCATGGAGTGTTCTGTCTCCGTGGATCTCCAAAATATATTAGACTGGGGAAGTAGAAATCTTGTACAATCTAACCCCACCAAATCACAGTCTTGCTTTCTTTCTCATAAAAGATACACCAGCTCTAAACCCATCACAATAAACAACCAAGTTATTCAAAGTAATGAGTCCTTTTCACTTGTTGTCATTTCTGTCGATCTAGATCTCAATTGGCACCAACATGTCACATCAATTGCAGAAGCGGCTGCTAAGAAATTAGGTTTCCTCTTCCGCGCTCGCAAATACTTTTCACCAGCTAATCTCTATACCTTATATACTTTACAAATAAGACCAAACCTCGAATACTGCTCCCACATCTGGGGTGCTGCTTCCGCTTCTACACTCGCTATCCTGGACTCCATTCAAAAGAGAGCTATACGTCTCATCGGTACCCTACTCTCACCCTAAGGCTGCCATATCTTGCCCACCGACGTGCCGTTGGTGACCTCTCTCTCTCTCTCTCTCTCTCTCTCTCTCTCTCTCTCTCTCTTTTATAGATATCTGCACGGGCACTGCTCAGAGGAACTTTCTTCCATAGTTCCTGCACCTGCTGTCCCCAACAGATCTACCAGGGGAACAGAGCGACTTCACTCTTTTACTGTCCAAGTCACAAGACAAAGAACATCTTGTTATGTCCGCTCTTTTGTCCCGAGGACTTCTAAGTTGTGGAATTCCTCGCCGGCACATGTATTTCCTTCTCCCCCGAACCTCCAAACCTTCAAGTCCAGAATTAACGAGTTGCCTCTTTCCTCCTTGCCGACACCCACGGTACGATAGTATTCAGGCTGTAAGCCCTCGTGGTGTGTTGTTGAAATAAAATAAAATAAAAAGAAAGAGATTGTCTAACTTTCAATAGTAGTCTTTGATTTCTGAATAAACTGACGGCTTTTACAGTCTTTCATTGTAGTTCTTCGCCATGTTGTGTTACTGTAAAAGATTAATTGAAGGTAACCTGGGGAAAAAATTCTAGAATATTCAAATCTGGATTACGAGCTATGCGAGAGATCATAATGCCACGGCATATCCACTACGCAAACATCATTCCCGTGAGTTGTCGCCGACAATGATACAGTGTCAGTACGAGTGTCGTAATTGACTTTGAGCATCACGGTGACAACGGCTAAATGACCAAGTGACCCCTCTCCCCTTCCTTAATCTTCTTGGAGTTATATTATTTGCATAAGGTTTGAGAATAAGGATTTTCAACACACTAGATTAAATCAAGACAAACGTGCCTTTTAAGTACAGTTGCACACAACTAATGTCATTTTTTTATCATAACTGACGGAAACTGAAATTATTTTAAATTTGTTTCATCGAAGTAACCGTCAGTTTATTTTGTCTCTTTCGTAGATATTAGGTGTATTTGAGAGTAGAGTGTAGGATTTGTGTTTTAGGCACGCATTCCCCACGCTGACAGTGAAATTGCAACGTAGCGCCTCCTTAATGCGTTTCAGATGATGGGATTCCACAACAGCCGACTCGGGACCGGCTCACTGTGGGACCCTCGATGCCAGTCTTCTTACCCACAATCCCAATTGTCTTACTTCCTCTTTTGTTTCTCACTCCAGCCGCCTTACCGTCTACACTTCCACACCAGCTACTTCTCCTTAATGTCTTCTTATATTGCCGCGGACACATATGCCTGTAATCATACTTAGGAGGGCCCGCTCATCCGATGTGCCACTTCCTTTCGGGGTGGATAAAGTCCGCACTAAACACTGAATTTCACAAAAATCGAGTTCATACGGAACTCTATCTACTCTACTGCAAGTAGTTCACTTAAACTTTTTCACTGGGCTGATTCAATTTTCCACTTGTCTGACTCCACTATTGATTTACTGTGATCGCTTTTATAACCCACTCGCGTAGACACTCTTGTGTTATTTTTTAATCATTCGAGGACGGGATGTTCATAAAAGGTAACTATGAAAACTGAGGTAACAAATAGTAAAAACATTTTCGTTTGTTCTACTATATTCGATTACCAGCAAAATTACCTATGGCAATAAAATTATTAAATTGGCTCTGGATGCCTTAGCTTGGTGAAATCGTTTCATACTAAATATTGTGGCGGTGTCATATACTCTGTCCCTGACTTGTATATATATATACGCTATAACTACCACATTTTCTCATTTGAATGTTAGGTATATACACTGTCATTCTTGTCGAAGGATGACATTAAGTCAGATAGTAAACAATAGACTTTTATTTTGCCCTGCCTCTTTCCGTTATCGAGTTATTTTGGAAAAAAAAATTGTCGATATCTTTTTTCTTCAATATCTAAGTAGGCGTTGATCTGATATGTCTAAGTCTTGCATATTATCAGGGCACTTTTTATAGAGTAATCATCCTTCAGTGCTATTATCAACTTTGGATTGTCATTCGTTTTTGAGCTACAGGTATCAACGTTTGTTTTTATTACGGCAGCCATATTGGATTTTTTCTTCGTATGATAGCCTGTGAAAAGAGATTTCCAATGATGTACAACATGCTTGAGAAATCTTGTAATTGCACTGACAATTTTGAGAAAAACCGTTTTGAGGATAGTAGGCTATGAAATCCAATACCAGAAAACAAATGACAAAAAAAGTTTTCAAAAAGCAGTAGGCCATGGAGTCTAACAATAGACTTTTAACATAATTTTCCGTAGCGATTTACAATAAAAAATATTGTGATTTAATTTAAAATACTTAATTAGGTAATAATGATAGGTAATATTATGTGAAACAGTTTAATAACGAAATCCGGCAATAACAAATAGAAACTTAAACTCAACAAAACAACACAATTGGAAACGGAACTCAACAAGTAATAAAATAGAAACTTAAAAATACACTAAATAGAAAATTGTTCGATATGGCCACCATTTTGTTTAATGCACTTTATACACCTTTTTGAAACATGCCTGAAAACTCTGGTGAGGGTGTTTCGGTTAGTATAATTTATAGCTTCCGTGATTCTGTTTCGTAATTCATTGATATTTGTGGTGGATCGAATTTATACACATCATTCTTTACAGTACCCCAAAAATAAAAATCCATGGTTGTTATATCAGGACTTCGAATACACCAATGAACCGGCCCATTGTTACAAATGACACGATTATTAAAATTTTGGTACAAAATTTCTTTGACGATCCTAGCATTGTGAGCTGGAGAACCGTCTTGTTGGTACCGAATCTCGTCTAAATTATCATGAACTCTTCTAATTGTTGGTAAGATATCATTTCTAAATAGATTAAGTTACCTCTACCTAGTTAAATTATTTTCAAAAAATAACGCACCAACAATGAAGTTACCTGATTTTTTTTTAATTAACTGTCTAATCTCCAAACAAAAATAACAGTTTTTTACCTAATAAGCCGCACCAAGCATTAATACCAAATCTGTCTTGCAATCGTCTTTCTTCCTTTAGACGGGAATTTTCATTTGCCCAATAATGCCTATTATGGCGATTATATAGACCACAATTTGTAAATCAAGATTCATCAGTCCATATTATTTTCAAATTGCTGACATTGTCCTTGATACCATCTACAGAATTGAAGTCGCTTAGGGTAAACGTCAACATTTAAGCATTGTACGATTGTAGGTTTGTAAGGATGGTAATGACTTTGTTTTGATACACGGTGTAGCCTACTTTTTGGAGCGTCAATTTGTTCACCATAAAACCGAACAGATTGCGGAGGGTTTTCGTTTGAAAGCTGTAAGCCGGCATTATTTCTTTCTTCATTTTTAGGCATTGGTAGTTTCTTTGCGTGGAAGCTACCGTCGTTCAATAGTTTGGTCACTATCCTGCGAAATATTTTGGTGTTTGGTTGTCGTCTTTCTGGGTAGTTGTTTTGATATGAATTTGCAGCTGCCTCAGTATTTCCGTCAGAACGAATATAACATCTCAACATGTCAAAATATTCTTCATTACTGAACATACTGTTGCATAATATTTTAAATAAACAGGAAACAAACTATCTAGTACAAAACTTTAAGCAGCGTGTTAAATACACCTCAAATTGTTCAGATAATAAAGAATGACAGTATTCTTAATTGTCGCGATAGTGTTATATCCGTAGCAACCTTTCTTCTGTCGTTTTTCAGTTGACTTACGTTTAGAAATCAAGCAATTTTCAAAGGCGTCTTCGTAAATCATTAATCTGCTTTTTATTGAGTTCTGTTGGTAAATTCAGTTATTTACTAGGTTTACCTATTTAATTAAATTATAACAATTTTTTAGGATAATGTTGTAATGTAAAATATCATTTGTAATAATGGGCTGATTCATTGGTGTGCTCAAAGTTCCTATTTTTTTATCGTGAATCATTACGGAAAATTATGTTAAAAGTAGAAGTCTATTGGTAGACTCCATGGCCTACTGCTTTTTGAACACTTTTTTTTTTCGTCATTTGTTTTCTGGTATTGGATTTCATAGCCTACTATCCTCAAAACGGTTTTTCTCAAAATTGTCATTGCAATTACAAGCTTTCTCAAGCCTGTTGTACATCATTTCGAAGCTCTTTTCACAGGCTATCACATGGGAAATAATCCAATATGGCTGCCATAATAAAAACAAACGTCAATACCCGTAGTTCAAAAACAAATGGCAATCTAAAGTTGAGACTATCACAAAAAGATTACTCTGTAAAAAGTGTCCTGATAATGTGCAAGTCTTAGACGTGCCAGATCAACGCCTACACAGATATTGAAGAAAAACTAAATGGAGAAATTTTGGTTTTTTCAAAATATATCAAAAGGGAAAAGAGGCAGGGCAAAATACGAGTCATATTTGAAACGAGCATGAAATTCTACAAAACATTGGTTAGCCGTCTCCCTATCTCTAATAATAATGGAGATAGCAATACATTTCCATCGAGTTTGGGACAGACTGTATATCTACCAGGAATTTTGAAAAAAACGGTTTATATTAACAGGTAATCTGTCTTTTTCTGCTACTGCACGTTATGTGTCAGGACTATATCCCGTCAACTATTATTAGTTGATAATATATTATTAAACGAAATTATACTTTTTAAATTGTGTCCAATACAAGTACAAGCCAATACTTTGTTATATAATACGCTGTACGAACTTTTCCAAATAAATAATACACTATACTCATATACCATTTAATAATAATTAATTTCCTGTATTTATCTCATGTTATTTTTATAAAACTAAAATTCTACTTTTTATTTGTATTTGTGCTAGTAAGTCTAAAAAAAGGCACAGAAATGTGTCAAATGTTCACTGCGTGCGTTTGCCGTTCGCTTCATTAAGAGTTAACATTTTGCAGGTCGTCCCACACCCACAGTATCCTGGTTCATGAATGACAGGATGGTGGAGGGTCAAGTGGAAGCGATAGGGAACCATGTAATCGTTAATCGGCTGGAAGTGACCTCTGTCCGAAGAGAACATCTCAACTCCACTTTCAAATGTCAGGCGAGCAACACCAAACTGATGATGCCTGTTGAAAGAACTGTTAGATTGGAGCTGCTACGTAAGTGATTTTTCATCGTTGACGCTGTGATTTCTTATTAGATATCTGATGTTATTTCTGAGTGTTTTTGTTGACTTAGCGATATCAAAGCAGTTATATCACAAATTGAATAATGCGTTGTAAACATAATCAGAGAAACTTAAATGAATTCTAATAAATTTTACATTTTTATAAAACAATTCAAAATGCTATTACTATTTCTGTAACGCACGACAAGTCACAGATAGAGGGCCGTCAGAATGTTATTTTTTTACGCAAACAAACACATTATAGGCGACACTCACCACTTTAGTTGACAGAAGAGAAGGACGTGCTTGTAGTTTCTAAACCTATGCAATAAAAGTTAAACCACTGTAAGTGTCCAGCTGTACCTTGTCTAGTCCATATCCCACGTTTAAATCAAGACATGTTCAGTGTCCTAAATATCCCTTAAGCGTGGTACTAAAACAACTGTCTTTATTATCATATTATCATATAATTACAACAACTCATTAATAAAGCATATCATGTCAGTATTAATACAAAAGGGTCCTGCTTTGCCCCCGCCATTACCTTAGGCCTAAGGTAGCGCGGCCTGGGTACAGCAGACCAGGCACGCTGTCCAACCTAGGTATATTCTCATAATAATTACTGCTATCTAAATTATATTATTAGCTATAATGAATTAAGACACTTAGCGAGTAGGTACTCACCTGAACTGCAAAATTCAGTTATCACATAAACTAATATGCACTATATTAACTATAATTAATATTTACTATAAAATGCACTACAAACAAGCCCTTCATAACTGACTCTCTTTCAACTAGTGAATGGGTAAAACATCTCCAGTTTCAAATGAATTAAACGTTTCAGTTTCTTTATGTTATCTACGCATAAAGATTAGGTAGTTGATAGACGCTTAAGACACTTGAGTTCCCCTGCGTTCGCAGTGTCGTTAAGTATCATACAAAATATCAGATGGTACAGTTTCTAATACTTCTGTTGATTGCCTATCATCATAATATGTTCGGGATGCAGCAAGTGCGTTACTGTAATGAATTTTCATAAGAATAATATATCATAGTGATTTACCTTATATTAAAAGTTAAAAGACGTTACTTTATTTAAATAGGAACGGTAAAAAATATGGTAAAAAAGGCCAAGCAAAAACATGATCTCTAACATAAATATTTATACAGTAATTTGGATAGAAAACTCAACAAAACAGTTGATAAACAAGAAATATACTCAACAAAAAATACACTAGAAAGCGGAACATAAAAAGATTTGTATTTCATACATTGAGGGTAATTGTATGCATGCGGAAGGGAAGAAGAACCTCCAGGACGAAGAGGGTTTCTGACTCTCACCCAAAAACACGGGGGGTTCTCCTTCCCCTTGTCCATGCATAAAACTACCTTCAAATCATAAAGCACAAGAAAAATTTCTTGGGAGCAAGCCCCAAGAAAGTTACTGGACCTGGGCAAATATGGGTGTTGTTCGGGGCAGACAGGGTTTAAAGGATGTATTGCTGCAAAATGTGAAAAACGCATCTTTTCAATGTCCGACTAAATGTTTTTTTAGAATTTTCCGCTCAGATATCCTCCTCGCCCAGAAACCCTATTAATTCTTGGTCCCTTAAGTTTCTTGGGGGTTGTTTGCGCCAAATTTGCCTTGTGGCTTGTGCATCCAAGGGGGGTTCTCAGCATGTTTCTGAAAAAAAAAGTAAAAATCCTCCTTGCAGTAAACTGTAAATTTACCGAAATTACATTCCACATTGTCGCCTATAATGTCTTTTTCAGATAATATCGAATACAGCACTAAAGTAAATAAGTTCACTTGCTGCTTCACTCCTTTTTTTAGTTTTGTATTACATATATAAGCACAAGATAAGTAAGTATAATAAAGGGGGACCCTTAATTAATATTGGGGCTACACAAGCTTAAAACTAGAGAAGACATTTTGATCGTGTCTCTGTGCATACAAAAATTAGTAAAATAAATTAAAAAGTCTAATAAAAAACAACAGTTTTACGATATTACTTTAAATAAACGAATAGGCATACGTTTCGCGGCTATTTTGCAATGCGCGAATCAATATAATTGTTATTATGCAAGATACCAGAAAAAATGGTATACGTTACTTATAGGGTGTCTTTGGCTTCATCTTATAAAATTATTTTGACAATCACAGGTGCCCCATAAGTCGTTGCTACCTACAAATTTTTTTGAACATTCCTTATTGAATTTTTGCATTTTTTATCAAAATATGATGCATGTTTGTAAATAAAATCGAGTCGCAGTAAGTGCGTCCTAGTAGCGAATTTTCATTCAATGCTTCAAAATTAAATAACTCAATTTGCTATTAAGCTAAGGTTCGTCGGCTAGGAAACGAGTTTTTTCGGAAACATTTCAGGTTTATTTTCGGAAAATTGTTGCACATTTTCAAGCAAGTTATTTTGATAAAATATGCTACATTGTTTCTAATATATAGGTTATACCGGTGATCAAATTGATGCCTGCTTTCATTAAAGAGACATATTTGCTATAAAAAACAGTTTTATGAAAATTCACTTCCATAAAGCACTTGCTGCGTCCAGACTTTTTTTAATTTTTGGTTTAACATTTAGCTGTACTTACGCAAATAACTTTTTTAAATTTTGTATATCTTTTGATAACTATAATTTGTTGCAGTGAGACCTCTTAGTGTTACAATCCTCTACAAGCCACGTCAAATGGTAGCAAATGAAGAGTATATTATCCCTTGTGAAGTTGTTGGATCGAGACCAAGAGCTACAGTCTCGTGGACGAGAGATAACAGAGTATTCCGTCGAGGAAAAGTAAGCATCTTTTAAAGTCTATTCTATTATTATTATTTTAAGTTCAAATTTTCTTGTAATTCTTTATATAGTTTTTCGTCAGTTTTTTACGCGTTTCTTTTAGTAAATAGCTTCGATGAGTGTGTTAACCAGGAAGCTAAGATCAGGTTTTCTGGAAAAGTTGTTGGTTTCCTTTATGAAAATTATCGTGTTTTCGAAAATGATCATCATATTTTAACGCGTATATATAAGACATACTTGGTTCTCGGGTTGAACCGCGTCCAGAATTTATTTATTAACGTTTCGGCTCCTATTTTGGAGCCATTATCAAGGGGCATAAGAAATATGTAAGAACATAAACTCTAAGGCATCAATCTGCCTACTCCTTAGAGCGCTGCACAAAGGTGGAAACTTGGGAACCTACTATATCTTCATTACAAACACACAAACAGGCAATAAATTCAATAGACGATTTCATTCTCCCATTACCTAACTTAACAAATACCTGTAATTTTCTTAATCCTTTAGGTACCGTGACGAAAGCCCCTGACTCAACAAATACCTGCAATCCTCCTAATCCTTTAAGTACCAGGACGAAAGCCCCTGACTTAATTGACCATGACCCGACTCATTACACTGATAACGAAGCAGGTAGACGAAACGATACATACAATACAAGACTTGCAACGAACTGCCAGATCTCCCTTAGGTCTAGGGTTGAACACACTGGGACCTTACAGACGATCTTCGGCGAAAATTTGGGAGTAGGCAGATTGAGGCCCCGTAATGGAGCCCAACACACCTTTGTCCACCGCTCTAAGGACTAGGCAGATTGAGGCCTCCTTTACCTCTTGAAAATAGCTCCAAAACAGGAGCCGAAACGTCGAGTTTTAATAAATTCTGGACGCGGTTCAACCTGAGAACTAAGCAAGTCTCACATTAGAGACCGCGGAAATCTTTATAACTGTACTCTAGAGTCAGACTGTAAGTCCAAAAATCTAATTTTACAGCAGAGCTTGTTTGAAAAATGTTACAGCAGTGTCTTCTCATAACTTATTCACTCAAGGCATACTGTAAAAGTCAGATAAATTTTCTGAATTTTCTTTAAAAAATTAACTAATAAGGAGATCGCGACTTTTCAATTTTGAAAAATTTCGAACTAGGCCCCATAGTACCCATATCCAGGGTCAGTTTAAATTTATATTAATATATATATATATATATATATATATATATATATATATATATATATATATATATATATATATATATATATATATATATATATAATGAAACTGTCCTCGGATATGGTCTCACCACCGATACCTCTCTATTACTGATTTTTAGAAATAAAAGTTCCCTAATAGGTTTTAGTTCAGCTCATACCTTATAAACACCCACAGCATCGAGATTAGTTAATTATTTATAGTACGAAAAGAAAATTAATTATAATTTTAGTGGCTTTTTGTATCCTTTTATAGAGGCTTAGTACGTACTAAAAAGTAATATTGTACATAACAGAAAATCCTGTTTTCAGTATTTAAAAGGTTTTAATAAAACTTTGGAACCATAACGCAGTTGTTTTTCCGGAGTTTTTTATTTACATAAGCGCATTGCCTAGTAAAACAAGATTATCCAATAGCTTTTCGAGTCAACAACATTTGCACAACGGCTTTACTGCTTTATAGAAATAAGTAAACGTTAACACTGTGCGTTTACCGTATTGTTCACGCCTCATTACTTTGGCTAGAGTGAATCCAATCGATAATGTAAACCCGATAATTGTTCTAACATGTTGCTGACTGTTATTGTACCCACCTAAGCACAACGTTGTTTTACATTGTCTCTTCTGACCGACAAATTTTACTGTTATTACCCAGACCACACCAGGAAAATTGTTGCATTTATTTTATTGCTAGCCATTACCCACATATTACCATACTCAGATACATTCCCCATTGCAGCGGTTCTCAAACTTTCGTAATGCGAACATTGCGTTTTTAGTGAATTTTCTTTAAAAATATCACTAATGAGGAGATCCTGTCTTTTGAATTTTTGAAAAAATTTCTTCAAATGAGCGCGAATTAGGCCCCCTAGAACCCATAGCCAGGGTCAGTTTCAACTTTTATATGTTTATATATATATATATATATATATATATATATATATATATATATATATATATATATATATATATATATATTTGGAGGTATCACACCGATAACTCAAAAAATAATGGTCTGATTTTGACATTTGTTATATACCTTCCTTTTGTAAAATCGGCCCAGGTGTTTTCCCGGAAAATTTTCTGTTTCTTTCGAAAAAAAAATAATATCCCTGGAAATAACAAAGTAAGAGTAACCAAATGTGGTACGCTGGTTTTCGCCATAAAGAATGTCCTATGTACCAAAATTCAGATCAAGAGTGTTAGAAGACAAAAAAGTTAGAGGTAAATTAATTTTTAATTAATTAGATCTGATTAGAGAAAGCCAAAACGTCAAAATTGGTAATTATGGTAGGAGTACGAATGTGAGTGAAAAATACGACACGAAATCACTAACATGCTCCTAGATATGTGTCTAAGTGGTTATTTTCCTTCATGTCGTTAAATATGAGCCAAAATCAATTGTAAATAAAAATTGTTTGGTCTAAATAGTATAGACGTTAAACAATTATGTTCTAATCCTAGTTAGTGACTTCATTTTTATCTATTTTTTTGGTCTCATTTCAATTTATCCTTATCTGATTAGATTGTTGTTATTCGGATGAATTTTTAAGCGAGTTTTCGTATGAAAATAATTTAATAAAGAGGAGATGAAGCTTTTAAGACTTAATTCAATTTTAATAGCATATCTGATTGTTTATTATTGCCCTAACTTAGTAAAACCGTTCCATATTTAATACAGTCGTAGACTTTTCCCGTGGCTTCACAAGTGCTTGTTTTAGTGAATTTTCTTTAAAAAAAAATCACTAAGGAGGAGATCCCGACTTTTGAATCGAGAAAAAATTTCTTCAAATGAGCGCGAACTAGGCCTTCTAGAACCAACCTCCAGGGCCAGTTTCAATTATATATATATATATATATATATATATATATATATATATATATATATATATATATATATATATATTAAAACGTCAAAATTTGCCACATTAGGTAGATAACCTGAAGTAAATACGGATTATGTAAAGAGTGTTCTGCAAACCCTTAAATTTCAGCTTCAACCATCATTGCCCTTCATTGTAATAAAATATTTCCAGAAAATTCATTTTAAATAGACACTTTGTCTGATGCTTTGGCAGTAGTTCTTGTTAAGTTTATGGTGTAGCGGTCTATAATTTTTAGCTAATTTTCGTAGAAAAAGATCGTTAATGTATTCAAATTAGCGCAAACTAGGCCCTCTAGAATCAATACCCGGGTTTACTTCCTGTTTACATATATACAGTGTGACGCATTTCTACGGTAAAGCTCAATATAATCGTTATTATGCAAGTTACGAGAAAAAATTGTATACCCTACCTATAGGGTGTTTTGAGCTGCATCTTATAAAATTATTTTGACAACCACAGTGTGGCTCATAAGTCGTTGGTGATCTCTACAAATTTTTTTTTCGAACACCCATATTTTATTGCATTTTTTATCGAAATACCTTCAATTTTTTTAAACATTCCTTATTGCATTTTTCAATTTTTCATCAAAATATAATGCATGTTGGTAAAAAAAATTGAGACGCAGTAAGTGCGTTTTGGTAGCGAGTTTTCATCAAATACTTCAAAATTCCATAACTCAATTTGCTATTAACCTGAAGTTCTTTGGCTAGACAACGAGTTTTGTCGGAAACATTGTAAGTTCATTTTCGTAAATTTTCGTATATTTTCAAACAATAAGTTGTTTTGATAAAATATGGTACATTGTTTCTATTATATAGGTTACACCTGTGACCAAATTGATGCCTTGTTGCATTAACGAGACACTAAGTGAGTGGTGAACGTGTCGCCACCTAGTTCGGAACCAAGTACTATGTTGTCACGCCCGCTCCAAATAACACAGAGTGTTAAAAATAGAGACAGTATACAACTAACTAACAATTTAAGAAATTGTTAGCCCTGGCCCATTTCTACCCTAATATAGGGAAAAGTATGTAAGACTAGATGCATTCTCGCAACAATAATTGTTGCGAGAATGCATCTAGTCTTATTAACGAGACATTTGCTATTAAAAGCAGTTTTATGAAAATTCACCTCCATAACGCACTTGCTGCGTCCAGACTTTTGTCACCTTGTATAAATCTTTTATCAAAAAAATAACTCACAAAAAGCGAAGCTTATTTGTCTTGAATATGACTGTTGTGCAAGGAAATGGATAGCTGGAGGGTAGCTATCTTTAAAAATATGTTAGCGGCGATGAAGGTAGGGTAAAAGAATGTAGTAATGTAATTTTAAAGTTTCAACCGTCTAGAAAAGAAAGAGGTATCGTCTTCTTAAGGTGACGCACTCCATAAGTTTTAGAACCTCTGTCCTATAATCCCTTAATTTTGTTTATGCAAGCATTTCAGATACAATCGTTCCACGGTATTAACTGTTATTGCTATACAAATAAGATTTGTAAAGCCGAAGATTAATAATTAATCAATAGTTTGGAGCTGTCAGCTAAGTTTGCGCTTTATAAATAACACTTTGATTTCCGTCTTGATTATTCTATGAATAATAGAATGTAACGCTTCCGTTAAATGGAATTAATATTCATGTAAGAGTTACTTGGTTAATATGGTTAAAGGATTATATAGGAAGAACGGGAAGGGCACTGGGTACCAGGGTCTCTGAACATCTTAGAAGCAGAAATAATGTCGATAATACCACTTCTGTCTTCGGTTGCCACCTCAGAGATAGCGGTCACGCCTTTGACAAGGAGAACGACGCTAGAATCCTTCACCCATCTAGTTTTGATATGGAACGGTTTGTCCTGGAGGGAATGGAGATCTACAAGTACATAAATGGCTCCAATAATGTTCTTAATGTTTCAAACACCAGCAGTATGAACTTTCCTTCTATTTACAGAAACCTTATTGAATAAACTTTCAATGTTAGTGCTGTAGCTCCACATAATAAAAGTGCTTTTTGTGGTACCAAGTTCAAGAATAACCTTCTTTTCACATACAGAAAATCCTGAGTGAATACACTTTCTTTGGCAGAAACCTGACTGTAACTTTCAATGGTAGTGCTCCGTATGACGTGTGATCGATTCCAGCCATAGAACAAAGATCGGCTGTTTCTTTGGTTCTCTCTCCGTGCCGTTGACATTTTCTCTGCCAGCCGTAGTTCACCTGTCACTTCTGGTTGTTATGTCACTTGTCACTTTCGGTTTGCATTTCTTGAGTTAAATATCTAGAGATGCATGGTACTCCATTTTGTTCGCTTGATAAAATTAAACTAAAAAAACAAGCGTCTTTTGCATTCATCCATTTAGCTTTGCTTGACTTTGGATTCTTTCTGTAGTTGCGGTGTTAGTCACTCGCATGTTAGACCTACCAGAAACATAGTTTCTGATAACCACCTTTTTACATTCTAGGTCTAAACCCCTGAAGATGGCACGTTAATGTGTTGAAACTCGTTTAACCATAGCAAACCCAGACGTTATGATGTTTAGAAATAATACTTGGTTAATACAATGACTACAAGTTAATAATGCAGTTATGGGAATCTAATATATGTGATGCATTTCTCCGTACTTTAGTTTTGGTTTTTTTTTTTTTTCTTGTTGTTTTTTTCTTATACAGGAGTGGAAAAATGCATCATTCAGACATCATTCACAACCCGTAGTGCGTGGGCTATCCAGGTACTGTGAGACGCTTACTCACTAAAACTCCGCTTCCTGGAGTGCCGGGCCTTAGTCCCTACGTCCGTCGGAAAGATTTCACACAATGAGTTTGGCTTTGAATGTTTCCATTCTGTTTTTGCCGCGGGGGCGTTAGCGGGTAAGTATAAGCTTTGGACGCTTATGCATATGTGTAAGTTGCTCATCGTAGTCGATCGCACTACGAAGAAGAACATTTGGGTGAGAGGCGCCTTGTGCAAACTGAGTTGTGGATAGTTGAGTTATAAAGTCAAGTATCGAAGGCATTTCCAGATCAGAGTGAATCTGACTGTTTCTGACATACCATGGCGCTCCGGTAACCATTCTCAGAATTTTCTTCTGGATGATTTGAAAGGTCTTGAGGTGTGTGTCCGCCGCGGTGGCCCATGTATGGAATGCATAGGTCAGGCATGGGGGCGCCATGTTAAGCGTTTATCGGGGAAACCCCAGAGGTATTTGGCGGAGTCTTGCCAGGGAATTCGACGATTGTCTAATGATACGTATTCGTGAGGTGTGTTTCTTCTCTTAGAGAATAGGATTGCTGAACATTCAGAAATAACATGTTAATTAAAAAGTCAGTTCGAACTGCAAAACAAAAACTTTTAAGTAGTTATTAAAATGAAATGGACAATAAGTTAGGGGATCCAATTAGAAACTAAAATTGTTAAATGCCAAATATATTGTTTGTATTGTTTAGAATTTTGTTTAAATAGAAAACTTTTGTAATAGAAATTAAGTTATTAACCTAAAATATAAGAACCTCGGTGGTTCAGGGGTAAGAACGTGTGCCTCTGAACCGAAGGGTACTGGGTTCAATCGCAGGGTACTCCTTTCACTTTTTCAGTACAAACTGTAAAATTAACATCAACCGAGGTTCTGGCATTCTATTTGAGCAAGTTGAATGTCTGCACGTTCCGCCCTTCGGAGGGGGCGTAAAGCCGTCGGTCCCGTGTCCATGCGATGTTGGGCACGTTAAAGATCCCTACCCTCCTTACAGAAAGACAAGGGTTCGGCAAAATTTCCAGGATAGCGAGGTAAAACTGCTCTTTTGCGTCGGGGATTGGCCGTAGTCGCGAAAATAGGCCCACGTTAAAGAAACAAAAACACACACACACAACCTAAAATATCTTGTGGTTTCATTTCATTTAATAACAGTTTACATAATTTTAATGAAACTTTAAAGAAAATTCGGTAATAGGTCTAAAAGGTAAGAATTTTCACTGGATCCCACTAAATCCCTGAAAATACGGTCTACATAAACCGAGAATCAGAAGAAGACAACAATTAAGTAAATAAAAATGTAAATTTATTCAATTTAATAATAAATATAAGTCCTTTTAATATTGATTATAATTCTGAAAGAATAACACAATTTTCTTGCATAGATATAGGTGTTCTAAAAGTGTCAGAATTTGAGTTACAAATGAATTTAAATAATATTAAACCCTATAATTAATAACTAAATAAATTTAAAGGCGTCCAACTATAAAGATACAATCTGAGCTTAAGTGAAACGTTACAATACTGGGTATACAAATAGGAGTATATAAATCTACAAATATTACACATATAAAATTTGAAACACTACACAATAATTAAACTATACTTAAAATTAAACAATATACACCTTAGAAAACTCTATTCACACTTATTAAACCATTTCTATATATATATATATATATATATATATATATATATATATATATATATATATATATATATATATATATATATATATATATATATATATATATATATATGTGTATGTATGTATATGTATAGGTGCCACACCAATAACCTAAAAAACAATAGACCGATTTTTACACAATTTGGCAGATACCTTCCTTTTATTAGTGGCTTGGATAAGTTCGTTAGCCAGGAAAATCTAGCTGGGTTTTCCGGGAAAATTTTGAGTTTTATTTTTTTTTAATTTATTTCTCCCGAAATAATAAACCTGTGGCAACGAAATTTGGTGAGCTGGTTTACATTGTAAAAGCGAAGCTCTGTACCAAAATTTAGGTCTTTAAGGTAAAAGAAAAAAGTTATAGGGACTTAATAAAGCAAAATTTTAGAGGCACTAAAAGCCAGAGAAGACGCAATACCAAAATATTGGATGTGTTAAAACAAAATCTATTACATATTGCAGAGAACTTTTTTTTTCATGCCGCAAGAAGTTCAAGAAATACCAGAAAAATTACTTTGAAAATTTTATAATTTTTCTCCTGTACATGTCAAACTGGAGATTTTGAACGCGAACATTAGTATAACTATTGTGTTTTATTAATCGTGAATATTGTCTAAAATGTATATTAAAATGCTCTACATTATGCCACTCTTCTTATTTGTTAAAATAGTTGCAAATATGCCTCTAAAGACCTTACATAAATAATTGGAGACTATTACGCGAGTTAACTTTCTTGTTAACACACTTGACTTTTTAAAAGAATTTATTGATTATAGTTACATAAAATACTTATGAATAATAATAAAAAATGATAAATATAAATTATGACAATTTAAAAGAGACTCAAGCAATACCAATGTAGGAATGTCCATCCGTGGTCTGGTAACTTCCATATATAGTCTCTGGTGGGGCGTGGACCGAGAGGCGGTTTCCACCTAAGTTGCAGTCTTGAAGGTGATCCTAGCAGGTGGCTGGTTGCTGAATTGAAGGTCTAGTTGTTTACCCATTTATGAATAGTCTATTCTTCTTATTGCGCTGCTTTTAATTAACCCATTCGTCAGCGACCTTGGGTGTTGAATCGGGATCTGTACTTCTTATATACATTGTATGAGTTGGCTATTGTTATCTCCTCCATCCTTTAGAGAACGAAGCCTATGGTTCGTTCCGAATAGTCATCGGGAATCCAGTAATTGGTTTGGAGTCAGCAGTTTTCGTTTTTGATTTCTGCCAGAAGTATCTTGAAGTTATTGTGATTATTGTTATTATTATCACAAGGTATAGTATAATTGTCCATACACTAGGGTGGTATATGGGCAAATCGATGGTTCCTGGAATTTTGCCATTGATGGATTGTAACTGGGATTTGATATTGTTCAAGTCGTGCAGTTGGACATTTTCTAATTTTAGTTCTGGTAATTTGTCTGGGAATATGGGTGCTTTATTTGTTACCAATTCGATGTTTGGGAGATTGAACGATTGTTGTGTTTCCGATGCCATTTGTACTGAACTAAATCTTTCGTTATTGATGATAAGTTGGCATTTGGGTTTCAGAGTCGCCAGTTTTGTTCCGCTGATTATTTTGGTTTCTTCATTTTCTTCGCAGCTAAGTTTGATTTTCGTTTCTTCGGGTGCCACTATATGTATTGGGTATTGCCATATTTAGAGACTGTTGTTTTTGTTATTTTGACAAGTTCTTGCTTGCAATTGTTTATCGGTTTCTGGAAGTTGATCAGTTTAATTTCGCATGGGTTGTTTTCGTTAAGTGCTGTCGGGTTGTCATTTTCACCAAAGTATGTTTGGTCTTTTAGATTCCTACACTTTTTGTTTCTGTAAGCGTAGTGTTTGCTGCTAAGGATTAGGTACTTGGTTCTAGGGACAATCATTCTGAAGGTATATGGATTTTTAGGGACTGGTAATGCATACAATTGATAATAAATATAATCTGATTTGTCTACTAAGGGTATATCTATTTGGAATATAATTTTAAAATCAATTTGAACGGTTTTTATGTTAAATATTTTTTCGTAAAGTGAAATGTCGGATTTTGTTATTAATCTTGATTTTGAGATATGGTTTTCAATATTTTCTAATTCTTTTGATATAAATTTCGGTTTCAGTATTGACGTATGATACGTGTTCAATTTTGAAAAAGTAATTGCATTTTCTGTTGTTAATATCATGTTTAGTACATTATTTAACAAATAACTGATTTGAGTGAGTAATTCCAAATGTTTTACTCTATGAAAATTTATTAGTTGGTCGCTTTTTAGACTATCTATTGTATATTCCAAATCGTTTATTCTCGCTACTATGGCTTCTTGGTTATGGTTCAGGTTGTCTATTGTTTTATTGAACTCTGTTATAGCATCTATCATTAGGGATGTCTGTGAACTAAAAAGTTGATGTACTTGATTTTGATCTTTCCTCAAAATTTCAAGAGCTTTATATATTATGTCGCCGTCATCTGCATCTAAGTTCCCAGTTATTGATTTGAATATCGATCCTAGTCCGTTTATTATACCTCTTTTGTTCCTAATCGTTCTTGGAAATATTCGATAAAATGTGTCATCAATATTGCTGATGGTGAAATTGATTGTTAAAATAAAAATTTTGTATTCTAATTTGTATTCTGCATTCATTACGCTTATTATGTTGTCAAAGTAAGTTTTTAGTCTGTTAAAGTCGTCGTATAGTTGTCTTAGGTCATGTATATGAATCATTCTCCATTTATCGTTTTCTGAAAAGGCTTGTCCCAGTTTGCGTGGCAGTATGCCTGGATTGTCTGTTAGGTCTTCTAATTGTGGTTTTACTCTGGTGAAGAGAATGAACCTGCAAGGCGAAGATTGCGTAAATTGGTGATCGTCTGTTTGTCAGTTTTGTCGTTTAGTATTATGGATTTATTAGTCAGTTTCTTACTTCATGTCTCGTTTGTCGATTATCCGAATATCTAGGTTCGACTTAGCTAGGTGATATAATCGGACTGTTTGTTTAATCTATTTAGTTGGAACGAATTATTTTTTTCGTTGTTGCAATATTGGCAAGCTCTAATAAAAGCTTTGATTTTTTGTTTCATTTTTGGAAAAAGAAATTTAGTTTTCAGTCTTAAATATGTCTCCTTTGCATTTCTGTGATCTCTTTTACTTTCGTGAAATAAAACTATTGCGTCGTTAATTTCATTGTCGTTTATATTCATGATTTTCTCGGGTTTATTCATGTTATTTAATTTTGACTGAGTTTCCATATTTACGGGATTTACTTCCGACTTGTAAACCTTATCGTGTGAGAATTTCCTTTCGTTATTGATTTTTGATTTTATTATTTGTAAAATTTGGTCCTTACCTATTTGTCTATGGTCGTCCTGTACCTGAATTAAATGATTACTTAACTTATCATTTTGCGTGGTGCCTGTATATTTTATTTTGTTCGGAATAACCGCCCTGTACTCTTCGATTTTAACCGGTTGGTCGATTTTATTGCGTTCTTTACACATTGAATATACATATTTCATTATACTGTCTGCATTGCTCGCTTCTTGTCGAGGCTTGTGCAAGAAATCTAACCTAATCTTATCTGCAATATTTTTTGTACACTCCCCGTATAATTATTATTATAATTCTGGTGATAGTAAGAATTATTTGATATCATATTCGCTTTATTTTCAATTTGATCCGTTATATCTTTTTGTATCGTCCTCGTATCACTCACATTTTTATTTCGACGATATTCATATGTGTTTAATGAAACTTGATCCCGTTTACATTTATTATGGGTAAAGATTTCTCCTGCGTCCTTTGTTCGTTGTAACCTTCCATCGTCATCGTTTAATGGCTGATTACGCTTTCCTAGGTCGAGTTCAAGTGCAATAATGCTTCTGTCTATTGTATTACTTACGTTAAGGTGATTCATTTCATCATTTGCTTTGATGTTCCTACTTATCCGATTGGTATTGCTACTACTATTACTACCCATTTTGTCTTCATGATCCTTTGTATAAGGGAAGTTTATCTTAATGCTTCGATTTTTTAAATTGAGTCTCTGGTTTTTAAAATCAATGTTCGCTTGATTTTTTATCAAAAAGTCAATTCCAATAAGAGCTCTGAAATTTTTGTTAAATTCAAATAGGCAAAACTCTTGTTCACTGTCCGTTAGTGAGTTTAAAATTATTTTAGCTCGATTATTATGACTGGAGTAGCCATGCTCACTTTTTATCAAAAACGGGTGATCGTAAATCTTATTATAAAAGTTTATATGCTATGGACGGGTTTAAAAGGCTCCTAGTATTACCGGAGTCGAGCACTATTTTTCCGGGTAGTTCTTTTATTATTACGTAGGGTAATTGGGATACTGTGTTAAAATTATTAATATCTATTACGGTTCTGTTTTTGAGCTCCCTGCTATCGGAAAATTTTGATGCTGACTAAAAAGTTGATGTACTTGATTTTGATCTTTCCTCAAAATTTCAAGAGCTTTATATATTATGTCGCCGTCATCTGCATCTAAGTTCCCAGTTATTGATTTGAATATCGATCCTAGTCCGTTTATTATACCTCTTTTGTTCCTAATCGTTCTTGGAAATATTCGATAAAATGTGTCATCAATATTGCTGATGGTGAAATTGATTGTTAAAATAAAATTTTTGTATTCTAATTTGTATTCTGCATTCATTACGCTTATTATGTTGTCAAAGTAAGTTTTTAGTCTGTTAAAGTCGTCGTATAGTTGTCTTAGGTCATGTATATGAATCATTCTCCATTTATCGTTTTCTGAAAAGGCTTGTCCCAGTTTGCGTGGCAGTATGCCTGGATTGTCTGTTAGGTCTTCTAATTGTGGTTTTACTCTGGTGAAGAGAATGAACCTGCAAGGCGAATAATCTTATTATAAAAGTTTATATGCTATGGACGGGTTTAAAAGGCTCCTAGTACTACCGGAGTCGAGCACTATTTTTCCGGGTAGTTCTTTTATTATTACGTAGGGTAATTGGGATACTGTGTTAAAATTATTAATATCTATTACGGTTCTGTTTTTGAGCTCCCTGCTATCGGAAAATTTTGATGCTGTGCAACGTATAATTCGGAGGGTGATTGTTCATTATATGTTGCGTCATAATTTAATTCTTCTGGTAAGAAATGTTGTCTTCTTTCTAATTCATTGAAAGGAAAAGAATTATTCGTTTCGTTATAGTTTACTTCTTCTGGTATGAAATTTTGTCTTTTTTGAAAATTGTTGGAAGGAAAATTGTTTCGTCTAGTTTGTGAGGGTTGTTGTCGGCTGAAATTAGTATGTCTCGTGTTGTTGCTGCCGACATCCATAGCCTGTGGATATCTTCTAGTATTGTCATTAGGGTTGTACGTCGGTCTTCTCATTGAGTATTGATTTGAAGGGCTCCCCTGAAATTGTGGGTGAGACATTTGGGGTCTGTTTGAATTATAGATAAAAGGTGCACGATAATTTTGTTGTTGGAAGGGTTTTTGAAATTGAATATTGTTAAAATTTGGGTTATTTCTTTGGAAAACTGGTTTTTATTGTTTGTCTTGCCTGTTATTGTTATTATTTTTGAAATTTGACCGTTGTAATAATCTGTCCCTATATTCATAATTTTCCTCTGAAAATATAAATTTTAACGCTTGTTCTATGCTGTCTGGTCTAGTGGACCTGACCACCATACCAAGGGGATTTTTTAACCCACCGATAAACGCTTTCAGTGTCTGTTGTCTGTACATGTTTTGTTTTAATACTAAAATTCCCTCGTTACGTTCATTAGATATTAAATTAGAGATGAGTAATTGTTCAATGTGTCTGCAACGATTACTGAACGCTAAGGCATCCTTGTTATGTCTCTGTTTCAGTGTCAATAATTCGCCTAGTAAGCTGATTTCATCACGCTGGTCAGTGAAGTTCTCAACAATTGCCCGTCTTAAGTCTACCCATGTGTTTATAATTTTAGTGTTAATAATTAACCTGGCTTGTGCAATTAGTTTCGTTTGCATGTAATTTAATAGAAAATGGTTAAGATATAAATTTGGATTATCTGCATCATAGAATTGGTTCATTACTAGATCACAAGCTTTTAAGAAGTTCCCTACATTTTCAGGTTGTCCGTTAAATTCGGGGATTGCTTTAAGGTAAAACTCTTGGAATTGATTTGCCATATTTAAATTGTTTCTAGAATTATTTATATCGGGTTGTTCTACAATATCAATTTCGCCAATACTAATATTACTTAATCTATATTCCAAATGTTCTAAATTATCAATATCGCTATCAGACATATAATATTATCAATATATGAGGAAATACAGTATATATATATATATATATATATATATATATATATATATATATATATATATATATATATATATATATATATATATATATATATATATATATAGGAAATAAAGGAAGCAAACAACTTACAGAATCGATGCTATTGCTGCTGTCTTCATGACGTCTCTCTTGATCGGTTCTTTCTTTGGCTGTTAAGCGTTGAAACGCAAAGAATCAATATACTTTTGGTTCTTCAGCACTATCCGTTGCGACTGCGCCAGTTAACTTTCTTGTTAACACACTTGACTTTTTAAAAGAATTTATTGATTATAGTTACATAAAATACTTATGAATAATAATAAAAAATGATAAATATAAATTATGACAATTTAAAAGAGACTGAAGCAATACCAATGTAGGAATGTCCGTCCGTGGTCTGGTAACTTCCATATATAGTCTCTGGTGGGGCGTGGACCGAGAGGCGGTTTCCACCTAAGTTGCAGTCTTGAAGGTGATCCTAGCAGGTGGCTGGTTGCTGATTTGAAGGTCTAGTTGTTTACCCATTTATGAATAGTCTATTCTTCTAATTGCGCTGCTTTTAATTAACCCATTCGTCAGCGACCTTGGGTGTTGAATCGGGATCTGTACTTCTTATATACATTGTATGAGTTGGCTATTGTTATCTCGCGTTATCTACCTTTTATCGTATAACATTTTTAGTGTTAGTGTGCTCGAATGGTAAAAGGCATCGCTGATAAGCACAGGAACGATGGTTCAAATCTCACCGTAGACTGTGTTTCTCTTTCAGCTTTTTATTAACTTTTTTTCGTCTTTCCAATATTCCTAGCGACTTTTTGTTGAAAAAATTGACTAATGAAAGATAAGCACTTTGAAGACATTTAATTCAAATTTAATAGCAGCTGTTGTTGTGCTTAGTTGGTAAAACCGTTCCACAGTTAACATAGACTTAGAGATTTGTGACATCAGAAGAGGATGCTTTCTTCTCTATAACCGGATTCAATTCAGTTCAATTACAGCATCCACAGGCAAAAGAGTTTTCTCTATGAAGTCACAGAAAAAGTATATAATTCTGTATTTAGATCATATTGTGAATATTTTTTAATTTATTTAATTTATTTATATTTCTAGTCGTTGATTTTGTTGTGCAAAATGTTCTTATAACATCGAATTTTCTTATAAATGAATTTAATGAATTTTCTTTGAAGAAACGTTTTTTGCTAATTTTTGTATGAAAAATGGTTCAATTTATGGAACATTTTTTAAACGAAATTGATCGAAAATAAGGTTTTAATGGATTTTCGTGCAAACAAATGATTTTATTTTCAATTTTAGTTACAGATTAGGTATATATTTTGAATTTTATGTATGCTTTTAGCAGAATTTTGTGTAAAAAAATATTTAACCCAATTTGATGCCTGCTTTAATTAAAAAAGGCATATTTGACATTAAAACATTTTTATGAAACTTCTCTATCATAACGCACTTGCTGCGTCCAGACTTTGTTCTATTTACACTTGTTTACTTTTTCAGATTTTGGAAGAAGGCAACGACACAGTTATCCTTTCATCTGTTACTTTTGCCCCCGTTCCTGAAGATGACAATACGTTTCTGAAATGCATAGGTGACAATTCCAAACTAACAGGCGTTGGTCAAGAAGATTCATTCAAGCTCAACGTTGTCTGTAAGTCAATTCGCTTCTAATTTTTGTTTGTAGAATTTTTGGATATATTTTGTTTTTTAAAAGAATCAGCTTGTTTATGAATTTCATAGTACAAGACTATAACATTGATAAAAGTGAAATAAAAATGATATTTATTTTGTACTGAGTTAATATGTATAACAACACTACCGCTTTATATACATATATAAAGCGATAGTGTTATACATATTAACCCAGTACAAAGGACCTAACTTCCTACCAATTTAAAGGCAATTACCAGCAAAACTCGGGATTTAGAATTTTAAAAAAGCCACTTTGTATTAACGACTTTAAGACGACAATTAGTCGCTGTATTTGTAAGCTTCTTACTTTATGTTGTTGTCAAGAGTATTTTATAACCTGATAAACATTGTGAGTACTCCTGAAGATCGTTTATAGTTCACGCTCATTTAAGGAAATTTTTTTAAATTCAAAAGTTGGGGTTTCCTCATTAGCGATTTTTTTTACGAAAGTTTCCTTAAAAAGGTAAGGTCAAATGGCTAAGAATGTATGCGTTTTATAATTTTATAAGTCAGATGTCTTGATAGGTATGCCAATTGACTAACTCACAAGTACTAGTAACATTTGTTACCATTAACACAATAGATGTAATTCTGGTCTCTGCAACCTACTTCACAAATAAGTCAGTATTTCGCATACCGATATTCTCTACATATGCTAAAAATCACCCAGATGGCACCACATATGGAGATACTGCAGTTCTCATCAGAAGCAACATTTAACATCACGTCCTACCCCCGTACGTAACGACTAAAATTCAAGCAACAACTATTAAAGTGTATACAGAAACCTGGAGTTTTGAGGCATCGGCACTATATTCTCCATCAAGACACACACTAAGTGATGATCAATACAACAATGTTTTCCAAACCCTTGGCCCTAGGTTTACTGTTGGAGACGACTGAAATGCGAAGCATACTTACTAAGGCTCTAGACTAATAACACTTAAAGGTCACAATCTATTAAAACCAATAATGGTTAAAAATGTGTGGTATCAACGGCCAAGCCTACATATTGGCTAACAAATACAAACCAAATACCTGACGTAACCGATTTTTTGTGACACATTGAGTTGCAAACACTCATATAAGCGTAGAAACACTTCCAGATTTATTGTTTGTTCGTACACCAGTTGTAGCCACTTTAAGCACCACAATGATCAAAAGTAACAAAATACTACATTAGCGACCTCTAAAACTAACTGGGAACGATAAGAGCAATATATTGGAAACAACATATACTACGATCTGGCTATAAAGCAACCGAATGAACTTGATGAGACCGTAAAATATTTTCTTGAGCTGATCCAAGAAGCAGCCTGGAAAAGCACCCCGCCAGTTACAGACAATAACTGATCAGTGAATCAGATACCACTGCAAGTGCGACAACTGATAGCAGAAAAACGTCAAGCTAGATAAAGATGGCAACGGACACGTAATCCCACTGACAAATTATATTATAACGGATTAGACCGAAAACTACACAAGACCCTTCAAAATCTTACAAACTCAAATTTGAGTCAGTATATTCAAGATATCAACAATAGCGATGCTCATGCCATCTCGAAAGCTATAATCAACTTTAAAAGGCCTCTAGTGAGAGTGTCTCCTATAAAAAACTAAACGGAGAATGGACGTGCTCAAGCTAGGATAAAGCCAACGCTTTCGCAGATCACCTGAGTGAAGTTTTGAAACCAAATAAAAACGATCCAACAACATGCTACAGAGAAATAGAGTCCTTCTTATAAGTGCCATGTCAGATCACTTCCAATTAGGCCACTTAGGAAGGAAGAAATAAAATCCAAAATCGAGAAACTAGAGGCCAAAAAAGCTCAAAAATACAACCTTATCACAGAAAAACTTCTTCATAATCTTCCTGAAATAAACAATATCTTTCCTGACTCCAATCTACAATCGTATGGTGAACCTACCATATTTCCCAGCCTTATGGAAATACGCCTTGGTTATTATGATAGCTAAGCAAGGCAAACCTGAACATCAGGTTGCGTCTTATAGACCTATAAGCTTGCTATCCATACTAGCAAAAATAGCTGAAAGGCTATTGCTGAAGGGGCTTAGGAAAAATGTTAACCTGCATAATATAATACCAAGACACCAACTAGGCTTTAGAGAACACCACACCACACTCCAGCAAGTTTACCGAATAGTCAACAAAATATCAACCAGTCTTGAAAACAACAAATTTTGTAGTGCAGTGTTTTTAGATTCCTCTCAAGCGTTTGGCAAAGTAGTGCACACTGAACTCTTATACAAGATCAAGCATCTTCTACAACAGCCATACTATTTGCTACAGAAATCTTACTTGTCAGCTATTTTTCTGTGAAACGCAATGATGCAGTATCAAGCCTTCATCCCAAAGAATCTGGTGTACAACAAGGGAGCGTGCTGGGACCACTACTGTACTAAATCAGCACATCAGATATACCAGGGAACACAAAACTTGCTACTTTTGCTGATGATATTGCAATATTATCATCACATCGAAAAGACCAGGTAGCTTCACAAAACTTACAACAACACTTAGACGAGATCAGTAAATGGTTTAAGAAATGGCGTTTTGGTGTAAACGACAGCAAATCAGTTTAAGTAACATTTACCAATAAAAATACGATCTGCCCAAGAGCAACTCTATTTAACAACCACATACCTGTAAACACTGAAGCAACATATATTGGTATACATCTTGATCCTCGATTAACGTGGAAAATGCATGTAGTGTCAAAGAAAGCACATATAAATTTTAAGATTTGTAAGATGCACTGGCTCCTAGGAAGAAAATCAAAGCTCACCATCAGCAACAAGATATTGATCTGCAAAACCTTTTTAAAACCAATCTGGACCTATGGAGTCCAGTTTTGGGGAGGTGCTAAACCAACAAATATCCGAATTATACAAAGAGAGCAATCCAAAATAATTCGCTGAATAGAAATGCTCCATGGTACGTTTCCAACCTTACCTTACATCAAGATCTCAAAAACACATTCGTTGATGAAGAAATTTAAAGAGACGCACAAAATTATCACGCGAGGTTGTCTGGCCACCCCACCCCTCATAAAAAACCATCTGAAGACCCATTCCACGAGAGACGCTTAAGGGGAACCTGGCCAACAGACTCACTAAATTAACAATTTAGTGTTATCCGAGAGGGAGTGTCGACACTGGTGAGCTTCTCACATGCTTTGCATTATTTATTATATATATATATATATATATATATATATATATATATATATATATATATATATATATATATATATATATATATATAATTCTTATTTTCTTTTTTTGTGTTTATTTTTATTTTGCCGACTACAACATACGTCTATTTACTTAATACTCCTTGTAGAGTAGATTGTAAATTTTAATAAAGAAAAAATGTCTTGAAAATATCATCACACAGTTTTAAGGATTTACTACGCTGTATTTTGAGTGACAAGTTTAAATGTCCAGGATGCTAAAAATGGCTTAAGTTCGCTACAAATGAATCCACATAAAACACTTTCCATGTCGTACGTCATATAAAAGTTTACCTTTGAAAGTTAAAAACTACTAATTGAGAAGTTAGAACAAAATCACTCTGTTATATAAGCGATGCTTTTATGGTCGTGGTGGTGTCGCTATATATGGCTTTAAAACTCGCATTCTATTCACCACAGACTTTCTATAAATTCAGGTATTATACTGCACGTTCCCCACAAGGATCATTTTTGGATCACCACTTTTTTTAACGGCCACGAATAAAACTAGCATATTCTGATAGTACCACATACAACATATGTAGCAGTGGTAAAAAAGATTTCAAAAGTGCATCGGAGCTGAGATATACAGGGTGATTCATTAGGTGAGCGGCATTCATATCTTAGTATTCATATGTCGGTAACTATGGCAACTAGAACTTCGGGGAAAAAACTGTTCAAAAGGTTTTTACAAGTACAATTAAGGTGATATTTTTTTATTTTCTTATTCTTGCCAACAGATGGCGCTTTTATGGATGAAACTTTTTTAATGCTGCTATCACAAAATATTCCTATTACAATGTTATCTTTTTTACTTTTCCTGAAACCCCGAGTCATGTTCTATATTACTTACAAACTTTTTATACAGGGTGTTCACGGAAATCGTTTAGAATAGCTATCTCCGTCAATATTGGAGGTACAATGTGATTCAAGTATGTAAAATTGTTCAGCTTTTCACGGGCATCTCGATTCTGAGGCAAAAAAACAATTGCGCATCGAATTGCTGAGATTAGCATATTAAGTTTATTTTTCTAAGAGCAACGCTAGGTATTTTCCTGGCTAGTTCAACTGCAAATTAGATTGTCCATTTTATGATGCCAGCACCTTCTAGTCGATTCTGCATACTTCCAAAAATATCTAAATCTGGATATGCTTGTTCACAGGAATCGTTTACAATAGTCATCTTCGTTACTATTGGAGCTACAATGTGGTTCAATTGGGGAAAGTAGCTTTTCACGTGTATCTCGATTCTGACGTCAAAAAAGCATTTTACCAGGAAATCTCGAAGGGGTATAGTCATTTTACATTTGGTTTCGGGGTGATCACTTTTTAGTGGCCACAAATAAAACTAGTACGCCTTGACAGTACCTCAAGGAGCATATGTAATAGCGGTATTTTTTTTGAAAAGTGCATCGAAGCCGTGATATACAGAATGATTCATTAGGCAAGCGACATTCATATCTGGATAACTATGGCAACAAGAACTTCTGGAAAAAACGTTCAAAAGGTTCTTGTCTGAATTTTGTATTTTAGTAACAACCTCTTCATTTCTAAAAATATGCAAATTCGGACTTCATTTTCTAAAAGAACTTTTGACAGTAGTATTTGAAAATGGTATTAAAACCGAGTTCTGACGATTCGTTTTTCGAGAATCATCACTAACTTTGATTTTGCAAATGGGAACCATAATTAATTTAAATGTCATTATGTTGGACTTGTCGACACAATTTTACTGATGTATCATAATGATGGGTCTAAAGTAAAAAAATACCAACTTACATCAACTTTTGATTCAATTCAACCCTTTTATCATCATTAATATAAGGGGGGTCGAAACTCAGGCCAACATATAGAACAAGATTAGGGATTTCAGAGAAAGTTAAAAAATAGAAAAATTTTGAGATAACTTTCAAAAAGTTTCATCCCAAGAAGCGCCATCTGGTGACAAGAATAAGAAAATAAAACATATTACCTGAGTTACACTGAGAAAACCTTTCAAATGTTTTTTCCCGAAGCTCTTGTTGCCATAGCTACCGAGATATAAATGTCGCTCACCTAATGAATCACTCTGTATATCACGGCTCCGATGCACTTTTCAACTAGCGAACCACAGATTATCACCACCAAAAGGACGTATTAAGTCTAATTCCAAACTTACACCTACAAGACTAGTACATTTTATAAATCAACATCCCGAACACCTATCGATACGTACATACTCACCCATATACCTGCACGCCTCACTTACTTACTCTCTCACACACACGCGCGCGCACGCGCGCACATACGCATCATACACACACACATCTACAAACGCATTCACTAGCCCAATTGTATACTTATATTCCACACAGTAATATACACACACACGATCAGTTATATTCACCGGTCATTCACACACATATATTCAAATACTGACGCTTAATCATTTATTAACCGTACGCAAACTGATTTTCCCAATAAAATACACCAATATGACTATTTTTCCTGAAAATAGTAAACATTTTTTATATCTATGATACTGTTAATCTCTATTCTGGATTTAGCCTTGATCCACTCTGTGATTTTTGCCTTAAACAAGTTAATTCCATTTATTCTCTTATATTCGCTCGGTTTTGTATTATAAATCTTTGGGCCAAGATAAGAAAATGCTCGTTGAGATAGCGTCTTCCTGACTCTAGGCACACAAACCGCCTGAAGACTTCCTCTAGTAAAATACTCATGGCTTATACCTAATCTTTGATTTACGTTTCGATGCTGCCAACTTAAAAGCGAAAAGCAAAACAACTGTCTAATATCGAACACACTGGACTCAGTATATAAACTTTCCGTTGGAGGTGTAATATTCTTTTTAAGTATTATTTTGAGGATCCATTTTTGCACCTTTTCCAGCATGCATATATAATTGTTTGTAGCACCACCCCATAGAAGTATCCCATATGTTAAATGTGGTTTAACTAGAGCGTTATACAAAAGAAACAGCTGTTGTACAGAAAATATCTGGCGAAAGCTCTTGAACCTCCAGGTCAGAAATCTTACCTTCCTTGTCAAATTATATATTTGACTATCCCATCTTAAATGCTGATCCAAGTATATACCCAAGTATTTATATGTAGATGTCATCTTTATTTTTGTCTTTTGGCACTGACAATTATTCTCCACTCTTAGTTCAGAGTAAGCTGGCATATTATTAGTATACGAAGAAAATGGCAAGAAATATGTCTTTTCAACGTTTACAGTCAACCCCCTGTCAGCGAAAAAATGCATTATTTTAGAAAGTTCATTTTCTACTTTTGTTTTTAAACTTGACCAAGTATTGTCCTTAAAAAATATAGCTGTATCATCAGCAAAACTTATGATAATACCATCAAGGTCAAGCAGAAGCAATTCGTTTAGATAAATAATGAATAACACGGGCCCCAACACAGTACCTTGCGGAACGCCAAAACTCACAGATTTATACTCGCTAAACGCATCACCGATCCGTACCCTTTGTGTTCTGTCATACAGGTAGTCCTTCAATAATTCGTATGGAATGCCTCGAATGCCTATTGCATCCAGACAGTCTAGCAGCATTGAGTGGTCCACGGTATCGAATGCTTTTTTTAGATCTATAAAGACACCCATGCATGGTTCCCGGTTATCTATCGCGTTGTATATATGCTGAGTCAGGGTAGCCATAGCATTCTCAGCTGACCTACCTTCTCTGAATCCAAACTGACTGTCCGACAAAACGCTGTATTTAGTCAAGTAATCTGTTAACCTTTTCTTTATAATTTTTTCAATTATTTTTGCGAAATTTGTTGTTAATTATAAAGGCCTATAATTGGTCAGTTCGAGTATATCACCACTCTTGAATATAATATAACATAATGTAACACTCGACCCATGTTCCCTATTTTAAATATAAGGGTTGTTATGACCACCCTTAAGGGGTTGATGTGACAAGGTTGAGTTTTATGTCAAAACATGTCCCCCTCAATATTAATATATATATATATATATATATATATATATATATATATATATATATATATATATACATATACATATATATATATATATATATATATATATATATATATATATATATATATATATATATATATATATATATATATATATATATATATTGCTAAATATAGTAATAATAAAAAGTGTATGTGCTTCACACCGCCGCCTACGGTAAGTCGGTTGATAGGTCACTTGACAAGAAAGGCCGACAGAAGCACGTCCAACATAATAATCTACGTATTTCTGCCAAACCAAATAAGTTAATTTCTGTGTTGTTGGATCAACCTCTATCCTTATAGGCCGACTACCTACGCAATAATATAAACAAGGCTGTAGATGTAACGCATTTAGAATTATTCATCCTCTGACGACGTTAACTTGGTTAGTGAAACGCTCGTCATGTCTTTTTTAAATGTATTGTGGTGATTTGAGTTTCCCAAGTAAATAACTTCTAATAACCCCTCTCTATCAAATTTTGTCGTAACCAAAAATACGCTGGAAAGAATATTTACACAATTTCTTCCGCACCACATTTCCTTGCCTGCTCCACAGCAGGAGTGACATAAGGCAAAATTCTTAGTTCAGGTGAAATGTAGAGGACTATTTGAACAAATATCTGTCAGGAGCAGAGTTATTACAGACCTGAAATACAATTCCTCGCATTCTTAATAAGATGAAAATCGTTGTTAGGCTGTAGCTGCTGTGTAGCGGCCGTAATGAAAAACCGCGATACGCGCTTTATGTAAATGTCGGCGCTATACTGCCGCTTCGAATTTAGACGTCGTAAATACAGGCGTCGCTTTCATATTCCCATGCAGGAGGCTGCTACGCGGTTCCACCACCAGGAATGGGCGAAAGACCAGGTGCACGCACTTCTCCAACCGGCCCCGGTCGATAACGCTTGCCAAGCGAATTTCAGAACATCCGCAAAGGTGTTCCGGTCTGCCTACCACAATGTGATTAAAGGTTTTATGTGTAGTATGTTAGGAACTAAATATGACATAAACTCTGTGAAAAATATGGCCTGTCCAAAAATGTTTGTTATCTGGTCTCCCGCTGTAAACAGAATTTAGTGGAACGGCTTGTTTTAGCTTAATTTGGCCATACAGTCTTAGACGTACCTTTCTTTATTAGCAACTATCACGGTATTTTTTAGTAAATTTTCTTTAAAAAATTCACTATTGAGAAGATCTTGCTTTTGAATTTTTTTAAATTTCTTCCAATGAGCGCGAACTAGGCCCCCTAGAACAAATATATACTGACAACACGGCGCCAAACGTGGAGTTTTCCAGTAAATTGTTCTAGTTAAAAAAAAGAGTTCTTAATAGAAATTATTTTGTCAAAAAAGTGCCGGTTGGTATGTTAACATCGCCTGAATTTAAAAGCATTTATTGAAAATATTAATACGGACGAATTTCACGATTTTGAGAGTGAAATTAACGAAGTACACACAGATAACCTAAAATCTAGTGTAAAGACAATAATTATGGAAAATGGACTTAAAACAGCTGAAATTGAATTAGATTACTGTAAAAAGGCCATTGTAAACTTTTTTTTTATTTTTTTATTTTTATTTTAACAACACACCACGAGGGCTTACAGCCTAAATACTATCGTACCGTGGGTGTTGACAAGGAGGAAAGAGGCAGCTTGTTAATTCTGGACTTGAAGGTTTGGAGGTTCGGAGGAGAAGGAAAAACATGTGCCGGCAAGGAATTCCACAACTTGGAAGTCCTCGGAACAAAAGATCGGGCATAACAAGATGTTCTATGTCTAGTGACCTGGACAGTAAAAATGTGCATTAGCTCTGTTCCCCTGGTAGATCTGTTGGGGGCAGCAGGTGGGGGAACTATGGAGGAAAGCTCCTCTGAGCAGTGCCCGTGCAGATATCTATAAAAGAGAGAGAGAGAGGTCACCAACGGCACGTCGGTGGGCAAGTGATGGCAGCCTTTGGGTGAGGGTAGGGTCACCGATGAGACGTATAGCTCTCTTTTGAATGGAGTCCAGGATAGCGAGTGTAAAAGCGGCAGCGGCACCCCAGATGTGGGAGCAGTATTCGAGGTTTGGCCTTATTTGTGAAGTATATAAGGTATAGAGATTAGCTCGTGAAAGGTATTTGCGAGCCCGGAAGAGGAAACCTAATTTCTTAGCAGCCGCTTCTGCAATTGATGTGACATGTTGGTGCCAATTAAGATTTCGATCCACAGAAATGCCAACAAGAGAAAAGGACTGATTACATTGAATAACTTGGTTGTTCATTGTGATGGGTCTAGGGCTGGTGTATCTCTTGTGAGAAAGAAAGCAAGACTTAGTTTTGGTGGGGTTGAATTGTACAAGATTTCTACTTCCCCAGTCTAATATTTTTTGGAGATCCACGGAGACAGAAGCCTCCATGAGTCTGCGATCCTCATCTAATTGGGCTAAAGAGACAGGCTTAGAATATTGTATATTTGAATAGAGGGTGTTGTCGTCCGCGTAGCTGTGAACTGGCTTGGATGTGCTCGAGAGGAGGTCATTGATGTGGAGAAGAAACAAAGTAGGGGCTAAAGCTGAACCTTGAGGAACTCCTGCATTAATTGGATACAGTTTAGAGAATGGCCACCCACAACAAGAGATATGCTCCTGTTGGAGAGGAAATTTGCTGTCCACATACAGAGTTTTGGTGGTAGGCCATAGGCCGGAAGTTTATTAAGCAGCGCTGCGTGCCAGACTTGGTCGAATGCTTTGGATATGTCTAGAGCAACAATCTGGGATTTACCGTGTTGTTCCATAGACTTGTTCCAAGAATGGGTGACAAAGGAAAGGAGGTCGGCAGTCGATCTGCGCTGACGGAATCCATAATGCCTGTCGTGGATTAGACTGTGTTTTTCAAGAAATTTTAGTAATTCGGTGTTTATATACTTTTCCATCACTTTAGAGACGACTTAAAGGAGAGAAATAGGCCTGTAGTTGCTGGGAAGCGCTTTGAATCCTTTCTTGGGGATAGGTTGTACTCGATCAGTTTTCCAGTTACTAGGGAATATGCCTTTATTATAAGATATCTGAAACAGACGAGTCAGGACAGGAGCAAGCTCTGGTGTGCATTTTTTGAGAACAATTGCTGGGATCTCGTCAAGGCCAGAGGCTTTCCTGGTATTAAGAGAAGAGAGCATCTTTCGTACCTTTTTAGTTTTGAAAATCATATCCGTCATTTTAGGCGCAACATTGGGGACTGTTGGTGGTTGAACATTTGGAGGTGGGTTGAGAGTAGAATTGCCGGCGAACAACGAAGCAGAAAGTTCAGCCTTGCCCAGGGCGGTAGAAACAATTTCATCCCCTGAGACAAGAGGTGGGAACGTGCTTTGCAGAAATTATTCCCAATAGATTTAGCAAGAGTCCAGAAGGGTTTGCCGCCGTTGGAGCTCAAGAGGACTTTGTTTTTAATGTGGTTATTAAACGAGTTTTTTACCTCAGAAAGAATACGGACATAGAGGTTTCTTGTGTCGTTAAACGCTTGACGATTTTCTTGACTGGGATTGTGTAGAAGCGTTTTGTGAGCTTTGACTTTTTCAAGTCTGACCTTGTCGCAGGATTTAGAGAACCGGGGATTTTGAGTGGCTGAAGTGGTTTTCTGTGCAAGTGGGATAAATAATTCTATGCCAGCTTGGATAATTTCGGTGACGTTTTGTGAGATATCAGAGGGGTCAGGATGAGAGAAGCAGACAGACTTCCATGGAAATGAGGAAAAGTAATCCCGCATTTCGTCCCAGTTTGCGGAGTTGTAGTGCCAAACGATACGTGGGTGTGATGACTGTGTGATCTCGGGTTGCATTGCGCAGGAAGCAGTGATCATGCCGTGGTCTGAGCGACCAAGGGGGGCGGTGACTGATATCTTATAGGATTCAGGTTGTGTAGTAAGAAGGAGATCCAAGGGATTTGAGCTGTGTGTTGGGATACGAGGAAAGTAAGTAGGTTGCTGAACCATATTGGCTAAAGAATTGCTGACTGCAAAGGCCTCCGCTGCTCTCCCTTGTGGATCGGTTTTTGAAGATCCTAGCAATTCCTTATTATGGACATTGAAGTCACCAAGAATAGTGACCTGGGAGGAAGGATATTCAGAAATCAGATAGTCGGTTTTTTCAGAAAGGTAGTCAAAGAGCTGGACAAAGTTGTGGTCAGAAGGTGACCGGTAAATGCAACAGATGAATTCAGTTGCAGCCCTGAAAGAAAGTTTTATCCATAGTATGTCTTTTCTTCCAGCTTCTAAATTGGGGAGTCTGGTGCAGGGTAGATTGCTACGGACGTATGCGCACACGCCTCCATGCAATCTAAAGGAAGTAAGGAGCTCATACCCCGGGAAATTAAGGTGATTAGTGGCTGTTTTGGCACTGATTTGGGTTTCGGTGAGAAAGAGGAGTTGGGGCCTGTTAGCCTGGAGGAAATGGTGGACGGAGTTCAGGTTAGAATTTAGGCCACATATATTCGAAAAGGATATGTTAAATCTTGATGTTGGCGCCCCCTGTACACCCCTCTCCCGGAGATCAGAATGGAGGGGTATTTTGCCTCCGAAATATTTTGTACAAGGAGGAGCCATCATCATTTTTACTTATAACGGAAACCGACTCATACACCAGAACCGGAAACTTGGAAAGGACAGTAAAATATATGGAACGTATTATAAGTTTATTAAATAAATGTGATAAGAAAAGTGAAAGTAGTAGGGTACTGGGTTTGAACCCAGGATACTCCTTTCACTTTTTCAGTACTAACTGTAACATTAACATCGGCCGAGGTTCTGGCCTTGCATTTGAGCAAGTTGAATTTCTGCACGTTCCGCCCTTCGGAGGGGGCGTAAAGCCGTCGGTTCCGTGTCCATGCGATGTTGGGCACGTTAAAGATCTCTATCCTCCTTACAGAAAAGCAAGGGTTCGGCAACATTTCCAGGATAGTGAGGTAAAACTGCTCCCTGGTGTCGGTGATTGGCCATAGTCGCGGAAATAGGCCGACGTTAAAGAAACAAAACACACACACCACTAAAAGCGACAGTGTTGCCGATGTGACAGATATTTCTGGTATATCTGAAATCCAGTCTCATGTTAAAAACAGTATGGTGTCGGGGAACCTAGAAGAGATTGCTGGCAAAAATAAAGTTTATAGGCAGGACAGTAATCGTGGTGTGGTGATTACGCGAATTGGCAGTGGCTCGTCAACTTTAGCGAGTGCGGTGGAAAAAGCGAGGATATACCTGGGTCGAGTTAATAAAGACGTCCAGGCGAAGCAAATAGCAGCCCATTGGGAAAAGGCACATGGTACAACTTTTCAAGTAGAAAGCTTACCACAAAGAGAAAATGCGAATAGTGCATCTTTCAAGTATGGGACTGATCTATCGATTCTTAGTGAACTATATAGTCCGGAAAAATTGTCCAAAGGCGTGGTTATAAAAAGATTTAGATAGAAAATTAACTGATTCTTCGGGTTTAACTATAAAACACAGTGTTTTCCATTTGAAATTTTTGCATAACTTCTATTTCAATGTGCTACAAAAAGTCCACCACAAAAAAATCAGGCCTCCAGCTATGCTGGTTGAAAAAAGAATTTTTATTAAGAGATACCAGTGCCCGTGCAGATATCTATAAAAGAGAGAGTGAGAGAGAGAGGTCACCAACGACACGTCGATGGCCAAGGGATGGCAGCCTTTGGCTGAAGGTAGGGTTACCGATGAGACGTGTAGCTCTCTTCTGAATGGAGTCCAGGATAACGAGTGTAGAAGCGGCAGCGACACCCCAGATGTAGGAGCAGTATTCGAGGTTTGGCCTTATTTGTGAAGTATATAAGGTATAGAGATTAGCTGGTGAAAAGTATTTGCGAGCCCGGAAGAGGAAACCTAATTTCTTAGCAGCCGCTTCTGCAGTTGATGTGACATGTTGGTGCCAATTGAGATTTCGATTCACAGAAATGCCAACAAGTGAAAAGGACTCATTACTTTGAATAACTTGGTTGTTTATTGTTCCCTTCCAGTTCAAGGTTATATTTAAATGGATGTTACTTCTCTCGTACTAGCTATTGAAAGTAATATGGCAGACTTGATTTTTTTTAAATTTTAATTAACTGGGGTTCTAAAGATTCTTTTATTGACGTATGAAATAAACAATGCTTAAAACTATAATCTAGGAACTGCCTATTATCGAATTGGAAGAAAATTTAGAAGTAATGCTTGACAAACCCAAATGGTTGGATTGGATGCACGATAATAAATGATTAGACTATAAGTTTAATCTCAATAATGACCTTTGGTTACATTACTGGCTTCCAATGTCTCAATATTCCAAAAGTATTAAAACTTTAAAGTAGAAAAAATAATACATATACAGGGTTTTTCACGATAGCCGTGATATCATAAATTTTAAAATTTTGGCAGCGGTCACAATTCGTAATTGTCTTTTATTCTAAAATATTTTCAAGGTCACATCGCTTCCGGTTAGACCGGAAATAGTCATCAACTTTGCTAGTTTGAATAGAAAGCCCTATTTTTTATTGCATATTCGAATTCTCCATAAGATTTTGTGAAGATTTATATTAGGGTTTCCTATCACTATCTTTAACTATTTAATAGATATTGTGATTTTTTACATTTTGCGGAACTTCTATCCTTATTTATAACACTTTGTATTTCACATGTTTTTAAAGATTAAAGGCTTGGATTTAGAATACTATAACTTCTAGGATGACGCCTTCATATTATATATCTAAAGTTTACCTGTATTATACAGTGTTTTAAATTTATAGACCAACTTACACACATTCAATGTTGCAAGAGTCATTTTTTTTTCAAATAGTGCACACTGTATATTATTGAAAATTCGAATTCTAAATTTATTTCTACACCGGTTTCATATAAGCTTTCCTATAAATATCTCTTACGAGTAACTTGCTACTAGAGTTTTTAGGTAACAAATTCCTTTTCTAGAGAATACACATTACGCTGCACAATAAAGGCAGCTGTGGCTGTCAAAAAACAGAATTTTGACAACACATGAATTCTAAAGCGTCATTTATATTTTAAAGTTAATCTGGGTGTGTTTGTATTACTCACGTTATAGAAATAATAAGCCAATAAAAATGCAGAATAGTGAAGAGTACTTTAATATGGATATTTTTAATTTATTTTATATTCATGGGAATGCAATCGGATTGTAAGCAGAACATGCAGCATGTTAAACGAGAGGTATCCGACTTTATCGGCAATGACTAGAGGAAAATTCGCAAGGATATAAGAACGATTTAAATTGACTGGAAGTGCCAAAACTACACGACATGATCCAAAGTCAGTAACTGAAAATGAAGATGAGACAAGCGTTTTGGCTTATTTTCAAGTTTACCCGCGTAGTCTATTACTGCAGCTACTCGAGCTTTGGGGATACCAAGTTCATCTATGCATAGAATATTGAAATCTCATAAAATGCATCCATATTCAGAAATAGTACTACAAGGACTTCGACCTGGTGACCATTTAAAAAGAGTGTAATTCTGCGAACACATGTTTCTGAATATTCAACAAGATGAGAATTTTCTCTCTTAAATTATCTGGATCGACGAATCGAAATTTAGAAGGGAAGGAATTGTGAATAGGAGAAATAGTCATTTTTGGGCAAGTGAAAACCCTAATATATTTAGAGAGAGACGTTTTCAAACAAATTTCAGTTTTAATGTGCTTTGCATTATTATGGACAATAAGGTCTCTTATGACATTTACGAAGAAAATTTAATCGGTGAAAACTATTTGTAACTATTAAGGGGATCTGTCCGTAATTTTCTGGCAAGGCTACCAGTAGATATAAGGCAAAGCTACTGGTATCAGCTAGACGGCGCGCCTGCCGACTCCACTGGTGAAGTTTACTGGCACTTAACGCAATTATTTAAAGACATATCGGTCCTAGCAGATGGCCTCCCCGCTCTCCTGATTTAACGCCTGCCGATTTTTATCTTTGGGGGCGTATAAAAAGTCAAGTGTATGACACGACAGTGCAGAGTAGAGAAAATATTTTAAATCGTGTAATTAGAGCTTTTAGAGATTTGGATCCAAATGAAATCAAAAGAGCTACTAGGAATGAGATGAACCGTAGAATTTTGCAGTGCCTTCACCAATATAGTGGTCACATAGAACATTTATATTGATCGTAGCATTAAAATTTGCATTAACTTTTTTTAATATTTGTCTTTGTTCAGTTTTTTCTTTATTGTTAATATTTGTTTTTAATTATTTTTTTAATAATTACATTAAATATTTTTATGAAATCATATCACTTTTGTTATCTGACTGACAATCACAGCTGCATTTGTTGTGTAGTCTAACGTGTAATCTGTAGAAGAGGAGGTTGTTACTTAAAAATGCTAATAGCAAGCAACATATTAAAGATATGTATTGAAAAACTTATACCAAACCGGTGTAGAATTAAATTTGGAACTTGAATTTTTAATAATATATGTTCTATTTGAAAAAAAATATTTTTGCCACGTTGAATATATGTCTAAGTTAGTAGCTAAAGTTGGAACACTCTGTATGACACAGGTAAACTTAAGGTTAATAATATAGAAGAAGTTACGAAATTCTAAATTCGAGCCTTTTATCTTTAAAAACGTGTGAAATACAAACTATTATAAATAAGGTTGCAAAATCACCGAAATACAAATAAATCACAATATCTTTGGAACAGTTGAAGATAGGGATAGGAAAGCTTGATATAAAGGTTCACAAAATTTTATGGAGAATTCGAATATGCAATAAAAAATAGGGAATTCTATTTAAATTAGCAAAGTTGATGACTAATTCCGGTCTAACCGGAAGTGATGTGACCTTGAAAATATTTTTAGAATAAAAGACAATTACCAATTGTGACCGCTGCCAAAATTTCAAAATTTAGGATATCAGGGAACTTGATAAACTTCTAATGCACGGCTATCGTGATAAACCATGTACAGTGCCATGCTAAGTTATTGGACTCGTCTTTGAATTTCACAATTATTCCTAATAATCCGAATTTTAGGAACTCAATGGTTGAGTGCTTTGGCTACCAATTAAATACATGTGTTTCACGAGTTATTCAAGGTTTCAATGTTTTATTATGTGATTTAATATAGAGAAAATCGTTATTTTGACTTAACCTGTCATATTTTACTTCTGTTTACGTGTGGTTTAAAAAGTTTGTACAGTTAATTATCGAGTGTTTTGTGGTTTTTTTCTTCACTATATTGTGGCAGTAAGTATTTAAAAATATTACTACTAGTTAATAAATAGTTGGATTGTAAACAATTATCAATTTCATTATTATAAAGTGTAATACAATATTTGTCTGTCTCTTTCGTAAGTGGGGAGTGCCAAAGACTTATCTCCTGCCCACATTGAGCAGATTACAGCCCTTTTGAGGCATTCTAGTCACAACCAACGGGTAATTGCGAAGTTAGTGAAGTTTCACAAGCTTCTGTTCGGTGAATCAGCTAAAAACTAAAGACCGCTCAGCCTACGGAACCATAGCGGAAAGGGAACTGTGGTAGGACATGGCTCATTACCCCCAGAGGGCAAAGGTTTTTGAGGACTGTTATCCTTGAGAATAGAAAGCACCCGTATAGGTAGTTGAAAAAGAAGTTTGATGAGTCAGGGTGCATAGCATCAAAAATAACTACCCAACGAAACCTGTTTGAAATGGGTTTCAAAAGTAGAAGACCAGTAAAAAAGCAAAAATTGACTGAAAAAATGATAAAAGCCAGATAGAATGGGCCAATTCTTACAGGCAGTTCACTTTGGATGATTTGAAAATGGTAAATGCCTAATGGAGTACAACAACGTCATAATTTTTTTCATTGTTAATATTGTAACGTTATTGCAAGTTTGCGACAGTGATGAATCCACTTTCCCAATACTCACTCACAAGTCACAGTATGTCAAGCGTAGGCCTGGAGAAAAATATCAGCCTGATTGTGTGATCAAGACAGTTAAACACCATACTTCAGTGATGGTTTGGTCTGTCATTAGTGGAAAAGGGCTGGGGCGCCTTTATTCGTTGGAGGCACAATGCGGCAAGACCAGTATAAAAAATCTCGGGACGCAGCAAGTGCGTTATGGTAGTGAATTTTCATAAAAATGTTTTTATTGCAAATATGTGTGTTTTCTTTTTAAGAAAGCAGACATCAATTTTGGTTACCAGTATAACCTATATAGAAAAAGCAGGCATCAAATTTGATTACCAGTATAACATATATAGTAAAAACAATGTGCCATGTTTCATCAAAATAACTTGATTGTTTGAAAACGTACAGAAATTTCCAAAAGTAAACCAAAAGTGTTACCGAAAACATCCATTTCTTGGTCAACCTTATAGGTTAATAGCAAATTGAGCTTTTCAAATATGAAGCATTTAATCAAAATTCGCAACCACAACGCACTTGCTGCCTCCAGAATTTCTTAACTTACAAACATGCATTATATTTCGATGGAAAATGCAAAAACATAAGGCGTTTTCGACAAAAAAAAATTTATTTGTATCACCAACGACTTATGGGCCAGCCTGTGATTGTCGCAATAATTTTTTAAGATGTGGCTCAAAACACCGTATAATTAATGTATACAATATTTTTTCATATCTTGTATAATAACGAATATATTGAGATTTATTGATTTTTTACGAAAATTCGACAAAAATTATATACCATTAAACAATAAACTCTATAGCTAAGGCTACTTACTGCCAAGCATCAGAGAAAGGGTCTATTAGAAATGAATTTTCTGGAAATATTTTAGTAAAATGAAGGACAATGACGGTTGAAACTAAGAGTTCGGTGTATGTAAAACATTCTTCTTGAGACATTTTCTTTCCATAGATCGTATTAGATTCAAGTTATTTGCCTAAATGTTGCGAATTTTGACGTTTTCAATTGTCACTTTGACGTTTTGAGGAAACCCCCAATTTATTTTCCTTTAAATGCCCATAACCTTTTTGTCTTTTGACCCACAGAGCTAAATTTTGGTAGGTGGCACACCTATAAAGATATAAACCAGCTTACCAAATTTGGTTGCCCTTACTTTGTTAATTTTGAAGATATAAATTTTTTTCGATAGAAAACACAAATTTTTCCAGGAAAATCTCGGCGGATTTTCCTGGCTAACAAAATTATGCAAGCGACTTGCAAAAGGAATGTACTCACCAATTTTGACGTTTAAAATCGCAATTTTGACGTTTTGAGGAAAATCCAAATTTATTTTTCTTTGAATGCCTGTAACTTTTTTATCCTTTAACCTACGGAGCTAAGTTTTGGTAGGTAACTTGCCTATAATGATATAAATCCGCATATGATGATGATGAATTTGGTTGCTCTTACTTTGTTAATTCCGGAGATATAAATTTTTTTCGAAAGAAAATACAAAATTTTCCGGGAAAACCTGAACCGATTTTCCTGGCTAACGAACTTATCCAAGCCATTTGCAAAAGGAATTTATTCACCAAATTTAATGAAAATCGGCCCGTTATTTTTTGAGTTATCGGTGTGATACATACATATATATATATATATATATATATATATATATATATATATATATATATATATATATATATATATATATATATATATATATATAAACATATAAAAATTTAAACTGACCCCGGATATGTGTTCTGGGGGGCCTAATTAGCGCTCATTTGAAGAAATTTGTTCAAAATTCAAAAGTCGGGATCTCCTCATTAGTGAATTTTTTTAAAGAAAATTCACTAAAAAAGGTATTGTAGGATCGTTTGATTCCCCAACTCCAGGATTGGTTTCAGAATATTCATGCAAAATGGTGCACCATGCCATACTGCTAAATCTATTACAAAAATTTTGGAAGATAGCAGAATTCCGGTTTTGCGGTGGCCTGGGAACTCTACGGACACGAACCACATTGAGAATGTCTGTGAGTATCTCAAAAGAGAATTGGGGAAGGAAACAATTACCAATAAGGTTCAATTGATAGAAATAATAATCTCTCATTGGAACCACAGTAATAAATTAAAAGAAATCGCCCTCGATGCATTAAGAGTATGCTTCGGAGAATTAAAGCATTATTAAAGGCCAAGAGTGGCTTGACCAAATATTGTTTTTTTAATTTGTTTAAACTAATTTTGTATATATGTTTTGTAAATGAACTAAAGAATAGATACGTAAATCAAAATAGCTTTTCAATTCCGAAGAAAACTTGATTTTAGATGAAGATTTACGGAGAGTCCAATAATTTGGTATGGGACTCTAGTGCAATGCACAAATACTTATTGTAGTATCAAAAGGTTGGAAAGTGTAGCTATATATAACTGTCAGGCAGGATTTATAACCTAATGAATCATTTTCCCTCTTCTGGAACACGGGGGAAACGTTTAGTGATAAAAAAACTGCGTGTATGTTTTTAGATAGACAGGGCAGATGCGGGCGCTGAGAATGAAATATACGAAAACTTAAATTTAATGAGTATCGTCGGCTTCGAATAATTTTAGTGCTCTGAATTATGAACTTAGCTTTATAAGTCTTGGGAGGATAAAGAGATCACTCTACTAGCAAATAAAATAGAAAATGCTTCCCATTCTTGGAATTACTTTTCCTTTACTGTTTCTGATAGCTTTCAAATATGGTAGTAAATAATAAAAAACGCAGTAAGTGCGTTGTGGTAGTGAATTTTAAAGCATTAACCCTTACTTAAAAAAAAGCGTAATTACTTCCACATCGTCACAACATGTGGAAGTGTTTTCACTTAAACGTCGCAAAAATTATCAAAATATTTAGAAAACATGGTTTGGGAACGAAAATTTTTTTGTCTGTCGGTCTGTCTGCTTGTAGCCACGATAACTTTAGAACGAATCAAGAAATCGTCTTTAAATTTGGTATACAGTTATCACTCGACAAACTAACGGTTCTAATTGTTTTTGGGTAAAATCGCTTTAGCAGGTAGGGGATGAATAAAGGTAATTTAGTGAAAAGTGACATTTTTTGTCTGCGGGCTGTCTGCTTGTAGCCACGGTAACTTCAGAACGAATCGAGAAATCGTCTTCAAATTTGGTATACAGTTATCACTCGACAAACTAACGGTTCTAATTGTTTTCGGGTAAAATCTCTTTAGCGGGTATGGGATGAATGGAGGTAATTTGGTGAAAAGTGACATTTTTGTGTGTGTCGGTCTGTTTGCTTCTAGCCATGATAACTTTAGAACGAATCGAGAGATCGTCTCCAAATTTGGTATAGAGTTATCACACGACAACTAACGGTTCAAATTGTTTTTGGGTAAAATCGCTTTAGCGGGTAGGGGATGAATGGGGGTAATTTGGTGAAAGGTGACATTTTTTGTGTGTCCGTCTGTCTGCTTGTAGCCACGATAACTTTAGAATGAATCGAGAAATCGTCTTCAAATTTGGTATACAGTTATCACTCGACAAACTAACGGTTCGAATTGTTTTTGGGTAAAATCGCTTTTGCGGGTAGGAGATCAATGTGGGTAATTTGGTGAAAAGTGAAAACGAACGGTTTGAATTCTTTTTGGGTAAAATTTCTTTAGCAGTTAGCAGATGAATGGGGGGAATTTGGTGAATATTGACATTTTTTCGTTAAAACTCGAGTAATATTACGTTTTATGGTTTATTTATTAGCAAACTTTTAATTTCATCAAACATCTAGTATTCTGTGTTGAAATTAAATTAGTGGTTGAATGTGTGGGCTGGAATATCGTTGACAAAAATTGCGAATTTTTTTTGTTGCTTAAACGGTGTAAAATTCTCAGAACAAATAGAAAACATCATTCTGAAACGAACTTTTTTTTTGTCTTTCGGTGGGTCGGTATTTTCTTATATACGTCTGTCTGTTAATAGGTGCAATAACTTTCGAACGAATTCAGATATCATCTTCAGATTTGGTATCCAGTACTATCCGACAAAGGAACGCTTCGAATTGTTTTTGGGTAAGATCGCTTCAGGGGTAGGGGATAAATAAGGGGTGATTTGGTGAAAAATTGAATTTTTTGAATAAACTCGGGTAACATAACGTTTCAAAAGTTTATGGGTACAGGCATAGAAACATTTTCTTTGTGGTCAAGTTATAATCCCTAAATTCATTCCATGAAAAGGTGTTTCTGAAGAGAATAAATTATCACAGCTATGTGAAAGTTATGATTCAATTTGCAGCACTATTTTTGGTTTAATTTTATTTTTAACAGATTCAAATTCATTATTTCATCGCCGAATTTTTGTACAAAAATGTTTTATTTACATTTTCATTATTTCATTTTAATGAATTATTCTGCATAATTTTTTTATTACTAAAACCAATTAAAAACTTTTTATAAAACTTTCCGACCACAGCTTTTTTAAACAATTTTTGTAAAGAGAAAATTGAGAACTTTACACTCTTTACACAGTCTAATCCACGACAGGCAGTATGGATTCCGTCAGCGCAGATCAACTGCCGACCTCCTTTCCTTTGTCACCCATTCTTCGAACAAGTCTATGGAACTACACGGTGAATCCCAGATTGTCGCTATAGACATATCCAAAGCATTCGACCAGATATGGCGCGCAGCGCTGCTTAATAAACTACCGGCCTATGGCCTACCATCAAAACTCTGTACGTGGACAGCAAATTTCCTCTCCAACCGGAGCATTTCTGTTGTCGTGGATGGCCATTCCTCTAAACTCTATCTAATTAATGCAGGAGTTTCTCAAGGTTCAGCTTTAGCCCCTACTTTGTTTCTTCTCCACATCAAGGACGTCGTCTCTAGCACATCCAACCCAGTTCACAGTTACGCGGACGACAGAACCCTCCACTCAAATATACAATATTCTAAGCCTGTCTCTTTAGCCCAATTAGATAAGGATCGCAGACTCATGGAGGGTTATATATCCGTGGATCTCCAAAAAAATATTAGACTGGGGAAGTAGAAATCTTGTACAATTCAACACCACCAAATCACAGTCTTGCTTTCTTTCTCATAAGAGATACACCAGGCCTAGACCCCTCACAATAAACAACCAAGTTATTCAAAGTAATGAGTCCTTTTCACTTGTTGACATTTCTGTGGATCGAAATCTCAATTGGCACCAACATGTCACATCAATTGCAGAAGCGGCTGCTAAGAAATTAGGTTTCCTCTTCCGGGTTTGCAAATACTTTTCACCAGCTAATCTCGATACCTTATATACTTTACAAATAAGACCAAACCTCGAATACTGCTCCCACATCTGGGGTGCTGCTGCCGCGTCTACACTCGCTATCCCGGACTCCATTCAGAAGAGAGCTATACGTCTCATCGGTGACCCTACCCTCACCCAAAGGCTGCCATCCCTTGCCCGTCGACGTGCCGGTGGTGACCTCTCTCACAGGAGCTCTCTTCCATAGTTCCGCAACCTGCTGTCCCCAACAGATCCATCAGGGGAACAGAGCGAATGCACCCTTTTACTGTCCGGGCCCTCAGACATAGAACATCTTGTTATGCCGCTCTTTTGTCCCGAGGACTTCCAAGTTGTGGAATTCCTTGCCGGCACACGTTTTTCCTTCGCCCCCGAACCTCCAAACTTTCAAGTCCAGAATTAGCAAGTTGCCTCTTTTCTTTTTGTCGACACCCACGGTACGATAGTATTTAGGCTGTAAGCCCTTGTGGTGTGTTGTTGAAATTAAAAATTAAAAAACCCTACTAGCAAAGAAAATTGAAATCGTTTTCCCTATTGGAATTACTTTTCCTTTACGCTTTATGGTAACTTCCAAAGATGATAGTAAATATTTAAAAAACGCATAAAATGCGTAACGGTAGTAAATTAGTGAATTTTAAGGCATCTGGTACCCTTATTTTTTCTATTTGTTTTGCAATGTCATTTTTAACAGATTATTAAGTTGTAAATTTATCATTTAATTGGCGAATTTTTGTGCACCATTTGTTCCGATTTTCATTTTTTTCCATGATTTCATCTGAGATAAAGAAATTTATAAAAAAAATTGAAACTTTTTATAACATTTTACAATGACAGCCTTTTCAACCAATGTTTACTTCAAGAAAACATAGATAATTATTGGGTATTAGCAAATTTAAAAATTACCTATCAAATTTTATTACCATAGCTTTTCTATTTTTTCAACTTAATTTTTTTATCGAAAAAAAAACCAAAATTTTCCTGGCTAACAAACTTGTCCAATCCACTTACAAATGGAAGGTACATGCCAAATTTGATTCAAATCGGACTATTATTTTTTGAGTTATCGGTGTATATATATATATATATATATATATATATATATATATATATATATATATATATATATATATATATATATATATATATATATATATATATATATATAGGGGGATTCACAACGCGATGGAAACAGACTGTATACATATAGATGACCTCAAACATGCCGATTTTTATATACGTTTTTTCTCTGATGCCCATGGTTGGTGAGATATAGACCTCGAAAGATTCTTTAATAATTACAAGAAACAGCTGTATTGCAGCAATGCCCCAACATGGAACAACCAAATTTCGTAGATGGTTTTCTTTAATCAACAAGCTTGTTTGACATCAAATTTACTATGTTGTTCGTAGCCAGTTGCTTCAAGGATTTTCTACAGTCCCAGGTCAATTTTGACTCGGTTTTGAAATATTTAATACTGCCTGACTGTATGACCGAGTGTAGGTCTCTCTAAGTTGTCTTTTTATGTACTCCTGCGCGCAAAGATTTATAGCAAGCATTTCTGCTTGCAAGATGGTGAAAGTTTTCCTTAGCAATGCAGTGATTCTAAAGTTGGATATTCTGATTCCTAGTCCTGCTCCCTCCATTTGTTTAGACCCGTCTGAATACCATACAGATGAATTGTTGATCAGCCTTTCACTGTCTCTGTCATCTGCTTGCCGGTCGTTTATGAACACGTTGAATGAAATGATAAAGTCCAGTTTGGATAGAGTTTGATCTGTTGGTTTGGCAAGTGACTCCAGTGTAATATTTTCCAGGAACTTCAAGTGGCCAGCCAAGTCTCCTGATTTGCATTTGTCTGCCTGGAATAGTCTTGAGGCACTTAGTGCTACTTCCCTATTCACACGTATCTGCAGTGGAGTAATATTCAGCATAGCACGATTTCATAGCTCCCGTTATCCCAAGACAAATCAGCCTCTGCCATTTTTGTAATTTGCTTTGTATTGAGGCTTGTTCCGTTTTTGTCCACAATAATATAGATGCATATGTGACCATATGGGTTTGACCACAGTTTGGTATATCCAATATACCATCCTGGGATTCATGCCCATGTCTTTTCTACAAGTTTACGGCAAGTCCATATTGCTATTGTGGCTCTCGAAAGGGTTTTTGCAAGTATTTGTGTCTTCGAGTTCAGTTTTTGGTCTGCGAAGATCCCTAGATATTTAACTTCAATGGAACATTGTATCTGTATTCCATGTAGGAGCTTTTAAATTTAGTTTACTTCTGATTAGCTGACTAGGTACTACAACAAGTTGACTGAAAGGTGAATTTTCTGTTTACCTTAGTTCAAAAAGTGGGATTACTAACCACTTACTAGGAGGAAATTCATGCATTGAATTTGATGACATCAAACATTTTATTCAACTGGTTACACAAGGTGGTGTCAGTCATTCCTTGCTTGCAGTTTTAAAAGGTGTATCTGAAACAAATAAAGATTCGATTTCAAGATCAAAATTAGAATAATAATAATAATAGTATATAATCATTGTTTATGGTTTAATATAATTTGCTTACCACATTTTCCCGTAGAGTGTTTTTCTCGAATTTAGGTAGGGATTTTATTACCTTCCGAATTTTATGTCTCTTGATTTTAAAAAAGTGGCAAGGATGAAACCATTTTTATGAAAATTCGCTAGTATAGCGCACTTGATGCGTCTAGACTTTTCCAAATATCAGAGATGATTGATGATTAAGGATGAGTGGAGACAGTAATGTTTCCAGCACAGAAATTCTTCCACTGTTCCTCTCTCGTTTCTACTTAAATATTATACATGACATGAGAGCCCTCAATTAGGTATTTTTGATATCGTGACTCACTTGGAGCCTAACATTTGGAATAACTAAATGTACTATAAAGATATAAAAAACGACTTCGAAGCAACATGTTGCTTTTAAAGGAACATAACGTTCAAGGTAGCTTTGTAGCTCGCGATAGCCATCAGAGTAAGAAATATTAAAATTATTTACATTTTATTTAACATATGGAAATAAATCTAGATATCACAAAGATATCAGACTGTGGGTCGTGACTTTTGTATATAAAAAATTGCTGTGTAAGATTCAGTAGTGATTTTTCTGCTTAAATATGTGTTTTGTTAATAAACTTGTACTTCATAAAAGCAAACGGTAATATTTAATGGCCACCGTTGTAAAAAAATATTCTAGGCACGTTGTGGTTCGTGTTTATAATCTTCTAAATACATGGTTTTTTAGCGAATTTTTCGTAAAACGAAAAATTCACCAATGAGGAGATCTGTATTTATATATATATATATATATATATATATATATATATATATATATATATATATATATATATATATATATATATATATATATATATATATATATATATATATATATATATATATATATATATATATATATATATATATATCACCGATAACTCAAAAAACAATGGGCCGATTTTGATGAAATTTGGTGTGTCCTTTCTTTTGGCTTGGATAAGTTCGTTAGCCAAGAAAATTGGACTAGTTTTGCCTGGAAAATTTTGGGTTTTCTTTGGAAAATTATTTGTATCACAGAAAATAACAAAGCTATGACAACCAAATTTGGCATTTACGTTTCTACTATTAAAGTTACCCAGTCATAGGCATTTAAATTTTAAAAAGTTGTGTGCCACTGGTGATCAAAGGAAAGCACAAGAACAAAATATGTTGTGTGGGTAGCAAAACCAATTGAATATTACATACAACGGTTAAGTTTTCTTGACACAAAAAGGTCAAGAAGAATATTTTGAAAATTTTTTAATTTTTCTTCTTAAAACGTCAAATTTGCGATTCGAAACATCAAAATTTGCAATTTTCAGGCAAATAATCTGAAACAAATACAGATTGTGTGGAAGAAATGTCTCAATAAGTGTGTTTTACAAAGCCTTAAGTTTCAGCTTCAACCATCACTGTCCTTCATTTTACTAAAATATTTTCGGAAAATCCATTTCAAGTAGACCTTCTTCCGATGCTTTAGCAGTAGTTTCAGCTATTGAGTTTATGGTTTAATAGTCTACATTTTAGCAAATTTGTGTAGAAACAATCGTTATTTAAACGACCGCGACTTATGAATTTTGAAAAGATTTCTTCAAATGAGCACGAACTATAACCCCTAAAACCCATATACGGGATAAGTTTCAGTTTTCGTCTGTTTACACATATACAGGGCGACGCATTCCTACGGAAAAACTCAATATTTTTGTTTACATACAAGATAGGAGCAAAAATTGTATACGTTAATTATAGGGTCTAACATCCTAAATACTATCATACCGTGGGTGTCAACAAGGAGGAAAGAGGCAACTTGTTAATTCTGGACTTGAAGGTTTGGAGGTTCGGAGGAGAAGGAAAAACATGTGCCGGCAAGAAATTTCACAATTTGGAAGTCCTCTGTACAAAAGAGCGGGCATAACAAGATGATCTATGTCTGGTGACCTGGACAGTAAAAGGGTGCCTTCGCTCTGTTCCCTGGTAGATCTGTTGGGGACAGCAGGTGGAGGAACTGTGGAAGAAAGCTCCTGTGAGCAGTGCCCGTGCAGATATCTATAAAAGAGAGAGAGGTCACCAACGGCACGTCGGTGGGCAATGGATGGCAGCCTTTGGGTGAGGGTGGGGTTACCGATGAGACGTATAGCTCTCTTCTCAATGGAGTCCAGGGTAGCGAGTGTAGAAGCGGCAGCGGCACCCCAGACGTGGGAGCAGTATTCGAGGTTTCGTGAAGTATATAAAATATAGATATTAGCTGGTAAAACCTAGCAGCCGCCTCTGCAATTGATGTGACATGTTGCTGCCAATTGAGATATCGATCCACAGAACTGCCAGCAAGTGAAAAGGACTCATTACTTTAAATAACTTGGTTGTTCATTGTGATGGGTCTAGGGCTGGTGTATCTCTTATGAGAAAGAAAGCACGACTGAGATTTAGTGAGGTTGAATTGTATAAGATTTCTACTTTCCCAGTCTAATATTTTTTGGAGATCCACGGAGACAGAACCCTCCATGAGTCTGCGATTGTTATCTAATTGGGCTAAAGAGACAGGCTTAGAATATTGTATATTTGAGTGGAGGGTGCTGTCGTCCGCGTAACTGTGAACTTAGTTGGATGTGCTAGAGAGGAGGTCATTGATGTGGAGAAGAAATAATGTAGGGGCTAAAGTTGAACCTTGAGGAACTCCTGCATTAATTGGATACAGTTTAGAGGAATGGCCACCCACGACAACAGAAATGCTCCGTTTGGAGAGGAAATTTGCTGTCCAGGTACAGAGTTTTGGTGGTAGGCCATAGGCCGGAAGTTTATTAAGCAGCGCTGCGTGACAGACCTGGTCGAATGCTTTGGATATATCTAGAGCGACAATCTGGGATTCACCGTGTAGTTCCATATATAATTTGCATGTCCCATTACCTTCGCAAATTTTTGTAAGAAAAATGCGAATTTGGGTGAAAGCAACATATGTTTGTTATTTTCATGTAACAAATTGTTTGTGGAATTTTTGTCAAAAAGCTTTTTGTGAATTATTATCTATTGACGGGGATATTTTTTGTGTAAATTGCTTGACTAAATTCGTTGACCAAGAAATTCAGAAAAGTTTTTTTGTGAAAATTTTCAGTATATGTCGGAAGTTTTTTGTATTTTTCAAACCGTAAAGTAATTTTGGTAAAATATGGTACATTGTTTCCACTATATAGGTTATACTACTTTCCAAATGTAATGTTTTTTTGTTCAAAAAAAACATATTTTACATTAGGTAGATTTTTGTTAAAATTCGCTACCATAACGACCCCGCCGCGTCTAGGCCTTCCATACAAATCAATAACCTACACCTTGGTTTTTTTCTAACAATAGCAGCCGCTTACAAAAAAAAATCAATTACTGATATAAAAGAGAATACAAATTTTATTTTCCAGGTATCTGAGGTTATACAAAAAACTGCAAACGTCCACAATTAATGGTCTTTTCTTACGCTTAATGAAATGGTTTCTCTGGCAGCGACAGAAAAAGTGAAAGAGAAAATAGCCAAAATCAGAATTTGACACAGTAAATTAAGCGAAAAGCATCACCAATTACGAAAATGTATCGCTGCGTGGCGCATTAGCAAGATGAAATATTCGTTCAGCTTTTACCTGAGTAATTGTCAATATGTAGACCTCTTTTTCCCCCACATCTCGTCTGTCAGATTCGAGAAAGCTCAAGTTGAAAGCCGACCTATCTATCTGCAACATATTGGGTCTTAGACTCGTCTATCGATTATCTTCTTCGTACGTACGAAAATCGCTCATTCAGCACCAAATCCCTCACCAATTTCGAGAAGTGTGAAAAAAGTATGTAGGAGCGGTTCTTCTACTTTAAGACGCTATATCGCATCTAATTGAAAATTTACACTTCACTTTCCTATGGCTACGCCGAGTAAACATTTAAATAAAACTTCGCGTGCGAAAAAATCCAATCAATAAACGTTTAGAGGCCTGTAATGTCGTGAAATACATTAACGTTCTGCGACATAATTTGTAGCTCGATTCAAAGCCAAACGGAATCTATGAGCTTCTCAGTTGGAATAACTTGGCGACTCCAGTAACTTATTTTATAGCATTAAAATTTATTCCGGGGATTATTTTTAACATGGCTAAATAAATTATTTCTCATATTGCAGCTACTCTTTGTTGAATGAGCGTCTGTACACTATAAAATACTGGCAATAAACTGAAACATGAAGTGGTGGTAGAAAGTCACGGCAACGCACCAACTAATAAACTGGGAATGTTATCAAAGATGAAAGAAGTTTAAGCACAAACGGGGTGTTCTAGTTCTCTGAATATCCTGTCGTTACTGATTCTTTTAAGCTAAACTCCTAGCAATTTAATTTAATTTTTCGAGATGGCCAATCTAGAAAGTAGACACTTGTTTGTAGAATTTTTACTACTAGCTTTTTAAAAGTTAATTTCTTAGAACGGCGAAACGATTTAACCTAATTGATCTTCTGATTTTCTGAGTAAATACTTAGAACGCAAAAACGGGCAATCAAATTGTTTTTTTAGAGAGACTGCCAATAAGCTACGCTTCCATGTATCTAAGGCTTCTTTGTGATAATTAAATTTAACCTTACGTATTTCGTATTAGTGTCAAATGCGTCGAGACTATAATTTAATAGTTTAAACGCAGCAACGGCGTTGTGGAGCGAATTTTTATTTTAAAAAAATGTCAAATGTAATGATTTGTTAATGAGAGGCATCAAATTTGGTAAATAGGGAAACCTTTTCAGTAGAAATCATATACTGTGTTTTATCAAAATAACTTTATTGTTTGAGAAAGTGCAAAAATTTTCGAAAGTAATTCAAAACTTTTCTGAAAAGCCTAGTCAGACTTTCCTGGCCAACGAGCATATTCAAGCAACTTACACCAAAACTACCACTGTCAATATATATATATCTATTCACAAGAAGCTTTTATCTATCTATCTATCTATATATATGTATATATATATATATATATATATACATATATATATATATATATATATATATATATATATATATATATATATATATATATATATATATATATGTATATATATATATATACATTATAACATATAGCTAACCCCTAGTATATAAAATCTAGGACAAGAATTTAAATGAAAAAGACATTTGCAAGTGGCTTGGACAAGTTCGTTAGCCGGGAAAGTCGGCGGAGTTTTTCCCGGAAATTTTTTTGTTTCTTTCGAAAAAAATTATATCTCCGGAATTAACAAAGTAAGGGCAACCAAAACCAAAACAAGGTGTACTGTGCGGACTGTCCAGGGCTCAGACATGGGAAGTCAATAATTGACGGACCCAGTTCAAAGAGAGCTGTGGAGCTGCTAAATCTTAGCGGAGGACAGCTCAGGAACATAGCAGGACTCTTGACGGGACACATGGCCGTTAAGAAACACCTGCATAAAATGGGGCGGTTCGAAGGGGACCTCGCATGCAGACTCTGCGGCGAGGGGGATAAATCAGCCCAGCACATCTTGTGCGAGTAAAGCTCTGGACCGCAAAAGACAACTGATCTACGGTCAGTCTAGACCGGAGACATAGCAATATAAAACTTCACCCTACCAATCGCTGTGCAGACTAGTTCAAGGCACAGTGATTTTGGAATGGGTGGAGTAAGACTAAGGGTATGCACAATCAACCAAAGGTCGCAGGGAAAATTGTCAAATTAAAAATATATATAGAAAATATATACCTGAAAATGTACAATCCACGTTCTACACAGCCATACTTAGAGTCAGGGTAGTGACAGAGTCAAAACTCAAGTAGAACCTAAAATAAAAGTTAAAATCATGGACGCAGCAAGTGCGTTATGGTAGTACATTTTCATAGAAATGATCTGGCACAAAATATTTGATTATAACTTTTTTTTTCTTGTACCATAGAAATCTAAGTTTTGGTGTGTAATTTACTTTTTATAAACCTATCTACCAAATTTGGTTATCATAGCTTTTTTACTTTTTGAGATAAATATTTTTAAAAATAGAAACTCAAAATTTTTCCGGAAAACCTCCTGCGATTTTCCTGACTAACGAACTTATCCAAGCCATTTATAAAAGGAAGGTACGTGCCAAATTTTATCAAAATCGGCTTTTTATTTTTTGAGTTATCGGTGTGATATATATATATATATATATATATATATATATATATATATATATATATTCGGAAAGATTTCCGCGGTCTTTAATGTGAGATATGCTTGGTTCTCGGGTTAAACCGCATCCAGAATTTATGGAAACTCGACGTTTCGGCTCCTGTTTTGGAGCCATTTCAAGAGGTAAAGGAAATATGTAAGGATACTCTAAGGCCTCAATCTGCCTACTCCTTAGAGTGATGGACAAAGGTGGGTAAAGGAAATATGTAAGGACACTCTAAGGCCTCAATCTGCCTACTCCTTAGAGTGGTGGACAAAGGTGGGTAAAGGAAATATGTAAAGACACTCTAAGGCCTCAATCTGCCTACTTCTTAGAGTGATGGACAAAGGTGGGTAAAGGAAATATGTAAGGACACTCTAAGGCCTCAATCTGCCTACTCCTTAGAGTGGTGGACAAAGGTAGGTAAAGGAAATATGTAAGGACACTCTAAGGCCTCAATCTGCCTACTCCTTAGAGCGGTGGATAAAGGTAGGTTGGGTTGTTGTAGCTCGATTACGGGGCCTCAATCTGCCTACTCCCCAAATCTCGCCGGAGATCGTCTGTGAGGTCTCAGTGTGTTCAACTCTAGGCCTCAGAGAGAGGTAGGAAATATTTCAAACTGTAGTTATCAAATGTTATTGATAAATGCAAAACAATTGAGAATATCCGGCAAGAAATCAGGGAAGAACGAAGGTGAACACCGAAATGCGGCAAGGTTGTTAAAACCCAGCCAGGTTGAAGAGGCCATAAAAAGTAAAACCACGACGAAATATGCTGTAATGTTAAGTAAAAGCAATATTTCAAACAGCACCTGATGTCAGATGTGCAGTAAATACAGCCAAAATCTACCGAACCAGTGATAGTATCAAATATAATATCTATCCAAACCGACGCCACTTTGAACAAAGTTATCAAATCGTATAAATTAAAACATTGCAGTTCTAGTACAGCAAATTTGTGTTAAGTAACGTCAAAACAAACCATAGACAAGCAGCGGAGGTGAAATATTTGTTGAAAGAAGTCAATACTGCCAAAATAAAGACATTCCAAAGAAAAATCAAGTATAGAACGGAGAAGCCGCTAGATAGAGCAACGGACAACCTTGGGTAATATAAATCATATCAATTCTCTCATTGAAATTTTTATGTATCCATAGGAACATGAACTGTGAAAGCACGGTCGTGATGACAACCATTCAAGCATAACGAATTCAGCGGGAATTTTAAAAACCCAAGTGTAGTTTAAGATTTTAGAATAGCCATCATTGTTCAGTAAATTATAAGCACAAAAGAGACTTAAAAAAATTAGAAATTGATCCTAAATGAGTAATTAATAAAGAAAATAGTTTGTTCGTATAAAATTTAAAAAAATTCTCAATCAAAAAGAATAAAATTTAGATGTTCTGTTTTAAGAAGCTTCTGTCTTTCATTTACTAAATAAAGATACATAGCTGAAGGGAAAAGGGTAAGATAAATAAATCTGTAATGGGGTAAAACAAAACTAAAAGCAGTGAAATTTGTGCTAAAGAATTTTCTCTTGAACCCTAAAATAAAAGAATTCCTGTAGAGAGAGTTATTACATAGCTGTGGTGAAGAAAAGCAAAGAAAAAACAAGTAAAATATATATTTTCAATAACGTAAACGAACATAATTGTATATTATAGGAATATTCACTATAGTTTCATTGACTAAGTATATCTGAACAGTAACAATTGAGCATATTTACTAGAAGTTTAAGTTTTAGAGAATATTATAACAAGTGATCAAAAAGTAAAATACTCTATAGACATAAATTATTAAAAACCTACAAACATAAATCCATATTAAATTAAACATAATAACAATTTACACTAATTTCAAGCAAAACAAAAGGCGCCCAACTTTTAGTCAATATATATATATATATATATATATATATATATATATATATATATATATATATATATATATATATATATATATATATATATATATATATACATAAGTAAATATACATTAGAATTGATTACACACATCAAAAATATACTATATATTATAAAGTTTTCTTAACAAATACAATACATTTATAACTAAACATATACAAATTACACTCATATAAAAACGAAACATTATAATTAGCGCCCATGCGCCCATAAACGTGAGACTTTTGACTAATAATAATAATTATAAACAATAAATAAATACAATTATACATACACCCCTCCACTACAATATATATATATATATATATATATATATATATATATATATATATATATATATATATATATATATATATATATATATATATATATATATATAACCATGCCCACTAAATAGTACATTCACACTTTCATTGCAAAAATATTGAAATGGGAGATTACAACCGCTAATGCAGTCATTTAGGAAAATGAAAAGAAACCCCTAACAAAAAAAATATTAAACAATAATTTAAGAAATTTGTTAGGTAATACGACAGATAAAGATAAAGCCACTAAAATGTCGGGTATCTATGAGAAAATATTGTAATCTTAAATACGTTGGGTAGACTAAGAGAACCATAGAGACTAGATTTCGGGAACATCTGGCACATCTGAGATACAATAGTGTAGACAAGTCATGCGGGGCACAACATATTTGGGATGATAACCACCACATTGATAGGGAAAATTTGAAGCCTAAAAAAATGTTAGACAGCAAGCGATGTTTGATGCGTATAAGAGCATTTATATTTCTAGGACAATCAAAAACAACATGTCCTTAAATCGGGCCTCGCCACTGATCTCCAGTCTACTGTTTGCGCTCTGTTTTTTAACCAGATAAACATTTCTGAAACCTGTCAGGTAAAGTAAGAAAGGAAATTAAATAACCTCGTCCGATAATAAAGATGTAATACGCAGAAAATGTGCTTGCGATTTAAATGTGCTTGTCAATTCCGTTCTTCACCTAAGAATCAATATAAATAGATGGCGTTGTAGTGGAAACTAGTTCGAATTTTGCATCCTCTGATGCCGCTAACTTTGTTAGTGAAACGATCGTCAGGTCTTTTAAAAGATATTTTGTAGTTATTTGGGTTCTCCAAGTGTACCTAACAAATAAAGGAAAAGAAATAAATATACAGAAACATGTTTTACGTTTTTAAATTAATTTTTAAGAGAAGTAGCTACAAATGGAATAAATTATCTACCCTAAATTTAAAGAAGCAATGTTAATTTTAATAAAAACTACATCGTGAATGCTTCTTTAAATAAAAATAGTTCGGTGTAGAGTAAATCGATTTCTATGAAGTCTACATAGACTGAATTTTCAATATCTCTGTGGATAATACTAAATATTGGAGTTACGCTCCAATGCAATAGCTATCGAAGTAAGGATTCTAAAGTGAATTTCCCTTTAAAATATCAGAATCTTTCTAGGCAAGTCATGCGGTAAGCGGTGAATTCTAGAACAAGAAAAAGAGTTTTATCTATCAATTGAAACAATACAACCTTCCAGACAGATATTTATTTATGTTACGTACATGTATTCACTACTAATAACAAATGTTGAGTTTCTAGACATAACAACAGTGATAGCCATGTTTAAGTGGAGATGAATTTATACAATGTTATTAACATGAAGAAATGAATAAGCTTTGAAATACCAGATAATTATGGACAAAATTGTGGAAGTGGCAAATAACAGATCAGTTAAGTTTGGAATAAATTATCTGTTACTACTTTTGCAAGCACACGCAGGAAGCTTATATGTAAAACAAACCTCCAAAAATGTTTATTCAGTTAAGTAAGTGTTCAAATTGTTGACCACCAGCTTCCATACAATAGTACAAATTTTGTTCAAAACGAGCTCTGACATTCTGGAGCATTTGTGGTGTTAACAGACGGCATTCTTCAACAATGCGTCGTCATAATTCTTCCAGAGACTCCGGTACTGTTGCGAAAATTCTACTCTTTTAATGGCCTCATAGAAAAAAGTCTAAAGGAGTTACATCCGGTGATCTAGAAGGACACTGAATAGCACCTCTACGCCCAATCCTTTGCTCTGGAATCTCTCTGTTCAAAAACTCCCTAACACGTTGTGAAAAATGCGGAGGAGCTCCATCTTGTTGAAACACGAACCTATTTTCTTGATAGCGATCATCATTTCCAACAATGTCAATTAGTAGCGGGTAAACGATATCTTCTACTAACTCCAAATACGTTTTGCCACTCAAATTGCCATCAAGAAAAATTGGTCCGATTAAACAGTCTCCAATAATGCCAGTCTAGACATTCAATTTCTGTGGAGTTTGAGTGTGGACTTCGTGAAAATTTCTTGGATTATTATCTGCCCAATAACGACAATTATGACGATTGACTGTAGAGTTTAATTAAAACGTACACTCGTCTGAAAAACAGATATTGAACAGAAAGTTCCCGTTATCAGCTATTCGTGCAGTCATAACTTCACAAAACTCCAACCGCTGATCAAAATCATCTTCAATCAGTTGTACAAGATGAATTTTATACGGGTGAAATTTACGATGCTTCAATATTCGCTGAATAGTTCTTATTTTTATGTTTGAAACAATTTTCTCGTGCCAAAAGTTGGGTCTGCAGCAATTTTTCCTAAAACTTCAATCTAAGTAGTCTCATTTCTAACCGGAAATTTACGTTCAGGATCCGGTTTTTTGTTGGCTACTGAACCACTTTGTCGAAACTTTGCAACTAACTCCAAAATGTATTTTCTGTTAGTATGTCTGTTCGGATGTCGTTCATTCAACAAATTTGCGGTACGGTTCGCACAGTATTCGTTTTTGAAAAAAACAGTAATTATTTCAACTCTTTCTTCCACAGAATACAGCATTGTGAAATTAATTTTCGGTTGTACTATCAAGTATCGAACCGACCGATAAACTGAAATAATAAACCGCATGTCTCTGATTCCGATAAGAAATGTTCTGATAGTTAATTTTTCGTTTACAAACCAACAAAATATTGACTATCGGCACATTTCTTATCGGAATGAGTGAAATGCGTTTTTACATTTTTAACTGTGAATAATTTTTAAACGAGTTGATAAAACTTCCAAAAGGATTTGTGTGCTGAATTCAGAAAAAAGCTTTCAAATGATGTAACACTCGACCCATATTCCCCATTTAAAATATAAGGTTGGTGATAACAGCTTAAGGGGTTGATGTGGCAAAGTGGAGTCTTTTGTCAAAACATGCCCCCTCAATATTAAAATTGACGTGTTTAGCGTTTCTTAAAAAAAAATTCTCTGGACGCATATCGGTCTGTTTCGTATTCAATGCGCCACCCTATATAATCAATAACAGATAAATCAATCTACTAAATATATTTAAAAAAGCCTAGACGCATCAAGTGCGTTATGGTGTGAATTTTCATTAAAATGTTTTTAATAGCAAATACATTTTTTTAATGAAAGCAGGCATCAAATTTGGTTACCAGTATAACCTATATCGTAAAAACAATGTACCAATCTTTTGTAAAAACTTGCAAGAAAGTTTTTTGTATAAAAATTTACAAGCAATTTTTTCATGGAAATCCGAAAACATTTTTTTAAATAACTTATTAATACATTTACCATTATGCCCTTTACTTCTGAAACACAAACTACAGACTGTTCCATTTAAAGCAAATGAGTTACGAGAATATGATTTTTTTTAATTCAGTCACTATTTGAGAGCGCCCGGTGCATAGCATCTCGGTTTTTTCACGAAATAATATGAACGAAAACCTCTGTGAATGCGTCATTTGCTAGACTCTGATCTTTGTTAGTAAAAACGCCGTGTCACAATTTTTGTAATGTGCTAAAAATGTGAAAAGTTGCAAAACAATTGAAGTAACTCGAAAACAAACATGCATTAATATTCGATGGAAAATGCAAAAATGCAATAATATAAGGGGTGTCCGATTTATAAAAAATTGAATCGCCAACGACTTATGGGCCACCTGTGATTGTCGAAATAATTTTTATAAGATGTCGTTTGAAATGCATTTGAAAATTCGCTAGTATGACGCACTTGCTGCGTCCCGAATTTCTTTTCTTACCAACATGCATTATATTTCGATGAAAAATGCAAAAATGCAATAATATAAGGCGTGCTTGATTTAAAAAAAAAAGGAAATTTGTATCACCAACGACGTGTGGGCCACCCTGTGAATGTAGAAATATATTTTTAAGTTGTAGCTCAAGACACTCTATAATTAATATATACAATTGTTTCTCAAGACGCCCTCGTGTCGCAGGTTGCTAGGTGCCAGCCTGCTAAGCGAGAGGTCCCGGGTTCGATTCCTGGGCGAGCCAACGAGAAGTTGACTTTGTCTGGAAAATTAATAAAATTAGTGAATGATGGGAAATGAATGAGCTAATGGCCTGAGATGCCGCAGCCAATAATATAATTTTAAAAAAAATTGTTTCTTGTTTCTTGTAGAATAAAAGTAATATTGAGCTTTACCGTAGAAATGCGTCACCCAGTATAAAAACTTAAACTATCCCCGGATATAGGTCCTAGTTCGCGCTCATTTGAACTTTTTTTTTTAATTCAAATGTCGCTATCTCCTCTATACCGAATTTCTTGTACGAAAATTTGCTAAAAATTATAGAGAGTTAATCCATAAGCTCTATAGCTAAAATTACTGCTAAAACATCAGAGAAATGGTCTATTTGAAATTACTTTTCTGGAAACATTTTAGTAAAATGAAGGACAATGACGGTTGAAGATGAAACTGAAGGACTTATAAAACACATTTCTTGCAATATTGTCTCTTCATAGCCCGTATTAGCTTTAGGATCGTTATCTAAATGTTGCCAATTTTGACGTTTCAAATTACGTCCTTGACGTTTTAGAGGAAAAGTTATCAAATTTTCAAAGTAATTTTTCTGGCATTTCTTGACTTTTTGCGCCAACAAACGTAGTCTTTGTCTGTAACATACACAAGATTTTGTTATTCATGCAAAAGATTTTACTTTTGTGCGTTTATCAGTGGCACCCACTTTTTTTTATGTCTATAACTTTTCCTTTCACGATATGCATTTAAATTTTGTGACAGAAACCAGCGTACAAAATTTGGCTGCCCTTACTTTGTTATTTCCGGAAATATGAAAGTTTTCCGGAAGAAAACACTTCATTTTCCAGGAAACACTGGCCGCTTTTCCTCGCCAACGAACTTATCCAAGCCATTTTCAGAGAGAAGGTACCCAAATTTTATCTAAATCGGCCCAATATTTTTTGAGTTATCGGTGTGATACATACCTATATATATATATATATATATATATATATATATATATATATATATATATATATATATATATATATATATATATATATATATATATATATATATAGCGATAGCGATTTCATTTTTGTACAGGTGTAAAACCTCATTTGGCTTTTTGAATATCCTACCCAGTTCAAATGTCAGATGTCAACCCAGACTACTATGATTTCAGGAATAGGGCCGGTTCTCTAAATGAATGAAATATGAAAGTTTTCCGAAAGAAAACACAACAGGAAACACTGGCCGATTTTCCTCGCCAACGAACTTATCCAAGCCATTTTCAGAGAGAAGGTACCCAAATTTTATCTAAATCGGCCCAATATTTTTTGAGTTATCGGTGTGATACATACCTATATATATATATATATATATATATATATATATATATATATATATATATATATATATATATATATATATATATATATATATATATAGCGATTAGCGATAGCGATTTCATTTTTGTACAGGTGTAAAACCTCATTAGGCTATTTGAATATCCTACCCAGTTCAAATGTCAGATGTCAACCCAGCCTACTATGATTTCAGGAATAGGGCTGGTTCTCTATATTTCGCGATGCGTTAGAGGTATCAAAAAAAGTTACTTTGAAAAATTAATCAGAATTCAATTTTAACTGCAGATACCGAGTTTCAAGAGATAATTTTTACTTTTTTGTAAATTTTTAGACAGAGTCCAAATTTGTCATCAGAGTTTAACTGGTAGATTGCCATGGAAAAAACAAATATCGCCAATATCAAAATAAAACAATAGTACGTGATTTATTCAACTTAACTTAAACATAAACTCTAACAAAAGTGCAATTAAATTGAATATAAAATTATTAAACGTCAACTAGCCAACCTTCAAGCCTGATGCATTTTTCGATCCGTTTACGATAATCGCTGGCAACTTTTCTTAGTTCTGCTATATTTATTTCACGGCAAGCCTGCCTTATTTTCTCGCAAAGTTCCTTGTGACTCTGTGGCCTTTCTTTCTACAACTTATTCTTAACAGATCCCCAGAAATAGAAGTCTAGTGGCGTAATATCAGGAGATCGAGGAGGCCACTTTTCAAGAGGATTATTCCTGTGACTTGATTTTATGAGTTTATGTAGTTTAATAAATTTTTTTATGTATTATTTGTGCAACCTGTGCAGGCTTAGCCTGTTTAGTTTGTGATAACTTCTTATTGGTGATTTTTTAACTGTTTTCTTTTTTGTATTTTTTTGTGTGTTTGTTGCAGATATTTTGTAATGGTTTGCACACATATTTTATGTTTTTTTATGACAAACACATGTGCCTTTGTACAGCAGCTAAGTGGAATAAAACTATCTATCTATATATATATATATATATATATATATATATATATATATATATATATATATATAACATATAAAAATTAAAACTGACGCCGGATATGTGCTCTGTGGGGCCTAATTAGCGCTCATTTGAAGAAATTTGTTTCCAAATTCAAAAGTCGGGATCTCCTCATTAGTGAATTTTTTTAAGAAAATTCACTGAAAGTAATTTAGATTAGGGGGGCTCCAAAGAATCCCTCCGAAAATTCACTAAAGGGCACTGATAATAGAATTCAATTTTTTGTTGTGACGGTAGCACATATTTCTCGCCAAACTGACCACTCGTTCTAATTTTATTTCAAACCAATTCCACCGACTGTTATTTTAGATTCAGCCAATGGTAATTCAATGTTTGCAAACACGCTGAATATTGCTACATGCTAGTGTGAACGAACAACTGTAAGTTGTTTGATTTACTGAAACCACAGGTAAATACCATTGTTTAACCACATCTGTGTATGGCTAGTCGAAAATATTTGCGTATGTTCTATACCATTGTTTATGTTTCTGGTCCTTGATAATTTGTGCAATTAAAACTGGTTTGTTGGCAAACAAAATGTCAATGATAAATCTTTGATAAAGCTTTACAATCAACGTGAGGAAAGTGTGGTCAATGTATTTTTTAGTTTAAAAAATATTGCACTGTTAGTTTGATCAATACCGTCTCAACGTTTTAGTTTTACAAGGTCAAATTCCTCATTTGTTACTATTAGTGAATTTTCTGTAAAAAAAGTTCACTATTGAGGAGATGCCGACTTCTGAATTTTAAAATATATTCTTCAAATGACCGCGAACTAGGCCCCTTACAACCCATATCCAGGGTCAGTTTCAATTTTTATATGTTATATATATATATATATATATATATATATATATATATATATATATATATATATATATATATATATATATATATATATATATGTATATATATATATATATATATATATATACGTATCACACCGATAACTCAAACAATCATGGTCCGATTTTGATTACAGACCTTCTTTTTGCAAGTGGATTGGATAACTTTGTTAGTCAGGAAAATCGGCCTAGGTTTTCCCGGAACATTTTGTATTTTCTTTCGAAAAAAATTTATATTTCCGGAAATAACAAAATAAGGGCAACCGAATTTGGCATGCTGGTCTCTGTCATAAAGTGTATCCCGCGTACCAAAATTCCGATCTCTATATTAAAAAACGAAGAAGTTAGAGGTAAATTAATTTTTAATTAATTAAATATGATTCAAGAAATTTCAAACGTCAAAATTTATTGGGTACGAATGAGAGTGAAAAATACTACAAGAAATGACTAACAAGCTCCTTTCACTTTTCAAAGTCAAATGACATCTAAACGGTTTTTGTTTAATTATTAACAGATGCGACTTTGCTATTTGTTTCCAAGGGTTGCTTATATAAATCGTGACAATTGCCAATTTTTATTACTTTTTATTGCAAATTTTGAAACGTTGATTCAGTACGTTCTTCGATAGCTCAAATTGTTCACGTTTAATTTAACGGTTGCGTGTACATCAGGGTGTTAGACAGTAAAGAAAACATTAACGCGGGTTAATTAAATGAATTTATTACACAATGGGAAAAGTTACACAGACAATAATAAACAGAAGCGGTGTAATACAAAAAAATACCTTTCTTTCCTGGGACGTCGTTGATGGGTCGAACGAAGGAACCGCTCGATGTGCTTCGGGAACCTCCGTTCTTCACAGAGTAAATAACTTGTTGAACAGTAAGGAGCAGCCTAATTTTCTAGTAGCCTCAGTTTGTACCACTTAAATGGGAACGAGGCGCCGCCTCGCCATATGGTCCATGTGGTTTCCAACACTTTTCAGAAGGGCACGTAGCTGCTACGGGCCTATCTGCGCCCAATGCCCAGGGGACAACGAAGGACTCGAACTGATGAATGTGAACTATAGAACGATGGTGCTCTTGCAGAGTTCTTGATTCTGAAGTCTTCTCGGCTCTCGGGGTCGAGAAGGGTTAGGCGGCCTCTCTAGCCAATCAGACCGCCGTTCGAAAAGGTAAATCTCCAGGGTGTCATCTTCAGTTTGACCATCATTGCTTGACGTGCCCAGAGTGACCAACTGTATTTTGGTGTCCATAGTCAGCATGTGCGTGTGTCAAAAAGGTGTCGTAAATGACGACGGAACAAACTGTCTTATAATTTTTTAATTCAAAGAGTGTTCAAAATTTTTTCTTTACAAAATTTGTTCATAAAGATTACTTTTTCTAAATATGCAAAAAAATAGGTATGTTTCTGAAAAAAAAAATTGACGATGTCATAACTTCAGTTTTCAAGTTTGGAAAATATGCAAATTATGTTTAAAATGGACCCTGATGAGTCTAATTTAAGAACCTTTCTTCAAATTTATTGCCTTGTTCTTTCTTCTCTAATAATTGAGCTAAGACATGGAGTTTCCCTAACCCTGCACATGCAGAAGCAAATAGCTTCTTCGTAGAGCATGCTGTATTAGTGAATTTATTAGTGAATTAAAAAAAAATTCACCAATACTACTAATTTTCTTTAAAAAAATCACTAATGAGGAGATCCCGAGTTTTAAATTTTTAAAAAATTTCTTTAAATGAGCGCTAATTAGGCCCTCTGGAACACATATCCGGGGTCAGTTTGAATTTTTATATGTTAATATATATATATATATATATATATATATATATATATATATATATATATATGATGCATGTTTATAAGAAAAACATCTGGACGCAGCAAGTGAGTTTTGGTAGCGAATTTTCATTAAATCGTTTAAATTTCAACAACCAATTTGGTAATTTGGTAACGTAAGGTTTGTTGGTTAGGAAGCCAACATTTAAGTTTATTTTCGGAAAATTTTTGTACATTTTCAAACCATAAATAATTTTGACATTGTCTCTACTACATATGCTATACCGGTAATCAGATTCATGCCTGCTCGCATTTGCTATTAAAAACATTTTTATGAAAATTCACTTCCAACGCACTTGCTGCGTCCAGACTTTTATAATAAGTAACAAGTAAAATATTGTCACGTGTTTAAATTATTTTGCAGCGATGTATTTTAATTTAGCTAAATATTGGTATATTCAAAATCTTATAATAGGCGATATTGCAATTTGCTGAATATTTATTTCCCATCAAATTTCAAAAACGTTATTCATCAACTTTCCACGGAATTCATTGTCATAAGTTCCGATAAAACTTAATAAACAACTCGGTAACTCAATAAAAGGGTGACATAATGAAAATTGGAAAATTGTTTGCAAACACAATAAGGCCTGTATGTAAATTTAAGAGCTTAAGACAACATTGGCGGTGAAAAACTTGAAAATTGAATAATTCGTTCTTCGAGCCAAAACGTTCCTCGACAAAAGCACCATCATTCTAACAAAAGTGCAAAAAACTGTAACTTTGCAACACTTTCAGAAGGAGCGACTAGCCCGCCATCTTGTTAATTAGTAACATTCTTTGCATTAACAAGAATGCCATTAAAGACGGAATAATATTTTAGGGGTGTACGACCGCAGATGTTATAAATATGAAATTACCAGAGACCGACTTAATTCCATTTTCAAACTTCTCCCGGTTTTTACTCACAACCAAATCTGTGATACAAACGCTCAGACCCGAAGCTGTTATTTCTTCATTAAGCACTTCAGATGTTCCCCCTGCATTCACATAATGGAGTCATCTCCTTTCGTTTAATATGTCTACCTTTCTCGAGTTATAAATGTATGAATTAAATTATTTTCTTGAGCACATTCCCTTCTGCCTCTTATTACATCGGAAATATACTTTTGTATTAAGGTCTTTATGATGAATTTTAAATGTTCGTTTTCGTCCTCCCGTTGGCTTAAATATTTTTTTGTGCTTACTGCTATTTAAACAGATTTGGAGAAATTTGCTTTTCAAAAGCCTCGATAACTCAATTTTTATTTTCCAAAAGTTTCCAAATGAGCTGCTTTTATGACCCCTAGGAGACATATACGGTGACAGTTTTACTTTTAGTGCATTTTTATTTTAAAAAATTCACTAATAGATAGGTATCGATGGTGAGACATTTTTTTCAAATAAGCGCGAGCTATGACCTCTGGAACCCATATCCGGGGCCAGTTTCCATTTTTGTATGTTTATATAATATATATATATATATATATATATATATATATATATATATATATATATATATATATATATATATATATATATATACATCGGAAAAGTCTAGAGATATTTTTAAAAATGCACGTATTTTTTTCATGATATGATTTAAGAAGAAAACAAAAAATATATACATATATATATCGTGAAGCACACTATTTTAAGAATTTTTCAAAAACGTCCGAGCATGTGAGAAAAAAGTTTAATACAAAGTATGACCTCCGCGTTGAGTAATTACAGCTCTACATCTATTGCTCATAGACAAAATGAGATTGTCAAGGACTCCTTGTGGTAAACGTGCCCACTCTGCTGTCAGAAGCTCCTGGAATGTAAACGCATTGTTGATGTTACCCATATGTAGAGTAATTCTTCGTTGAATCATATCCCAGACATGCTCTATCGAATTCAGGTCCGGGGATTGTGCTGGCCTTGGTAAAACTTTAATTCCTGCGTTATCCAACCAGTTGGTTACCATGCGTGCGGTATGTGGACGGGCATTATCATGCATTAAACGGAAGTTTTGACCAACAGAGCCTGCAAATGTATGCACGATGGGTTGAAGAATGGTATCCAGATATAGCTGACCTGTTAGGAAACGATTTGGAAAAACGAGTTCAGTTCTGCCGCCAATAATTATTTTGCCCCATGCTATTATTGTACCACCTCTGTATGTGTACACTTCCTGAATATGTTTTAAGCGTTCCGCATTTCCAGATCGTCTCCACACCCTTATTCGACGAGAATCCGGATGGAAACCTAACCTAGATTTGTCTGTGCATAAAACTGTAGCCCAGTTTTCTGCAATCCAATTCATATAATTTTGACACCAGTCCAATCTTGCAGCGCGATTGACTCTGGGAATAGGTGGACATCTGAGTGGACGTCTACTAGAGAGGTTTGCTTCGTGAAGACGATTTCTTACAGTATCTCGGCTAATGGGTATATTATGCGCCTTTGCAGAGTCGTAACCAATTCAGGTGCCGTAATTGTAGGCTGCCTTCTGGCAGTTAAACATAAAAATCTATTCTGACCTGCCGTCGTTGAGCGTCCTTGTCCTGGATGTTGCTTGGCCGGACTGCCAGTTTCCCGAAAACGCCTCCATCAACAACTTATCACACTTCGAGAAACACCCATCCGCTCAGCTACTTCATTTTGTTGCATCTCCCCTTGAAGAAGGCCTACCGCTCGATTCAATTCGTCTAAATCCAAATGTCGCAGTTCCACGGTAAAACACAATATTTTATATACAGCTACTAAACAACAACTGAGGAACGACTGAATTCGAAACTAAATTCAACGGTACATATGAAAATTCTACTTTTATCATATATCGGATTTATCAATTTTGGTATCATTTTAACTTTTTTTTAACAACAGATGGTTATATATTGAGTGATTGATTAAATACATACACCGTGAGTGCAATTTGACCGATTCCAAAATCAATTTATTTCCTTTTTTGTATTATGTAAAAATATCCCTAGACTTTTCCGACGTGTATATATATATATATATATATATATATATATATATATATATATATATATATATATATATATATATATATATATATATATATATATATAAATTGACCAATTCTAAAATAAATTTGTTTCCTTTTTTGTATTATTTAAAAATATCCCTAGACTTTTCCGACTTGTATATATATCCAACCGATAACTCAACAAATAAATAGCCGATTTCGATCAAACTCGGCAAGCGCCTTTCTTTTATTGATGGCTTGTAAAAGTTCGTTAGCCAGAAAAATCGGACAAGATTTTTGGGGAAAATGTTGAGTTTTCTTTCCAAAAAAAAAATTCTCTCCGAAAATTACAAAGATATTTTAATGAAATTTGATGGGTATATTGCCTTGTAAAAGTCCTTGCTACGCACCAAAATTTAACTTTCCAAGTTTATAGAAAATTGAGTTATTCAAATTTTGAGTTTTTTTTTCGAAACATTTTTTTTTCTCCGAAAATTACAAAGTTACTTTAATGAAATTTGGTGGATATATTGTCTTAAAAAAGCCGTACTAGGTACCAAAATTCAACTTTCTAAGTTTATAGAAAATTTAGTTATTCAAATTTGAAACACTTAAAAAAAATCAACTACTATAACGCACTTGCTGCGTCCCGAACTTTTCTATATATGTTTATATTCAAACAGGTTGAATAAGTAATAATAATAATAATATATTTGAGCAACGTGATAGAAAATATATACACAATAAATGTATGGCGGTTAACAACAATATGCAAAAGCAAACACACATATAAACTATATTATAAGAAAGAACACTTATACAGATATATAAGGTCTTAGATGAATAAAATTGATATCTTAAAATATAATCTGGCTAAAAATAGTACATTTGATCTCAACGAGTGCATATACTAAATAATACTGTGGACGGAGCAAGTGCGTGGTGAAAGCGAATTTTCATAAAAATGCTTTTAGTTTGAATTATGTGTTGTTTTAATGTTAGCATGCATCTAATTTGGATACCGGTATTTCCTATATAGTATAAATAAAATACCATATTTCATCAAAATAACTACATATTGTTTGAAAATGTACATTAGTTTTCCGAAAATAAGCTTAAAATGTTCCCGAAAAAAATGGTTTCCTAGCCAACGAACCTTAAGTTAATAGCAAATTGAGTTATTGAAACATTCAGCATTAAAAATTCGCTAACCAAACGCACTTACTGCGTCCCGATTTTTTTTATTACAAACATGCATTATATTTCGATAAAAATGCAAGAATATAATAATATAAGCAGTGCTCAATTAAAAACAAAAGTAAATTTGTATCACCAACGACTTATGGGCCACGCCGTTTTTATAAAATAATTTTATTAGATGTATCTTAAGACACCCTATAATTGACATTAACTATTTTCTCCGTATCTTGTATAATAACGGATATATTGAAGATTACCGTAGAAATGCGTCCACCTGTATATTACATATATAAGCAGATAAAAACTAAAATTAACACCGGATATGGGTTCCAGGAGGCCAAGTTTGCGCTCATTGGAAGAAACCTTTTCAAAAGTCGCGGTCTTCTACTTTTTTTTCTACGAAAATTTGCTAAAACTTATACTTTGACTGTTAAACCATAAATTCTATAACTAAAACTACTGCTAAAACACCAGAGCAAGGGTTTATTTGAAATGAATTTTGTGCAAATATTTTAGTAAAATAAAGCACAATGAGGGTTGAAGCTGAAACTTAAAGTTTTGTAAAACGCACTTCTTGTCACATTTTGTCTGCATAACCCGTATTCGGGTCAGGCCTTTGCCCAAAACTTGCCAATTTTGACGTTTCAAATCTCCACTTTGACGTTTTAAAAAGAAAAGCAATAAAATTTTCAAACTTTTTCTGCTATTTCCTAACCTATTTAAGCCAAAACTTTTTGTTATGGACACGACATATTTTGGTGTTGTGCGTTTGTCTGGTCACCAGTGGCACCCAAATGTATTTTTAATGCCTATAACTGTTTGTGTTTATCTAGAAATATAAGTTTTGGTACATAGTGTACTTTTTATAAAGTAGGCCTATGCACTACATTTAGTTTCTATAGCTTTGCTATTTTCGGTAACACAAAAATGTTCCAATTTTCCTGGCTAGAGAACTCATCCAAACCACTTACAAATGAAACGCAATTTGATCAAAATAGGCACATTATTTTTTGAGTTGTCGATGTGAGATATATATATGTATATATATATATATATATATATATATATATATATATATATATATATATATATATACATCCCTGTATATTCTCAACATAATACAAAATACGATGAACCCGGAAACCATGCATCATCAGTTTAGTGACATGTGCAAGAGTGCTGATTAAGACGTTCGCATTTATGTTAATTCTATAAAACATTATTTCGTTCAATCGCTTACGAAAAAAGTAATTATATATATATATATATATATATATATATATATATATATATATATATATATATATATATATATATATATATATATACATCCATAAACCTATAAAAATTGATCTGCCCCCAGATATGTGTTCCAGAGGGCCTAATTCGCGCACATTTGAAGAAATGTTTTCCAAGTTCAAAAACCGAACTCACCCCATTATTGAATTTTTTATACGAAGATTCACCAAGAAGAATGACAACAAGCAAGGATCAAATACCATCTTTTAAAAACTGTTCAATGCTATAGTAAGATTTTGTCTTTAAAAATGCTTCAATTTCATTTTCAAACTACGTTTGTTCAAGTTTTTAAAAACATTTGGCAATTTATTGAAACATTCTACTCCGATAAAATAGGGAAATTTTACAAATCTAGCAGTGGGATGCTAAGGGGGCCTCAGTTCTAAGAAATTTCTGGTAGGGTAAGAATGAATGTCAGTATTTCATTCAATTGAAGAAAGCTTGTTTTAAATAAGCAACAAACACTTCATCCTTCTGATCACACTAATTTTGGTAGCGAAACGATCGTCAGGTCTAAAAACTACATTGTGATGAATTAGGTTCTCCTAATTGTACTTATCAGTGCTAACCACAAGTACCAATCGTCACTCATTATAGTTAATAACAAATGGTCGAAAAGAAACGGTTGGGTTAAGACCAAATATTAATCTTAAGATCCTTTTCTACTGTATAAATATTCGGTCATACTTGAGTACACCATATTAATAAATACATGGTATGACAAGACTGAAAACTAATGGACTGATTCAAGTGAAATTTGTCAGATAGAAAAGACACGGTTGGTTTAAGACCAAATATTAATCTTAAAATTCTTTTCTACTGTATAAATATTCGGTCATACTGGAGTACACCACATTAATACACACACGGTATGACAAGACTTATAACTAATGGACTGATTCAAGTGAAATTTGGCAGATAGAAAAGACACGGTTAGTTTAAAACCAGATTTTAATTTTAGGATCCTTTTCTACTGTATAAATATTCGGTCATACTGGAGTACACCACATTAATAAACACATGGTATGACAAGACTGATAACTAATGGACTGATTCAAGTGAAATTTGGCAGATAGAAAAGACACGGTTGGTTTAAGACCAAATATTAATCTTAAGGTCATTTTCTACTGTATAAATATTCGGTCATACTGGAGTACACCACATTAATAAACACATGATATGTCAACACTGATAACTAATGGACTGATTCAAGTGAAATTTGGCAGATAGAAAAAACACGGTTGGTTTAAGACTAAATAATAATCTTAAGATCCTTTTCTACTGTATAAATATTCGGTCATACTAGAGTACACAACCCCAATAAACACATGGTATGACAACACTGATAACTATTGGACCGATTCAAGTGAAATTTGGCAGATATCTTTCTTCTGTAAGTCGTTTAGACGAGTTCTTTATCCAGGAAAATCGGACCAGACTTAATGCGAAAATTTTGGGTTTTCTTTCAGTCAATTTCAGTATCTTCGAAAGTAACAAAGCTTTGACAACGCAGTTTGGTACGCCTAAAAAGTATAGTATACATGTGTGGTTGAAAACCGAATAAAGAAGGCTTCGGACTCCAACTTTAAAAATCTAGGACCGTATTTAAAACTATTAAATTGCTGATGATTTCTCAGAAACCACATTTTAAAATCAAACTATGTTAAGGATACCCTGGAGAACTAAAAAAGTGGCAATAACAATGCTTTTTGTTTTTCGATATCTTTTCGATTAACTTCAAAAAGTTAAGAACGAAAATTTAAAAAATCAGTTTTTTTCAAAACATCCAGAAAAGCCAAGAAGATAATTGATATTTGCGAGCGCCGCTTACGAGGCCTCCTTATTGCCCAGCTTTTTCTAGTTCGGCCGACGGTGTATTTCTTGCTGTTTCCGAGATCCCCATGCTGCTCATTATTACGTGGTGCACCTTGTATACCAATGTTAAGGTTCCCAAATTAAAATAAAAAAGTTATGGGCACTTAATGACAAAAAAAAATTGCGCCGCTGGAGATCAGAAGAGGGAATAGGACCAATATGTTTGTGTGTTAAACAAAATCTATTGTATATTACAGACAAATATTATGTTTTCTATTTCATTCCTAAACGTCACATGGTCTGGGATAGACATAATCAGATACTCAATGAAAGGCTGATCCAGATAGTAAATTTATTATTAAAACCCTACGCGTTTCAGCTACCTAATAGACATTCTCAGGGGCAAATCTAAAATACAATAAAAAGGTCTGTCAGAAAACATTGTTTTCTGGAATGGCAATTTTGCCGGTTGAAGCACAATGATCTCAAGGTAAACACTACAGACATCATCAAGGTTAAAAATCTACAGTCAAACAGTAAACAGGTTAAAAGCAACAGTAAAAGCCAAAATTTACAGTAAAAACTACAGGCTGCAGCTAAACAATCTAAAAAAGCTACATTATAGTCAAAAAACATGCAGTCAAAGCAGGTTAAAATTATCAGAATAAAATAAAAGCAAATCAAGCTTATTGACAAAATGTAAAAGTCAAATGTGAAATTTAATTTGAAAATTGAAAAGTTGTGGAGTGAACTGACAGAGCAAACTTAACAGAGAACTCTTAAGGAGTTTGAAAATGTATAAAGTTAATTAAGGAAAACAAAATGGCATCAGTACTTACTTTCTAATTCTTGAAAATTTGAGTCAAAACTATACACAGGTTGACAATGTTGGGATTTTTATCTGTTATACCAGAGGTAGTACAACAACGCACCCGAATGTGCCAGAAAATCGATTAACGGTGTAATCCAATCAAGATAAAACGGTAATTTAACCACAAAACAAAAGTAAAAGTTGACCATTTGTGAAAACTCCAGAGAGCGGATGGCGCTGACTCGACGGCAAAACGAAGAACTAAAAACAAAGGACAGAACAGCAGATATGTCAGAGACTAAAAGTGAAGGGAAGGGGAGACACAGAACAGCTATCTTCATAGGCATCATAACTCTGGCCATAGAAAAACTATAGACTTTTGGTGGCACTAGTTCACTAAATGATTGTACAGTGAAGGAAAGTTCGATATGTCGGTGTTGGGCAGGTTTAAAACTTCATCATTAGAGCATTTGACATGTTTGAAAATCGCCTAAGATAAATTGTTCAACTCCAAAACTTGAGTGATGTAAAATCTTAGCATCAGTGTTCTTATTGAATCAGTCTCTCTTAAATGACAACCAAAAACTGACGTGTCATTACTGACCTGATTTATTCTTCTGAGGTGTTCTGACACCCTGGTGCCTAATAATCTTCCTGCTCTCCCGATGTTAATAGCATTGCAATCGGGGGCACCACATGTTAAACGATAAACACCTGACTTCTTAAGGTCTGGAATATTGTCCTTGTTATGGATGAATATATTAATGACTGTGTTCGTGGATTTGAACGAAAATGTTTAACCTTAGATTTTTAACCTTGTTAACGTCTGTAGGGTTTACCGTGAGATCATTGGCACAATTGCCTATCAGACAAATAATGTTTTCTGACAGACATTTATATTGTATTTTAGATTTGCCCCTGAGCCTGGCTACTAGGTAGCCGAAACGCGTAGGGTTTTAATAATAAATTTACTGTCTGGATCAGAAGCCTTTCATTGAGCATTTGATTATGTTTCCTAAGCGCTTATATAATTATCGTAAAAAAATGCGTAGATCATTTCTATAATTATTCGCTACCATAAGGCACTTGCTGCGGCCAAACTTTTTTTACATTGGGGGATCAATGGTAATAAAACAAGTCAATAAGTTTTCGCTGGAGCTGTTTTAAACATGCAACCAGCTCACGGTTCCTAAGTCCAGATCTCAAGTACGAATCCACCGCAAACTTTATAGTCTGCAGGTTGTTCACTTAGCGTTTTGTTAATACTAAAATATTAATTACAGCCATTACATGAAAGTAAACAAGATAGCGTGCCAAGATTCTTCGTAATGTTGGCATTCCATGAGTACAGTCCTATTAAAACTGTGTATTTGTGGAGGATGCAATTATTTCACTCAGCATAAAGGGACTGATCTATGGATAACATTCACGCTACCTGCATCTAGAGAGCCTTAGTTTCTAACAACCGACCACTTCAACTTTCTAATTTAATTTGTGCCTAGTATTCTGTTTTCCTTGGGCGGTGTAGAGCGTGAACCTCATGTAGTGAATAAATTCATTTCCTCAGTTAATATTTTTAATTACAGAATATGGGAAACTGGGTCATTTTCTATTTTTGATGGAAACTTGGTGGCTTAAAGTTTGACTCTAACCCTCCAATATTCAATAAGTTGCGTTAGAATGGTGGGCTTGTAACACCTTATTTACAAGACGTTTGTACTGCTTCTAGTGAGTAATGAGAGCTAGTTTCTTCTAATTATCAGGGCTACCAGGCAGAATACCCACCAAATGATAGAACACCTTACTTATATGGACAAGAATTTTTGGGAAAAGCGATCTAGATATAAAAGAGTTCATTAACAATTATAACGAAGATTTATTATTTTCTATTATTTCTCCGGCGAGTAGTCGATTCACATGAGTCTCAAAGAGCATGTAGACTTTGGGCACTAGTTAATCACTCACACAAATTACACAAACTAGGAATCGAAATAAGCATGTCAGTTCAAGTAGATTTATTTTAAAAAGTAAAAGCTTTAGGCAGGACAATTAAATTTGTAATTAAACAAATTTGTATCATTTTAAAATCAACATAAATAAATTGAATGCAATAAAAAATACCAATTAAATTTCAATTAAAAAAAAAAAATTACATGAAGCTGTCCTGCATGTTCAGAAAAAGCTAACTATAAACAAATGTTGAAAATTTACATAATCCAAAGGCAAAGTGAATTTAAATTAATTTTATAGTTACGATACAGTGAGGCATTTTATGAATGCAAAGATGAGACGTTATATTAAAAAAAATGAAGCAATAGTTAGTTTTCGCACTTTTTTTACACTTAGCTTGGATTCCGATATATATGCTGCTATCTCCTGGTTTCTATGTGCACTGTATACATATGTGCTCAACTGGAATCTGTGTCTTGCCCTCTTCATGGATAATTCAGTTGTAACGGTGGGCATTAGAGTGCGTGCTTCTGCTACGGCTATTGCAGGTGTGGCTTTGAGTGCTTATTGCCTTCTTCAGAGTTCATTATGTTACTGCCTTACTTAGATAACTTGATATGGTTGTTTGGAAGCTAATTTATCAGAGTTCATTAGATCATGGTGTGGCTAATTGCTCACTGCCTCCTTCAGACGACTTTTCACTGCCTCCTTCAGATGACTTGTCACTGCCTCCTTCAGACCTGATTCAAACATGTGGATTAGTACTGTTCTTAAACAATTCAAATCTCCCGCGATGTGACAGTGTCTTTACAAAAACTAATTAAATGCTTTATGCATAAAGCCTAAAATATTACTTGACATATAATTAAAGACACGTCACATGCAGAAGAACTAAACTCATGTTTAGCCATGCAGTCCCTACAAGAATAAAATTTAATAAGGTGAAAATAACTTATATCAAAGGTACTTACCCAGGAGTAAGACTTTGTAGCTGTCTAGTGTGCCATGATTAATTGCTTGATGGTTAAACAAGTTTAATTAGAAAAGAAAGAATCGACGGATGGAGTATCAATTTATAGGTTGTGATAAGAGAACAAGCTGTCAACACTTAGTTACCTTAGCAGGCTGCAAGTTGACCAACAGTCATAGAGCATGGAACTCTATGTGATTGAACAGAGATGGAGAGTGCTACGTCATAATTCTCAAAAGAGGTATTGAATATAAAATGGGGGTAGGCAGTAAATGAAATAAATAAATAAATGTAACGTTTACGTTACACAGTAACAAGCCAAGGCATTTGATACAAATTGCACAGGAAATAGCTCAGAAACTACTACATATTAATTTATCAATTAATCTTTGTTAAAATACCTAGGTATAATACACGTAAAGGTGTATTATCAGGGTACTCCGGATACTGGAACATTGGAATATATGACCAGTTGCAGCAACAACACTTGACTAGGGGTTCATACTGAAAGTGTTTATTAAAAAATTGACTAAAACATATATATATATATATATATATATATATATATATATATATATATATATATATATATATATATATATATATATATATATATATATATATATATATACATTGTTATGGTAAATAATAAAATACTAAAATCTAAAACAGGGGGCATATTTTACGTATGGTATGTCACACGAAATGGAGTGCCGATGCTTATGTGGCACAACTGATATACAGGGCCTTTATACGAGCTGTTTCAGATTACGGGTGTTTCTTGTATGATCAATCAGCTAAAACGCATTCAAATAAGATCAATACGATCGAAAATAAATGCGTGAGACCGGCATTAGGAGTCTTGAAAAGTACATCAACAAGTAATTTGCTGGTAGAGGCTAATGCCATTGCTTTAGGATATAGGAGAGAAGAGTTAGGAATAAAGTTTATGTTCAAATTATATGCAAGAAACAGCCGGGTCATTTTTAAGTTGGAACACCTTTACAACCTTCCAGCCATACATAGATACTGGCAACGTAAAACCACTCTTATTCATAGCCAACAGTCACACAAAAAAAAGTGACAACCTTCAATAACCAGTTATATAAAAACGACGCTCAGCCCTACTAGGAAACCTACTGGGAAGTATTTCGGCATCTTCGAATGGATTTCCTACAAGAGTATTCAAAACATCCAGAACAGAAAAGAAATGATTTTTTTATGGATGATCTGAAGAAGATAAGAAACGAGACCACTTGTCAAGTATATACCGATGGTTCTAGTACCAAGGAGGGCATAAAAACTCTTTAAGCTCGATCCATGTATATCAAATTATACTGCAGAACTGATCGCTATAACAAAAGCCGGTAAGTATTCACCAAAAACAGATTGTATATCATTTTTTATTATTACCGATTGTAAAAGTGTGTTGCAAATGTTAGTAAATATAAAAAATAAAATCTCTAGCAGCTATTGATACTTTGAGTTATCAAAATAATTAAAAATACTAATCTCCAGTGATAAAACAGTGAAGTTCGTTTGGTGTATCACATTGCGGAATTGTCAGTAATGAAATTGTAGACCAACTTCCAAAAAAGGCAGTCGAAGATGGCCAACCGACTGGATATATCTGTCCAGTGCAAGATTTTCTAACAGTAGGGACAAAATCTGCTTGTCCGTTGCGATCAGAACGATCAGAATTGCCAAAAAAACTAGGTTTATCAGTCGCTTCTATAAGAAGTATTTTGTAGCACAAATAGTAGACTAATATTCAACCATGCCATGTTTCCTTTATATAAATTTGAGATGGGATTAGTTGATAATCCGGGATGTATGTGTAGAGAAAGCGACGCACAGCATATGATTTTAGATTGCCTTTAAATAAACTAAACAAAATGAAGCGTGCGCGCAATCTGCTTAACAAGGGGTATGTACAAAGTTTTTCTTCATGTATTATATACCCTATAGTTGAAACCACCGCTAAAGCATCAGAAAAAGGGTCTATTTGAAATTCATTTTCTGCAAATATTTAAGTAAAATGAAGGATAGTGTTGGCTGAAGCTGAAACTTAAGGCTTTATAGAACACACTTCTTACAAACTTTCTGCTACATCGCCCGTAATGTTAGTTTCAAGTTATTTATTTAGAACATGTCAATTTTGATGTTTTGAATTGCCACTTTTTGACGTTTTAAGAATAAAGACTATAATGCTTATAACTTCTTTTGCTTTTAACGTAGGGATCCAAATTTTGGTAAATGCTTTTATTTTTATGACATAAATCCTCGTACCCAATATGGTTGCCCTAACTTTGTTATTTCCGGAGATTAAAAAAAAATCCGAAAGAAAACGCAAAATTTTCTGGGAAAAACTAGTCCGATTTTCCTGGCTAACGAAATTTTCCAAGCGACTTACGAAAGGAAGGTACTCACCAGGTTTTATCGAAATCAGTCCATTATTTTTTTAAGTTAGCGGTGTGACACATACATATATAAACACATATATATATATATATATATATATATATATATATATATATATATATATATATATATATATATATATATATATATATATATATATGTATATATATATATATATAAACATATAAAGTCTGAAACCGACTTCGGATTTGGGTTCCAGGGGTCCTAAATAGCGCTCATTTGAAGAAATTTTTTCAAAATTCAAAAGTCGCGATCTCCTCATTAGTGAATATTTTTAAAGAAAATTCATATATATTACATTACCTTATACAAGTTTTATATATATATATATATATATATATATATATATATATATATATATATATATATATATATATATATATATATATATATATATATATATTTATATATATATATATATATATAGTATTAAGTTTTTGTGACGGTAATAGTTGTATTTACTCTAAAAATTGTGGGAAAGCTGTCAGTTGCAAAATAAAACTTTTTAGTATAGGCCGAGCTTTCGAAAAAGTTTATTCCATTCTCAAGGCTACAACATGGAAAGAAAAAAGTTACAATTTACATGGTGAAAATATAAAAGATAAAATACTTACATATAACGTGAGTTTTACTACGACTAATTATGAAATAGCAAACATGAATAAAACCTTTTTGTGAATTTGAGAGAAGTCGAAAATTGCCAAACTGACATATGAAGCTAACTATTGTGTTTTTGAAATTTGTTTTTTGTTTTTGTCTGAACATAATCTCGACACTGGCCACAATATAAATGTTAGTAATGTTTCTATTTTACACTGTGAAACCTTAAGTAATAAAAGAATGTGTTTAGAAGAATTTGAAATTAGTTTTAACATTCGGCAGCCGGCGTTCGAGGTGAACGGTAGTTAAGCGAATACGTAGTGAAAATCGTGTTAAAATACGAAGTGTTTTGGTGTTTTTAAGTGAAAATGTATACAAATAAAACAGGCGAACCGCCTGATCGCGGAAGATTAGAATCTAATCCTGCAAAAACAGATTGGTATGAAAAAACACAAGAAATGTCCCAGGATATAGAGATGAATTACGAAACTAATAAGGTAGGAACAGAAAATCAAAATAAAGCCATAGGCGAAAAAAAAGTTTCAAATAATATCAATAAGGATTTGGTAAGTGAAGTTTTTAATTCATTAGTAGAAACTTCAAATAAAAATGTAAATGAAAATATATGTAAAAATCCAATAAGCGATAAGCCGACTACAGTGGTCGATAAACAGTATAAAGTTGTGGATAATTTTTATGATAACAAGCATAGCGGTCCGTACATTGTATATATTCAAAATAACAATGGAAATATAGGTAAAAGTCATATCATAACGACTTCGAGAATTATACGTAATTCAGTACCTGAAATAGATCAAGACATTAAATCGATAGTTAGTGTAGGCCTGAACAAAATAAGATTAGAACTTAATAACGGAAAAAGTGCAAATAACCTAGTAAATTCAGAAATTCTTAAAAATAAAAATTATTACGCTTACATACCTCAGTATTTAACAAAAAGGCAGGGGGTAATTAAAAAAGTAGATTTAGATATCCAAGAAAGCGAATTATGCAACATAATAAAACCGCGCATAGGCGAAAATTTTCAGGTTTCTAGTGTTAGAAGAATGAACAGGCGTGTTCAAAATGGTGATCAGATTTTATACGTTCCAACACAGTCAATTCTAGTTACTTTTCAAGGTCAATATTTGCCAAAAAAAGTGTCGATAGAAAAAATCATTTTCGAGGTAGAACCTTACATTAGACGGGTCATACAATGCATGAAATGCTTACGCTATAACCACGTTAGCACACAATGTAGAGGAAAAGAAAGGTGCGGAAACTGTGGAGAAGAACATAGTAATAATCAGTGCACACATACAGGGACACCGGTATGTGTTATATGTCGGGGACCACATAAGGCCACTGACAGAAATAGTTGCCCAGAATTTCAAAAACAAAAATCCATCAAAAATATAATGAGCACGGAAAATAAATCGTATAAAGAAGCATCAACACAATACTCACAAAGTTACGCAAAAGTAACAAAATCACATGTAACTAACGTAGATAATTTTTCAGTCAACGGTGATGCCAAACTTCCCGCAACAAATTATACTTTTCCAAATTCTTTTACGCATTCACAAGCAAACTCTCAGTTTTATCCACAACCTGTAGTAAAACGCAAACGTACAGATATACTGCACGAAAATAAAATGGAAAACATACGACAACAACATCAAGAAATTGTGGCGCCAACAACATTCAGAACAACACCAATCATAAATCCCATACCCCCTAGATATAATCTACCAAAAGACGAAGATAAAACTGAAAAACTGGTATCTTTTTTTATAGAAACACTAAAAAACATTGGCACAGGTAACCCATTAGACAAAGAGCTGTTAGATAAACTTAGACTAGATATATCACGTATCGTACAAACCCAAAATACATATTCGCGCTGAAAATAATGCAATGGAATTGTAGGTCTTTAATGTCAAACAAGGGCAGCTTTGAAAGATATCTATTTGATAACTGTATTGATATTTCACTGCTTAGTGAAACATGGTTAAAATCTACATTCAATATTAAATTGTCAGGATATAGTATACTTAGAAAAGATAGGGCAGATGGATATGGTGGCGTAGCGCTACTAATATCAAATAAATTTGCCTTTACTCAAATTAACCAGTTTTATTTTGTGGATAACATAATGTGCGTAGGTGCAAAAATTAAACTACATCGTAACAAGATCGTTAATTTTTATTCAATATATATTAAACCTGGAAATAGAATTTCAGTTACTCAATGGGATACCTTTTTTAGAAGCTTAGAAAAACCATTTATTCTAGGGGGCGACTTCAATATCCACCATACAGCGTTGGGAAGTACCAGTACAGACTTAAATGGCCAAAACTTAATTTCAGCCATTGATGATAATCAACTTACTTATCTTAATACAGGTGCAGAAACGCGTATGACTAAGCCAAATAGTATTTCCAGGTCTGCAGTTGATATAACAATAACTTCAAACGCTTTAGCTCAAAATATTGAATGGAGTGTAAAAAATGAAACATTAGGGTCGGATCATTTTGTTATTGAGTATAAGTTTTTTATAGATAATACAAATAGTAGCGTAGATTCCTCGGAAAACAAAATAACAAACAAAAAATGGAATGTTAAAAAAGCTAATTGGGAACAATACAAACAAAAAACAGAGCAATTTGCAAAAAATGCCTTAGAAATAAATACAAACATAGGCTATGAAGAGTTTCTTCAAAATCTAAATCTAATAATTTCTGAAACTATTCCAGTGAATAAAGCTAAAAAAACAAAATTTAATAAAGCATGGTGGAACGAAAATTGTAAAATAGCAATTGATAAACGCAAGGTAGCATTACAATCGTATAAATTTAACCCTACAATGCAAAATTTTATAGAATATAAGAAATGTGCGGCAATAGCAAAACGAGTAATTTTAGATAATAAAAGAAAAACTTGGCAAAACTTTTGTAGTACACTTAATAGAAACACTAGAATAAAGGAAATCTGGAAAACAATAAAATGTATAAATGGCGTGCAAACAGACAACATACCCCGAAGTTTGAACAACGATTGGATGATAGAGTTTATGCAGCTACAAGCACCGGCTTGGGTGGAAGAAAACTCATTTGGAGGCGGTCCAATATCCAATATTAACATCGAAATATTCACCATACAAGAACTAAACCTTAGTCTTAAGAATAACAACAACACAGCTGCAGGGGCAGATAACATACATTACTCTATGTTGTACCAACTACCCCAAATAGCTAAGGATTTATTACTAAACGTAATAAATAAAATATGGCTATCAGAAGAATATCCAGAAAGCTGGAAAACATATCTGGTTATGGCATTTTTGAAACCATTTAGAGATCCCAACTTAGCCAAGTCATATAGGGGAATATCGTTAGCGTCCTGTGTACTAAAAACGTTGGAGAGAATGATCAAACGACGACTAGAGACTTGGCTGGAAAAAAACCATAAATTATCTCCAAATCAGTTTGGCTTTAGAAAGGGATATTCCACTGCAGAAAGTCTAACAAAGTTTACCACAGATATCAACATTTCATTCACCAACACAAAATCAACAGTGGCAGGATTTATCGACATAGAAAACGCTTATGATAATATAAACTTAAGCCTATTGTATGATAAGATGATATACTTGGGAATAGAACCAAACTTTGCCCGTAAAATTATAAAATTATATTTAAACAGAAAAATACATCTTCTAACAGCAAATGAAAATATCACTCCCAGAAGCACGTCAAGAGGAGTACCACAGGGCAGTATAATCAGTCCTCTCTTATATTTGATCTATACACATGACATAAGCAACAATATCAACATACAAGTATTACAATTTGCCGACGATATATGCATTTATGACACCAACTGCGAAATAGATAGGGGAATCCAAGAAGTTACAAAAGCTATAGAGCAACTACAACAATGGACGAACAACAACAACATGAACATATCAACCAAAAAAACTCAGCTATGTATATTTACGCGCAAGAGACAGCCACTGCCCACTACGGTCACTGTTAACAACACTGATTACCCCATTAAGGATAAGGTGTGCTTTTTAGGGGTGTTTTTGGATAAAAAACTGCTCTGGAGGGATCATCTTCAACATCTAACGACAAAAACTGAGAAAGCAATAAATATACTTCGTATGGTGTGTCACACAAGATGGGGCGCTGACACAAATGTAGCCTTAATGATATACAGATCATTTGTTAGAGCCATGTTAGATTACAGCTCATTCCTCTATGACCAAGCGGCGAAAACCCACCTCAATAAAATCAGTACCATCCAAAATAAATGCTTAAGGTTGGCATTAGGTGCACTAAAAAGCACTCCAGTTAATAATTTGCTAGCCGAATGTGGTGAGATGCCTCTTCAATTCAGAAGAAAAATGATAGCAATAAGATTTATATTAAAGTTACAAGCAAAAAACAGCCCAATCCTACTCAAATTGGACCAATTACACAAGCTCACAGCAAGACATCGTTATTGGAGTCAAAAAGCAATCCCACTTACAGTAGAAGCATATTTGTCTGCACTCAAAGTAAAGCCCGATATGTACACCTACGATACGCAGCCGTTTTACAATATAAAATATGAAGTATTGCAAAATGTACAAATTGACTACCTGCCAGATTACTCATACATAGCCCAGCCGTTAAGAAACAACATCTTCCAGGAAGACATTAGTAAATTAGTACCACCAAATAGCTGTCTGATATACACAGATGGATCAAAAACTGACGAAAAAACAGCATGTGCCTATTTTGCAGTCCAAGACGAAAATTCAAAAATTTTTAAATTGAACAAAAATATGTCTAACTACACAGCAGAATTGATAGCTATCATAGAAGCCCTGAAGTATGCCACCGACAGCAACGACAATTATATAGTAATAATTACAGACTGCAAAAGTGTACTACAAAAAATAGAAAACTTCAATAGTCATATTTGTAACAACTATTTATTTGGTGAACTTGCCAAGTGGTTACATATTCTAATGCTTAACAACAAAGTGGTGAGATTTATGTGGATTAAGGGCCACTGTGGCATTGTACCCAATGAAATTGTAGACAGGTTAGCAAAAAAAGCTTTGGAAGAGGGTCAGTCGACTGAGTATCTCTGTCCACTTGAAGATTTTTTGTCGAAAGGTCTCAAATATAGTAATAGATTATGGGCGGAGCAATACAGCAGAGAGACAAAAGGAAAGTTTTACAGAGATATTCAGCCCACGATACCTAGGGTACCATGGTTTAGAAATTGCTATTACGAAAAAAATTTTGTAACGATAATATGTAGGTTAAGGTTCAACCATGCTTTATTCCCAAGCCATAAATATAAAATAGGCCTTTCAGATGAGCCAACCTGTGCATGTGGGGAAGTAGGAAACGCGCAGCATGTTTTGTTGGAATGTACCAATAAATATAACATTATTGAAATTTTTATAGAATATATTAACAACTTAAATATAGTACAAAAACCATTTTGCATAACACAAATACTAGAGATGAAAAATATAGCATTATATAAAGTATTAATAGACCACGTGCACAGGTTGGCTTTAAAATTATGATAAATATATTTAGACGTAGGATAGAATTAAGGTAGTTTAGGTAGATATTCCCAGTGTTCAATCCCTTTATGTTCTCCTATTCTTATAGAGGTCTTCCTGTTTGTCTATAAAGTTGCCATGATAGATCCCTTGGCACGAAGACATGTGTCCCCTGTGCAATCCTGAATAAATAAAAAAAAAAAAAAAAAAAAAAAAAAAAAAAAAAAAAAAAAAAAAAAAAAAAAAAAAAAAAAAAAAAAGTGTGTATATATTTGTGTGTACATATGTCATATGTGTGTATGATTGTGTCTATATATGTGTATATATTATATATCAAACATGTATTGAGAAGTATGTTGTATGATAGGGTGTATGGATGGGAAAGATAAAAATGTATATATCATTACATAGAGTGATCCGACACTATTGTTTATTATCAATCGGTATCAGTTATCGGCTGGTCTGGAAATATTTGACTATACCTCCTAAACTGGAAAAATGAGCTAATGGCAAAAAGCCACAGCCATAATTCGAACAACAACAACAACAACAACAAATTAGTTTTAACGACAATTTAATAAACTTAAAGAAAGATAATAATTTTAGAAATCACTACCCATATTTATAATCCCTAGACAAAAACAAAAAGTCTGGACGCAGCAAATGCGTTATGGCAGTGAATTTTTATAAAAATGCTTTGAATATCAAATATGTCTTTTTAATGCAAGCAGTCATCAATTTGGTTACCGGTATAACCTATATAGTAGAAACAATGTACCATATTTTATAAAAATAACTTATTGTTTGAAAATGTACAAAAATTTTCCGACAATAAACTCTAAACGTTGGTTTCCTAGCCAACAAACCTTGAGTTAATATCAAATTGAGTTATTGAAATTTGAAGCATTTAATGAAAATTTGCTACCAAGACGCACTTATTGCGTCTTGAGTTTTTTTCTTACAAACACATTTTGATAAAAAATGCAATAAAATAAGGCTGCTCGAAAAAAAATTGTAGGGACTAATGGGCCAGCCGGTGATTGTCAAAATAATTTTATAAGATGCAGCTCAAGATACCCTATAATCAACTTACACAATTTTTTCTCGTCTCTTGTATAATAATAATTATATTGAGCTTTACCGTAGAAATGCGTCATCCTGTATATATGTAAGCAGATCAAAACTGAACGTAAACCCGGATATGGATTCCAGGGGGCCTAGTTTGCGCTCATTTGAAGAAATCTTTTTAAAATTCTAAAGTCGCGAATTAACAACACTTGTACTTAGGTTGCTTTTTTAAAAAATTTATTAAACTACTTAAACTATTTAACAACAAACTAGCATAGTTACTGCCTAAATTAATACTGAACAAATATTACACAAAACAGTAGCTTTATATAATAATCGGATAAGTGTTCGTTGCAGGTTCTCACGAGAACATGCAGATCTAGCTTCCTCTGATTTCGCACTGCTGGCACTATCTGCAACGGTCGGCATAATTCGTAGAATCTGCTTATGGGAACTGCTGCATGCAAATGTAACTTGATACCATCTACGTGACATATCGTGAGAAGCCATGTGTTGACTCCTCCCCCCATTAGAGGACGGAACCCTTGGGTTTCGGAATTCTTAAGGGATTTTCCGCTTCTGCTTTGCTTCTTTCATTCTGCTGGGCACATCTTCTTTTGACAAAAACTGTAATAAATATTGTTGCTAGAAGGATTAGTATGATGTAGAGTAGGATCGTCCAAACACTTGTGTGGTACAACGGAAGTCTAATTTTGTTGGGAATTCTACTTTTTATAGACTGCAGCTGAGTCCTGATGTTGCTTACGTCGTGCAAAGGGACGTTTTCCAGTTCCATTGCTGGCAATTCTTCTATGTTCATTTTGCTTTCTGGATCTTCTTCCAACTTTGGTAAGGAGAACAATTGTTGTGTCTCAACTGAGCTCTGCACTGTACTGTATCGTTTACCACCAATCGACAACTGACATCTTGGTTTGAGTGTCACCATATACGCGCCTTGTATAATTTGTGTGTTTTCTTCTCCCGAGCATTTGATTGACATCTTGGTTTCCTTTGGAGCCACCACCATAAACTGTGTGTTGCCATATTTGGAAACGATAGTCTTGGTAATTTTTACAGTCTCTTGTTCGCAATTATTGATAGGCTTTTGGAAATTAATTAGCCTAACTTCACAGGGAGGATCTTCACTGACATCTGCTATTGTATCTTCTGTACAGACATAGATCTCGTTCGTAAGCTCCTGGCAGGGGTTGTTTCTGAAGGCGTATTGTTGCTCATTTAGGATAAGGTACTTGGATCGAGGTATTATCATAGAGAAGCTGTTAGGATTGGTTTGTATAGGTAGGGAGTACAGTTGGTAGTAAATATAGTCAGATTTGTCTATTAGTGGAATATCAATTTGGAATATAATTTTATATCCTGTTTGGATAGACTTTATTTTAAATAATTTTTCATACAAAGATAAGTCATTCTTGCTTACTAATCTAGATTGTGAAATGTATTTTTCTATTACAGGAAGCTCTTTAATAATGAATTTTGGTTTGATGATAGAAGTGTGAAAAGTATTTAATTTAGAGAACGTTATAGCATTTTCAGTTGTTAATATTATCGATTCTATGACATTAAATAGGTTAGCGATTTCAGTCAACAGTTCTAGAATATGTGCTCGCTGGAGAACAGGCATAATATTAGTAGCTAAATCTTTAGTAATGTTTTGAAGTGCTAACATTCTTTTGACAATTTCTTTTTGATTATGAGTTAAAGTATTTACTGTTTGATTAAATTCGTTTATTCCATTTATCATAACAGATGTTTGTGCGTAAAATAGCTCATGCATTCTATTTTGATCATCAGCTAATAATTGAAGGGCTTTGTTGATTCTTTCGCCATCATCAGCATCTAGATTGCCAGTGATTGATTTAAAAACTGTACCCAAAGGGTTGAGTAAACCTCTCTTAAATCTATACTTATCAGGGAAAATTCTAAGGAAAGTTTCATTTATGTTATCTACAGTATAATTATGGGCGATTATAAAATTATGGTATTCAGATCTAAAATTATCACTTAAAGTATTGGCTATAAGATAATATTTATATTTAAGTTTACTGTAGTCAGTAAATAAAGGTTCCATATTATATACATGTATAAGGCGCCATACGTCATTTTGGCAATAGCTTCTACCTAACTTGCGAGGTAAAAACCCAGGGTTGTTCTTTAAATCTTCTAGTTGTGGCTGCCCTCCGCATGCCCACCTGAAAGGCGAAGATTTCTTAAATGAGTTACACATTGCTCGCCATTCTTGTGATTTATGAGTAAAGCTTTATTATGTTCTAAGAGGGATATTATAGTGTATGGGCCTGTATAGGGGTTTTTGTGCTTCTTGTGAAATCCAGGGGGTATCTTTTTATATATTGTTTGGCCCTCTTTAAATGGCTGATTAACTTCGACGTTAGTTCTGAGGAGCATTTTTTCTTTCGATTTTTCTATCCGATCTAATACGATATCATAAACTATTTTCATAAAATGTTTGTGTTTTTGGTTATATTCTTGAGTGAGTGTAACTTCGGGATCAAAGTTGAAGATTTCTGGGATGTATCCGAATATTAGCTCAAAAGGTGGTTTGAGAGTGAATGCTTGAATTGTAAGCTAGGATGCAGTAGGGTATCAAGTAAGGAGGTTTTAGATTTGGGTATTTTATTTTGAAAATTCTATAGTGTTCAATGAGTGTGCTGTGGAATCTCTCTACTGGGCTGTTAGAGTTGGGATTATGAGGTGTAGTTATTTATATTAAAATTGGGTGTTTTTCCTTCAAGATCGTTCCTTGTGATTTTAGTCAGTTGTTCTTGCTGCTAGGAACTTGAGGCGTAATGTCCGTAATGTGATATTATTATAATAATTTGGTCCTGTTTTAATAGTAGAATTGTTGAGTACGGTCCTGAATATAAACTCTTATCTAATGTTTATATATTTGTAGATTTTATTTACTTGTTACGATAAGTGTGTTTTTACGTCATATTAGTCAGTCTCTTAAGTCCTGTCTCGTTGTCATTTATCCGATTTTCGAGTTTTTAATTTATTTAGGTAATGTAATTCGATTGTTTATTTAATTTGCTTAATATAAACAGATTGTATTCTTTTTTGTTGCAATATTCACAAGTCCTAATATAATCTTTAATTTTCTTTCTCATCTTTGAAAAAGAGAATTTGTTTTTCATCTCTGCATAGGTTTCATCTATGTTTCGATGTCGCTTTTTAGTCTCATGACAAAACATGATTTTGTGTTTAATTTCTGATGCTGTTTCTAATTCTTCCAAATTGGGTATTTTTGTTTCAGAACTATTAATCGTATTGGAATTTTTAATTTTTATGGGGTTTGTTTCCAAAATACTCATTTTATTTATTGCGAAATTTTGTTTATTATTAAAATTAGATGTTCCTACTTTAGGTTTTGCTTTGCTGATTATATGTTTTGCTGTATTTAACCCAGTTTTTCCTGTATTATAGTACTGGGCTAAAGGTTCATTCTCATATTGTGCCTTTACTCTTTTCTTATAGCTACCTTGTGCATTATTTGAATGCTTACTTGACTTATTAGTAAAATTTAACTGGTTTTTGCTTCTTTTTTGTACATCCTGTATATTATTTAAACTAATATGATCAGTCTCCTCATTACAATATACGTTTGTAGTGGGAACTTCATCTAAACTGCTATGTGGGCTTTTGTTTAATTGAATTATCTTGTTATTACTGGCAAACCAAGAATGTACATACCTCATAATGCTATCATTGTCCTGTTGAACTATCTTCGTTGGTTTTGATGCATCAGCTAGGTCAACAGAATGCATTTGTCGACGGTCGCTTGCGTAATTGTTCAAGTTCAGGTTTAAATTATTTCTATAGTCATTCATTATCTCCTTATAAATACAACTACTATCACTGCTCTTCTTAGGTACATTACCTGTTTGAACATTTACACTATTAATATCTCCTATCGATTGTCCGTAGACGTGCCTGCTATAGGAAAATTTTGATCTTCACGATCGTAAATTTCGGAAGGTGTATCAATCTCATGGGTAAATAGTTCGTCAGAATTAAACCTTGTTCCGGGAACTGTGGATCTTTGCTGATTAGCAGGGAAGTTATTTCTTCTTGACTGTGTTGAAAAATTATTGGAATGTCTTGTAAACCTTGTGTTGCCACTCGAAGTATCCATGGGTTCAGGATATCTGTTTTGGAAATGTTCTCGTGGGTTTTCTGGTTTAAAAGAGGGCGGTCTAGAAAATTGTGAATTCTGATTATTTTGGCTTTGATATTGGGAAGTATTCCTAAATTGTGAAGTTTGATTATTTTGGCTTTGATATTGGGGATTATTTCTAAATGGTTTCTGAAATTGCATAACTGGAAAGTTTTGGGGAGTAGAACGATTGTTGAAAGACCTGGTTTGTGGATTGGGGGTTTTATTATTTGGCGATGTATAATTGCCTGATTTAAGAAATGTCCTATCTCTATACTCGTAATTTTCTTCCAGAACTATAAACTTAAGAGCATCTTCAATAGATGCAGGTGCAGTGGATCTTACTACCATTCCTAGAGGGTTTCTAAGTCCCCCGAGGAACGCTTTTGATGTTTGTTGAGCGTAAATTACTCTTTTCACTTCTAATATTTGTTGATTGTCTTCATTACAAATTAAACTAGAGACCAGAAGTTGTTCAATATATCTACACCTATTACTAAATGTTAAAGCATCCTCATTATGTTTCTGCTTGAGTGTTAAAAGTTCGCTCAAAAGACTAGTGTCGTCTCGTTGGTCCGTGAAGTTTTGCACTATAGCTTGTCCTAGGCCTTGCCAATTATTAATAATTTTTGTGCTAATTATAAGTCTAGCTTGACTGGTTAATTTTGACTGTATAAAATTAACTAAAAAATGATTTAAATATAATCTTTCATCTTCAGCGTTATAAAATGTGTTCATAATGAGATCGCATGCCTTAAGAAAGTTACCAACATTTGCCGGTTCCCCATTGAACTCAGGTATCATCTTTAAATAGAATTCACTAAAATTGTTTGCCATATTGTTAGCTTGGGCCATGTTTATGCTAAATTTTGTAGTATTAATTAAGTTACTATCAATTTGTTTTACAAGACTAATACTATTTCGAGTAAAATTATTCTGAACTTCCTGTTCAACAATATTAATATCTAAATTATTTTCTTCAGGCATGACTTCTAAGTTATTTTCAAAATTAAACTGATTAAGTCTGCTTATTAATTCATCAATATCCGACATATATTCACATACATAAGGCAAAGGAACAGAGAAAATATAGGAGAGCAACTTACAGTAATAGTAGGAACCAGATGACCATTTATTCTTCTTAAAAAACCAAGGAACCAATATTCTTTTGATGCCTTAGGTTGCTGGGAGATCCGTCACCGACTGCGCCAATTAACAACACTTGTAATTAGGTTGCTTTTTTAAAAAATTTATTAAACTACTTAAACTATTTAACAACAAACTAGCATAGTTACTGCCTAAATTAATACTGAACAAATATTACACAAAACAGTAGCTTTATATAATAATCGGATAAGTGTTCGTTGCAGGTTCTCACGAGAACATGCAGATCTAGCTTCCTCTGATTTCGCACTGCTGGCACTATCTGCAACGGTCGGCATAATTCGTAGAATCTGCTTATGGGAACTGCTGCATGCAAATGTAACTTGATACCATCTACGTGACATATCGTGAGAAGCCATGTGTTAACTCGCGGTCTCCTCATTGACGAATTTTTTGTATGAAAATTAGCTAAAAATTATGGATCGTTAAACCACAAACTTAACTAAAACTACCGCCAGAGCATCAGAGAGAAAATAACTAACCTGTTGCATATCAGCTCTTTTTGTAAAACTTCGATCCTTTATATGTGTTGATAAAACATAACAAACACTGGTTAGTCCACCCACTAACGTTAATAAAGGAATAGTTTGCACTTGTATATAAAAATTTCAGTCTCTCCATCGATACCTTCTATTAGTTAATTTTTTTTTAATAAAAATTCACTAAAAGGGCTCGCCTATTTTTTCCCCAAAAATGTATTATAAAAAAACCTACTTACTAAACTAACTGAACTTAATAATTATTAACTACATACACAGCATATGATTTTAGATTGCCTTTAAATAAACAAAACAAAATGAAGAATTGATCGCAGAGATCGATAGCTTACCAAATATTGAAAAACAATTTTGCTTAACATAGTTACTAGCGATGAAAGACCTTAACGTCTATAATACTCTACTCCGTCACATATATATATATATATATATATATATATATATATATATATATATATATATATATGTACAACTTGGGTTTAACGCTATAGGGTAATAAATAATTATATAGTCAATAAGAATAACCAACAAGAACTTGTACATAATAAACGTTGTTAAGATTAGATAACATTAAGAATCATACTGTCTGTCCTTGTGTTTGCCAAACCCAGGAGAGGTGTTTTGGGTGTCTATTAAGTTGCCATGACAGACTCCATGGTACGAAGATATGTATCCCTTGTGTTAATTTCTTAGAAATAAGTCAACAAATGAATAAACGGATATCATAACAGAAACATTAACGACAGTTATATGGAGAAAGATTCAATTAATTTCAATGCGTCTAACATCGATGTTTATAAAGGTGTAACATATTGTCACATTTGTCTATGAGAATTAAAAGTTTATGGACCTTGTTACTTCTATGGTCAGTTGTAGTGTGTTGGTAACAGCGAACACTCTAGTTCAGTATTGAATTAGTGTGGTGTAGATTAAGTGATCATAGAGTATTAAGCAAGTCAGCAGTAAGTGTTGAGAAGCGATCATAGAAGGCGAATAGTGGAATAAAGATCTATGGACATTTAGTAAGCGAGAGAAATATTTTAGTTGAAACTGATGTTGGAAAATAATCGGTTGTAATAAATTAGCAGTTTGAAAAGTTGTGTTTTGTTAGTCAACAAATCCAGAACCCCGTAGAACGTGACAACTGGTGTCAGAAGTAGGATTTTCAAGCTGCTAGCTAAAATATTTTCCAGAATATTCGTTTAACAACGTGAAAATTTATAGAATCTCTGGAAGATCAGTCTCAGCAGTAAGTCGTAACTGGGTGTGTTTTTGAAAGATAATAAACTGTGTACAAGATTTAAGTGCGTCTATGCCCAAGACACGTAGTGCAACAGCCAATATGGACGCCCAGCTATTAAAATTGGTTAAAGAAATGAAAAGAGAGGCCAGAAAAAGAGATGAAGAAGGCAGTATAAGATATGAAGAGGCTAAAGAAGAGCTGAGAAAAAGAGACGAAAAAGCGAAAGAAGAAATGAGAAAAAGAGATGAAGTGGCCAAAGAAGAAATGAGGAAAAGAGATGAAGAGATCAGAAAAAGAGACCAAGATGTCAAAGAAGAAATGAGAAAAGGAGATGAAGGGGCCAGAAACAGAGACGAAGAAGCCAAAGAATAAATTAGAAAAGGAGATAAAGAAGCCAAAGAAGAAATGAGAAAAGGAGGTGAAGAAACAAAAGACGAAATAAGAAAAAGTGGAGAAGCTAGAGATGAAGAAGCATAGAAAATTCTGCAAGAACAAGCTAACAGAATTGAGAATATTACTTCGTGTGTGGACAAAAGTATGAAGCAGGTAAAAGACGACATCTTCCAACAAGTAGAAAGTCGAGTAAGAGGTATCAGCCACGATGTACATGACAAGCTTACGAGTGTGCAAGAAGTACAAGCGGAGGTACAGGAGAAAATGCAATCACTAGAAAAGAAGTATGATACCCTAGTCAAGGGAAACATCAGACTCGAAGATAGCCCAATCGTAAGAATTAAGGTCTCCACATTTGATAGCTCAGTCCCATGGGGTATTTATCTACGCCAGTTTTAAGCCGCTGCTATAGCAAATGGTTGGGACAAGAGAGAGAAAGCGAGTTCGTTAATTGCAGCTCTTAGAGGATATTCTCTAAATGTGCTTCAAGGTATTCCCAGGGAAGAACCGCTTAGTTTTGACAGCATAAGACATTAGAGATGAGGTTTGGCGACCAGCATTACAACAGCTGTATCGATTGCAGTTGAAAAATCGTTGTCAGAAATCGGGCGAAAGTCTCCCACATCTCCACGCCGACGTTGTCTTACTGACGCGATTAGCCTACCCCATAGCTCCGATGGAGTTTTTTAACCAGCTGTCGCTGCAAACCTTCATTGACGGCATCAGAGATACCGACACGCAACAGGCGAGACACAAAAACTTGAACGATGCTTTAGCACATTCCTTGGAATTTGAAGCAGTAAAGCAAGCGTCGGAAAATCATGTGAAAGTTCGCAGTCTCCAAGTCCAAGAAGAAAATAAAACAGATTCATCAAAGACCATGCAGCTACTAGAGAAAATAGCAGAACAAATAAGGCCGACGTCTCATGGACACTCAATAAGAGCTCACCGTGCAGATGCCTTGCGCTGCTGGAACTGCGCCAATGTGGGACATATAAGGGGCGAATGTTGGGCTCTAATATCACGCACAAGGGAGAAACTGAAGCTAAGGCCGGTAACCATTTTCCAGGTTAACGATTCTGGCAACGCTCTCGTCGTAGAAGGGTACGTAAGCGGTAATAAGACCCAGATAATTGTCGACACAGGCGCACCCCGGACGATTATTCGCCGCAACATGGTTCCAAGATGGCGAGTAAGAGAGCCAGACAGAATGTACAGAGTAAATGCAGCCGGTGGTGATCGGATCCAGGTATTTGGCGAAACTGACGTCGAGCTGCAAATTGGGACATAGAAGGCAAGGCAGAGAGCCATAGTCGTGGCCATATCAGACCCGATTATAATTGGCTTGGACATACTTCAGGGCCAGTGCGCTAAACTTGATCTTGGCACTAACATCGTAGCTATCGGCGGTGAAGAAATAATAATGTCACCTGGCAGTACCCTGGTAGGGCGAAAAATCACCATAGAGGAAAATAGCAACGTCTGTCCTGAAAGTTCCATTCCAGTGAAGACAGCTGTGAGAGGAAGAGACGACCCAGTTACTCAGCCAGCATCAAGTGGGGAAGAAATGATGAGAAAAGTACAAGATAAAGGGTGTAAAGACCATGTTAATGTGAAGCCAACCCAGAAAAAGGTATGTGAACACATTTGTGGGAACACAGCCGATGTCGACAGGGTGAATAGGGCCCGCCGAGATATTTTTTCAAGTATAAACACCAGAACGAGAACAACTACACGGAAGAGCCAGTACCACGGAAAAACTTCTCTTGAAGAAAGCTCCGACATATTGACGAGAACGAAAACCATCAACTTTGCTGTCGGAATACATATACGAGTAGAAAGCGACCGCATGAAGACCCGTTATGACGTTCGAGATAATTCAGCTGGTTTTAAATAAGGAGATCGTGTGTGGTTCTACAATCCAGTACGGCGCAAGGGATGGTCACCGAAACTACAAAAATTATGGGAAAGTCCTTACAAGGTGGTCAAAAGAATCAATGACGTTGTCTATCGCATTCAGAGTAGCCCGAAGAGCACCTGCACAGGCTTACACTATACCAAAAAAGGGTCAGAATTCGACCGGGACGATCGAATATAAGAGGGGGCAGTGTCACATTTGTCTATGAGAATTAAGTTTATGAATTTTGTTACTTCTATGGTCAGTTGTAGTGTGTTGGTAACAGCGAACACTCTGGAAGGATATTTCTAGAAGGGACCAGAAGTGACAGGTGTAAAACAGCGTAGAAGTTCTAGAACCTCTGTGGACAGTATAAATAGGCGAGCAGTACACAGAGTAAGTTAGTTCAGTATTGAATTAGTGTGGGGTAGAATAAGTGATCATTGACTATTAAGCGAGTCAGCAGTAAGTGTTGAGCAACCATAGAAAGCGAATAGTGGAATATGGTTCTATGGTCATTTAGTAAGAGAGAGGAATATTTTAGTTGATACTGGTGTTGGAAAATAGTTGATTATAATAAATTTGTAGTTTGAAAAGTTGTGTTTTGTTAGTCAACAAATCCAGAACCCCGTTGAATGTGACAATATATTCAAACATAACGAAGTGATCGGATAAATGTTGGTTACACAAGCTAATACCATATTGGACCTGGAACTACTATTGGAAAAAGTGAAAAAATAGCAAGTGGCTTGGAGCCACGGACATCGGTTGTCAAACACAACAACAAATAATGTAAGATATATATTTATAGGTAACTTCTTTCAACACCGCTGGTGGTGATATTCCACTAAATATATGAAAAACTTCACAATTTGCAAACACGCCTTACAAGCATCGCATTTCATAATATGACATCAATCATTGTTAATCAAACTGCCACTTACAGTTTTTGCACTTTCTTAAATTGGTTTTTGTTATAACTGAAATCGAATTTAAATAAACACGATTAAATTTCGTTTAAGTGAAACAGATGTTTCACATATCTTTGGCTTCTTTTTTAAGTTCCAAATTAAATACGGTAATAAATAGCAGACATTCGATTATACAAAATGGTCCAAAGTTGATGCCGCTCTTAATGCATTAATTCATGTTTGGGTGTGTGAGTGTATGGCATAACGGGATGGTTTTAAATTTAGAATTATCAACCACAGACCTTTTACATTAATCTAATATAACAAGTACCATACTCACTCTATTAGACATATCGTGAAATAACATCAAATAATGCAAAAATGATAGTAGTAAAAATATGAATACCAGAATTAAAAGAAAATAAAATCAATGGTCTTCGATGCTGCTGTTTTACATAAAATAATTTGACGGCACTGCTGGAAGACTATATGCTATCACATATTTTTATTCTTAGTATAAATCATATTCTGAATATTGTTCCTTGGCGTGCCCTTATGGAAGGTTTGGAGGTTAATCGTATGGTTGAAAAGTGATGTTCTGTTATCTTTGATTGCATTAAATATCATATCCCAATGATGCGATAAGAAAAAAATATCCTCCATATTTTCCTCCATATTTTTCTCCATCCAAAATTAAGTGTATCAAAAAACAAAATAAGTATCACAAAAAGTGGAAACTTTATAAAAACACGGCCGATTATAGTTCCTTTAAATTGTCACGGGCTCGTTGCAAGCGGCAAATTTCTAATCATCACGACCACTATATTAGACTGATGGAGAACTCAATTGTTTCGGACTCCAACCGTTTTTGACGTTATATCTCATTAAAGAAAATAAATCAAGGCATACCATCCACGATGACATTAAATGAAGTTTCTGCTTCATCGGGAGGGGGTATTTGCGATCTTTTTACACACTTTTATAGAAGCGTTTATGAAAATGGAGATGACGCACCGTATACGGATGATACAAATATAAGTATTGATTCGCGCTCTCTAACCAGAATTTATATTACTGCAGATGAGATACTGGATGCTTTGGCAAGGCTTGATGATAAAAACGGTGCTGGACCTGACGGATTGTCGCCGTATTTTGTAAAGGGATGTGGCGATTCCCTGTTAGAACCCCTGGTGTTGATGTTTAACAGATCTCTGCATTCTGGAATTTATCCTATGAAATGGAAGACTGCCTCTGGTATTGCTATACATAAGGGTGGTCCTAGGAAATTTATTAAAAATTATCGCCTAATTAGAATCTTATATGTATTTGGAAAATTGTTTGAATCCCTAGTTTATGTAAAGCTTTTTGAATTTGTCAAACATTAAATTATTCCAGAGCAACATGGTTTTTATAGAGGCAGGTCGGTTGACACCAACCTAACTTCATATATAGAATTTCTATTAAGATCCTTAGAAACAGAAAAGCAGGTGGACGCTGTGTACACTGATTTTTCCAAGGCCTCTGATAAAATTAATCATAAAATTTTGTTGAGAAAGCTGGAAGGGATCCGTGTGCATTGAGTTATCCTGCATTGGGTCAGTTCGTATATTAGAAATATATCTCAGTTGATATCCGTATTAGGTTATGAATCTATCCCTTACGAATTATCATCTGGTATACCCCAAGGATCCCACTTTGGGCCACTATCATTTCTGGTATACGTTAATGATATAGATACTTGTCTTCCGTTCTGTAAATTTTTTATGTATACCTACTACCTCAAATTATTTATTGCCATTAAGACTGTTTGCGTCTACAGGCCGACTTTAACAACTTGACTAATTATTGTAGCATAAATCACCTTTACCTTAATTTAGATAAGTGTAGTGTTATAACTTTTACTCGTGGGAAACTATGGCACGAGTTTCCGTATCTCTTAGATAATAATATTATCACTCGGGTCACTTATGTAAAAGATCTAGGCGTTACCTTTGACCGCAAGCTACTGTTCTACAGGCATATTGACAATCTTGCTACTAACAGTTATCGGATGCTGGGGCTTATCATGCGGAAAAGTGCAGTTTTTCACAATAAAACATGTTTTATCTCATTATACAATGCGTATGTTGCCAGCAAATTCAAATTTACCTCTTCTGTTTGGCATCCCCAATATGTTATTTATAAGAAACGCCTAGAATTGGTACAAAACAGATTTTTAAGGTTTTTGTGCTTTAAACTTAAATCAAAATTTAATAATAATTACCAAATTATCCGACACTTTTTTGAAAATCTATCATTGGAAGAAGGCCGGCTTGTCTCAAATTACCTTTTCCTTTTTAAAATAGTAAACGGTTTGATAGACCCTCCGGAACTTCTAAGTCAGATTTGTTTCAATGTTCCAAATCGACTTCTCAGGGTGGCTGAACCTTTTTCCTTGCCCTTTAGCAGAACTAAGGCTGCTCTAAATTCGCCGCTGTCAAGAATGTTAAGAGCGGGTAATGAGTTCTCAGCCATCGACATGTTCAGTGGCTCATTGCTCGGGTATAAAAAAGCTCTGAAAATCCGACTATTGTTGTTGTCTTGAGTTTTGTTTCTTTATATTCCTCCATATTATATGTGTGTGCACAAGTATGTGCATATATAAGTATGTGATTGTATATATAACTTATATATAAAAGATTGTTTTGATTTGTTTTTGGAATAATGCATGATATTTTGTTATCACTGCTGTATTTCTATTTATATACTCTGTATGTGATCCTGTTTGGGGGCAAACCCGTTGGTATCCACACAAATAAATAAATAAATATAAATCGGTTTCAAAAAATGTCGGCACCATTGCTAACTTCTTTGTCTTTGGAGCTACAGGATCGGTAAGATAAGGAAACTTATGTGTTTGTCCGCTTATAATATCTTGAAAATTCTATGTTTTTAATGAAACGCTATGTCTATTTTAATTCCAAATGGAACGAAATGTTTGTTAGTGTACTACATATAAAAAAACTTCAAAAAAGTGAGGTATTTTATGCTGAATTTTATCACTAGCAACACGAGAGGGAAATAACTTTAGGAAAAACTAAATGCAACAAAAAATCGGAGAAAAATATTAAAAGAAATGTGTAAAATCTTTTTATATTGAATATGCAAAAACGTTGTTCGATGCGTTTAGCACTTTTAGAACTGACGTTTCTTCCTTCGCTATGGTCCTGGGCTGAATTTGTTTTATTTCATATTTGATCTGATTAATTAAATCACTGAAGTTATTATATTTATACCTGTGAACTTGACTTTACAGGTGTGCCCAAAATAGACAATCTAGAAGCGTGGTAACCACCTGACCTGACCTGACCTGCCCTGAACCTGACCATCGACGTATGTCAGGTGGGAAAGCATCTTGCTGGAAGTACATGTTTATGTTGCCCTGTATTTTCATAACAATTCGCTACTTTCACTCAGAGGCTATGTATAAACTATTGTGATCCCTAATCGCAGGATCAAGAATTTAAGCTGTATGGTTTTCTAAAAGGAATGCAGTTATTCAAAAATAAATGCTGCATTTGAAGCTTTGCGCAAGCGAATTTGCGGGTGAAAGCTATTATGGCATACCTAGGCACTCTAGCTATATGTTTTTCGCACATCTAGTAGTCTCTCTTTACTTAAATAAATTCACAAATACCAAATTTCATTGTAGACGATTTGAATTTCAAATTACAACCCCGTGATTTATTTCCCGTGCTAGATGAAGTAATGCTTGAAAGCCTTCATGATATCTTAGGAAAATTATAGCTACTACGAGATTAATGTGTATGATTTGAACCGGTTGACTGAATAACTTTCGTGGAGGAACAAAGTTTATGTAACATTGATATACAGGCTGTTTCAAGATAAATACTTGTCATTTACAAAGTTTGCTGTATAAACATTAGACGGTTTAAAGCAAATTGTCAAGCAACAGGGTGTTTTCGGGTTTCAGCTTCTTTATTGTAGTCTGCGCAGCAATTTTTTGTAGCTAGTCCTGAAGGCAATATCTTGTTAGATGAAATATCTATTTATCTTTTTTTACAACATTACAATTTTTATGGCTGGCTGACTTTCTCTTCCCAAACACAAGCTAAAACCAGTTTGTTCTGAGATAGGTTTACCTGCTTTTATGAGCATGCAAATGATGATGTAGAAATGTATACATTTTAAAAGCAAAAACCTGGAAGCGACAAAAGCTCTATATAAAAACTTTTAGCCTTAACAAACCACCGTTTCATTTAAAAGCTCAAATTTTTATGCATAGTAGTCTTCATGGCATCGTTTTTGCCAAATTTCTGTAAAATTTTCTTATTATCTTTGCAAATACAATTTTTTTAATCATTCCGCGTGATCTAAAATTACAAGTAGGAGGTACCCGTGTCATTTGAGGCAGCGTGTTTAGTTATTGGTATTAGAATTAGCAAAAATGTAAAACGCAAGTTATTGTAAATAGCAGATTAGTTTCCCATTGTTTTTCCAAATGTTGACCTTTGCTATCCGTGGTCCTCTTGTTTGTGACTGAACAGGACATGACAAACCCAATGCTCCATAGTGTCCCTGTTTTTTTCCAATATAGTTATGTAGTTATGTATTTAAAAAAAATTAAAAAAGTAAATAAAAATAAAAACTTTATATTATTTAAATTAGATAGATTAGTTAAAAATTGAAGGTAATATGTTGGTTTATAAATAAATGAGAAATTATAACAGATTGAACTGGAACTCCAAGTATAAGAAAATATGCTATTGTGCGAATGGTATATTGCCCCAGCCAAACCTTCTTTTGATTAAAAAAAAATACGTTAGTAAACTGCTAACGTAATAAAAAATAATGTAAGGAGCTTGTTTTTTGTCTTGCAGGCAACATTTTGAAATGCGTATGTACCTTACTACATGCCACAACTCAACTTTCTAGGTATATAGAAAAGTGAGTTATACAAATTTGAAGCATTTAATAAAAATTCGCTACCATAACGCACTTGCTGCGTCCCAAATGTTTTATTACTTTTACTGTTGAACAAGTCCAACAGCATCTTAAGGAGGAGTTTCCTGAAGTGACGTGTGAAAAACTTGAAGCGAAACATAAAGGCCAGTATGCTTCTTTTAAGGTTTGTGTTTATGAACATAATTTCAGAAAGGCCCTGGACCCTACTGTCTGGCCAGCTGGTGCATGTATAAATAGGTTTTTCTTTCCGCGCCTTCGACCGACAACGAATCTGTGATATTTGACCCAAACATTGTGATTTTAAATACGCAGAGTTTAAATATAGACAAAATTAATGAACTATTAATTGACTTAGTACATTTTAAAAATGTAAATTTTATGTGTTTTACAGAAACTTGGCAAACTAACAATTCGATCACTTATTTAAAAATCGATGGTTACAGCCTGGGTAGTTTCTTTTGTAGAAGTGTCAGTAAGGGAGGAGGGGTAGCGATTTATTTTAAGAATAACCTGTCCATTAAAAAAAATAATGTAGAACAATTTTGCATTGAGAAAGAATTTGAAGTCTGTGGTATATGTTGTTATTATAACGACGTTAGAACTTGTATTTTAAACTGTTATCGCTCACCTTCAAGTAATGTTAGTGTTTTTATTAACCAGCTCTTTGATATGCTGTACTATTTAGTCAGGCCCGGTGTACGTTTTGTTCTTGCTGGTGATTTCAACTTAGATTGCTATGGAATTGTAAGTAAAGTGTTTGATATGTTGTTTAACATGCTAAGATGTTTTAATATGACTCATGTAGTTGGGTGGCCTACCAGAGTAACGGATAATACTCTTAGTACCATCGACAATGCTTTTCTTAATTTTTCTAGCAAGGGTGCCTGCCTTGCGACTGGCAATAATATTTCTGACCACATGACAGTGTTGTTGGAGCTTGACACAGTTTCAGTTGAGTCGAATCATAGCGCTGTTTCTTTGACGCGAGTTTTTGATGAGGAATCTATTTTTGACTTTGAGAGTGCCCTTATTGGTGAAAATTGGGAAAATGTTTTTGCTGCCGGCAACATTGATGAGGGGTATAAGAATTTTCATGAGTTGTTTCTTTATTACTTTCATTTATATTTTCCACTCTGTAAGATATATAGGAAACAATCAAAGGGCCGTGAGTGGGTTACTTCTGAGGTCAGAGCCTCTAATTCAAGACTTAAAGACTTATTTTTATTGAGAAGTGTTTCTCCTCAGGCGGATAATTCTTACAGGGCTGCAAGGGCTCCTCATAGAAAACTTGTAAGATGTACTAAAAGGAATTTCTGCCAACATAGGATTCTGGCTTCTGATAATCCGACTAAAGCCGCATGGCATCTGATTTCGGAACTAAATGGCAAGCAGGTCAATGAACATAACAATATTGTAATACGACACGAAGAGAGGCTAGTTACCGATCCACGGGAAATCGCTAACTTATTCAATTCGTTCTCTGTAGAAGCACCTAAAAATATTATTAAAAACATTCCTAAGGACTTACCTCCTTTAAACGTTTCGACAAAACCCAATAACAAAACAATGTATTTACTGCCTTTTAGTGAAGACGAGTTGTATATTTTGTTACTAAAAAAAATAAAAAACAAGTCTTCGTGCGGTCGAGACGAAATTCCACCTTTTTTAGTTAAGAAAGTTTTAAGACATATTATAAATCCTTTTACCTGCTTGGTGAATCTTTCATTTGAGTCGGGTATCTTTCCTAGTGACCTAAAGGTTGGTAAGGGCTCTCCTTATAAAAAAGAATGATCCAACTATTTTGAACAACTATCGGCTGATTACATTATTTATGACTTTTTCAAAGGTATTTGAATATAGCTATCTGAATCGCTTGGAACAATTTTTGCAGTCGTGTGGTATATTGTCTGCCTGTCAGCATGGCTTTAGGGAGGGTCACTCCACTACAACGGCTCTCATTGGCTTCTATCAGGGCTTAGTCACTTGTTTGGAGGCAGGTGAGTGCCCTGTTGGGATTTTTTGTGATATCAGCAGGGCCTTCGATTGTGTTGACCATAGGATACTGTGTGACAGGCTTTATTCTTATGGTTTGAGAGGTAATGCGCTTGGCTGGATTGACTCTTACCTGACGAACAGAGAACAGTATACTGAGATAAAGTTCAAGACATCAGAACGAATAAGTAGGGTATGTTCTGAGCGTGTTGTTGTTCCTACTGGTGTGCCTCAGGGCTCAGTACTGGGCCCTATTCTTTTTACTCTTTACGTCAATGAGCTTGACAAAGTATCTCCTGATGCGCATTTTACTCTGTATGCGGATGATACGTCTCTAATCGTTTCTGAAAAGACAGATGATGCTTTGAATAATAAATGTCATCACGTTTTTAATAACTTAAGGAGTTGGTTCTCTCGGTGTCTAATATATTTTAATTCTTCGAAGACAGAGATGGTGAGATTTCATCCGCGTCAGAGGGAAGTTGATATACTTAGTGTGGGAGTTGACAATACTTATCTAACGTGTGTCAATAACTACAAATTCCTTGGAGTACACGTTGATGAACATCTCAACTGGAAGTTGCACTGTACGACATTGGTTTCAAGGCTGGCATCTCTTAATTTTTTATTTATAAATATAAGAAATGTTTTGACTGAAAAGCAACTAATATCTTTATACTACAGTCATATTGATTCTAGAATGAGGTACGGTATATGTCTTTGGGGTAATTCTACCTTGCTGCATGATGTCTTTATCGCTCAAAAAAGATTAATACGCTCTATTTTCAACATAGGACAGATGACGTCATGCCGGGCCTACTTTTCTAGTCATAAAATTTTAACTGTGACATGTTTGTATATTTTAGAGTTGTGTATATATGTTTTTAAAAATGGTGATAAATTTAAACTAAACAGTGATGTTCATACCTTCAGTACCAGACAGGCTTGTAACTTTTATGTTCCGTATGCTAGAACTAAGATGATAAAAGACTCTCCAAACTGTATTGGATTGAAAATATTTAATCATCTTCCTAATGATTTAAAAAATATCCAAAATATTAAGGTGTTTAAAAGCCAAGTTTCTTATTTTCTATCAGACCACTGTTTTTATACGTTAAATGAATATTTTAATGTTGTGAAAAATTAATTATTGTAAAAGGTTGACAAATCCAATATAGCTTGTATGCTGTCAAAATGGATAATAAAGGTATTATTATTATTATTATTATTATTATTATTATTATTATTATTATTATTGTGCTGCTGTACATATTGAATGTAAAAGATGTAATAATATTTAATTGTGATTAAAAAGTGGCATTATAAATAAAAGGGTGGTAATGAATAAGTAATTAAAAATAAATTGTTCGTGACTTGACATAATTGCATTAAAAATGTCCCAATTACCTATGATAATGCAATCGATACCTCATTTATATGCAAAACGTGATTCGCATTGTTCGCTAAAGCTAGTAATTATAACAATAAATTACTAATCAATATGTTGTTATTTTATATTATTACGCTGGGTTAAATTGATGCAAATCTTTCAAAATAAACTACACGTCAATTGAAATGGAACACTTTTATTTTGGATGCTGTTTTATCGTTTGTAGGGCAAAAACAAGTTTACGAATCAATTTTACAGATTGACAGATGTTTCTTACGCCTTCTGATTATTGGACAATAACAAAGTTCACACTCACGTGATATAAGATACAGGGAATGTAAGTAGATTTACTCAGCAACATTTCAAACGAAGGCCATTAGTTCACGAGGAGGGCTATATATATTTTTGGTATGCAGTTTAGAAGTATACCTTGATACCTCGAGATTTTATCAATATTGCAGCCCACTACTTTTTAGTGAATTTTCATTACGAAAATTCACTAATAGAGGGGTATCGATGGTGAGACTTTTGGAAACATTCTTGAAATGAACGCAAATTAAGGCCCCTAAAACCTAAATTCAAGGTCAGTTAAAAAATTTATATATATATATATATATATATATATATATATATATATATATATATATATATATATATATATATATATATATATATATATATATATATATATATATATATACAGTGCACGGCGTATCGAGCGTCCATTAGAAGTATCTACAAAACTATACCGATTTTTAATCTGAAAATTTGGTCACTTGGGTTTTCTGGATAGCTGAATTTAACAAAAATATACACGTCATCATACCACTTCCGGTTATACCGGAAGTGGTTACTAACTTTGTTTTTTCAAATGAAACATGACATTTTTGAGTAGAGTTTTGGATTTATCGTAAAATTTTAGGTTGACTTTTGATAACATACCATATGTAAAAAATCAGCCGTTTTGGAGTTATATCGGTTTTTTTAAAACTTAAAAAAAAATTATGTATGTATATTGAGTGGTATATCTCCGGCAAATATGATGTCAGCGATTTGCAATTTCGTCTGTGGTTTTTCAAGATACAAGAGTATCGTGAAAATAGGCAAATGCGTTGATAGCATATACAGGGTGGAAGAAATTCACATACCAACTTGGACAATTTCGGACCCCTATAACTGGCTTACTTCAAATGGAACACCCTGTATATTTTTATCTTATTGCTTAGAGATTTGCATTATCTTTCGATTTATATCAGCATGTCCTATACCTAAATGCAACAGTTATCCAGATATTGGAACATTTGCATAATGATAATGTTATAAGGTGCACAATATTTCAGTAGAGTGCCTTGACGGAAATGTTATTCTTAGCAACGCCATTACTTCATGACAGTTGTTTATAACAATCAACAAATATGTCGCGTTTGGGGTTTTCTAATGAAGATTTTCTAAATTTATTAGTTACATACGGCGAATGCAATCGCATTATGAGTAGAACCTGCCGAGTTTTCGCTGAAAGGTATCAAGATCGCCCCAGACCGAATAAACATACCATCAAACGTCTGCTTAATAATTGTATAAAGTTTGGTTCCTTTCAACCAATTGTTAGCAGGCAAAACCGTTATACCGAAGACGATGAAGCCATGGTACTAGGATACTTCCATTCGTATCCTGAAAATTCCCTACAAGAGGCTGAAAGGGATCTTAGAATATCAACCAGGTCTATCCACAGAATCTTAAGAAAGTATAATTGGCGACCTTTTAAGCTCCATTTGGTTCAGAATTTGAAAACTGAAGATTTATTGTGTCGTGTGAATTACTGTGAGTGGTTGCTGACAAGAATTCAAGAAGACGATAACTTTGTCAAAAGTATAATATGGACTGATGAAACAAAGTTTACAAAAAACGGCGTGTTTAACCGCCATAACAGTCATTACTGGGCTGCAGAAAATCCGCATATCTGCAGAGAAAGAAATTACCAAAACCGGTGGAGCTTTAATGTGTTCTGTGCCGTCAAAGACTCTCGTATTTTGTGTGTGTATTTTTATAACGAAAACTTAACAGGGGATCGATATGTGTGGTTGTTAAAAAACGTAGTAAGAGATGCTTTAGAAACTTTAGAAATTAGGGAAAGATCAAACGCTTTTTATCAAATGGACGGTGCTCCACCACATACTACTCATCAAGTCAGTGCGACATTAGAAGAAATGTTCAGTGGGAAGTGGATTGCGAACAATGGGCCCTACAAATTTCCACCACGCTCCCCTGACTTAACTCCATTAGATTTTTTCATATGGGGCTTTATTAAAAATAAAGTTTATAAAGACCCTATAACCACAAAGGAGAATATGCAAGAAAGAGTACGTGCCGCCTTCAATGAAATAAGCAGAGAAAGTATAAAACGTGCTACGAGCAATGAAATTTTAAGGCGAATTAATTGCTGTTTGCTAAAAAATGGAGCTACTTTTGAACATCTTTCTTGAACACCCATTGTTTATATACATGTTACTTATTAGATTGTTCCTTATCATTCCAGTTGCCACATTTTTTCTCACTTTCATTGGTTTAGTTGTGTAGTACTTAATAAATTGTTTATCTAGTTGCCTAAACAGATTATTATTATGGTATTCTCATTTATAATTTTGTTCTATGGGGTGTCCAACAATTAATAATTATTGAAGTTCATGAAGAATAACATTTCCGTCAAGGCACTCTACTGAAATATTGTGCACCCTTAGCCTTATAACATTATCATTATACAAATGTTCCAGTATCTGGATAACTGTTGCATTTAGGTATAGGACATGCTGATATAAATCGAAAGATAATGCAAATATCTAAGCAATAAGATAAAAATATACAGGGTGTTCCATTTGAAGTAAGCCAGTTATAGGGGTCCGAAATTGTCCAAGTTGGTATGTGAATTTCTTCCACCCTGTATATGCTATCAACGCATTTGCCTATTTTCACGATACTCTTGTATCTTGAAAAACCACAGACGAAATTGCAAATCGCTGACATCATATTTGCCGGAGATATACCACTCAATATACATACATAATTTTTTTTTAAGTTTTAAAAAAATCGATATAACTCCAAAACGGCTGATTTTTTACATATGGTATGTTATCAAAAGTCAACCTAAAATTTTACGATAAATCCAAAACTCTACTCAAAAATGTCATGTTTCATTTGAAAAAACAAAGTTAGTAACCACTTCCGGTATAACCGGAAGTGGTATGATGACGTGTATATTTTTGTTAAATTCAGCTATCCAGAAAACCCAAGTGACCAAATTTTCAGATTAAAAATCGGTATAGTTTTGTAGATACTTCTAATGGACGCTCGATACGCCGTGCACTGTATATATATATATATATATATATATATATATATATATATATATATATCCAACCGAAAACTCAAAAAATACCTGCCAATTCTGTTTATTTTGATAATAGCTTGGATGAGTTCGCCAGACAGATTTTTCCATCATTAACTTTTAGAAAAAAATGCAAAAAACTGCTTGAAAACGCAATATCTTTTTAGTTACTAAAAATATTAAACCAAATCTTAAGAAGCACGTACACATTGTACAAGTGGTCCTACCTACGAAACTTGAACTCAATGGGTTCAGTATGTCTTGAGTTATAACTAAATAAAAAATCAATAATCTACGATATAACCTGAAATTACCTGTAAATGGATGCCTATAAAGTTAGACAAGGTCGGACAGATAAGTCAGGGTTCCGCTGCCATTTCAAACTAAATTTCAAAATTAAGTTATAAATGGCCAGGCTAAGAAAATATGTCACAATAAACAATCGACGAGGTTGCCATTTACGACAACCCTAATCTGAATCTGTTGATATGAAAAAAATGTAAATAATTAAAAAATTTAATGAAAGTGATTTAATTTGTTTAAAAGAAATCCAGAACTACCTTTTATTACGTATAAATATTAAGCTTCCTATTTTCACAGCATTTAAAATCCATCTCCATCACTCTAGTTTAATCTGACAACACCACTATTTGTCATTTGATAACTGACAGGAGTCAGAGAAACGTGTACGTTCTGCACTTAACCTCGAAATCAACTCCGCTAATACCTTGGAATCTCAGAATATAAAACAACTACCTATATTTTAGCATTAATACAAATAGTAGGTAAATAATAACCCAACTTTTAATTTTAACATAACTTTAACAAATGCTTTTGGCCGTCCACTATAACTGTAGTATATTATGATTCTAACATCCAATCAAACAAATAAGAAAGTGGTTATGTACATCAGAGTCAGGTTCCTAATCAATGCATGTAGGTATTGTATTACTAAAATGAACCAAATTATTTCAAGAAGAAATATGCCTACCGCAAACTAATATAAGTATAATACCTAGGGTATCTAGGTACTTATGGTTTTCTTTACTCTTAGCTTTGACTCTTTATGGAACATTTGAAGTAAATGAAACTACATAATATCATAAAGCAGTAACACATATATAATCAGATATACAGCGGAAATTATTAAAATTTAAAATTCAAAATTTTTTATTGTTTTTATTTATTTCATTTTCAAAAATTATGAATACAATAATAGTACATAAGTGTCAAAAGAGTTTAGGTGCAGCAAGTACGTTATGGTAGCGAATTTTTGTAAAAATATTCCAGATAGTGATAACTGAATTTCCCATTAAACTAGAATCTTCAGTTTTGATACATAGTAAAACCCATATAAAGGCAGCGTGGGTACTAGATTTGAAAAGCAACTACAAATTTCTTTTAAAAAACCTTTTTTGTTATTTTATTTGCAAAAACTAGTTCGATTGAGTTGACTAAAATGGATCATCCAAGCGATTAATAAGGAAAAATACCTACCACGTTTATAATTTGGTAAATTCATTCCTTTTGGAAAAAAAATAAATTTTTGGTAAATTTGCAGTTTAGCACACGGGGGACTTTTAGAAAAAAATACAGAAACATGCTTAGAACCCTTTCTGAATGCACATACCACAAGAAAAAATTCTTGCAAACGGTCCCTAAGAAAGTTTCAGGGCCGGGAGTGAATAGGGGTGCTGGGCGGAGAAGAAGATAAAAAGGAAATGTGAGCGGAAAGTTAAAAAAATTAGCTTAGTTGGACCTTGCTAAGCTACCTTTTACTCATTTTGCAGCTATACTTCCTTAAAAATCCTGTTTACTTTGCCCAGAACCCTTATTTAAAGCAGCTCCCGCAACTTTCTTGGGAGTTGTTCCGAAGAAACTTTCTTGTTTATATTGTTCTTGTTTATGCATTGAAGGTGGTTGTAGGCATGTAGAAAGGGGGGGGGGGGTTTATTGCTGCTCATGAGGATATAACCCCATGACAAGGCTTCAACTCCAAGTGATTAATTCAGTAAACCTCAACCAGCCAGTTACGTTTATTATTGTTTACCTTGTGAGGGACGCTTCGCGTTTCTTGCAATTTAATTATGGAGGTTTGGTTTATATGTTACGCTTGTTACGCAGGTAACACTAATTTCTTACATTAATTGTATTGTTCAGGCCCCTCAGGCAAACCATTTTGAACCTGATTAGATTATTATACCGTATGTAAATAGTTAGTGAGCTCACGAACCAGTGATTGAACAGATAATGTTAATTAGTAGATGGTGTTATTAACTATCATTAATTACCCATATAGTAGATGGACCTAACTGTGTTTATATCGGTCCATATTACCATAGAGCACATTGTTTTTAGCATAGCTTAATTCTTATGCTACCGCTGTTAATGAATTTGTGAATATGTGGGTCAATATTATACCTGGTATTATTATTTGCTGACCATACCATTGCTTGTGTTTGTATTGCTTGAGCTTACGTTTTTTGTTGATTACAGAAGTAGTGTAGTGCTGATAACCCCTCTGCTTATGCATTACCGTGTTTGATAATTGAGCTGGCACTTTGTGCGTTGTAATATTGACTCTAAGTCACCAAGCCATCATATTTCCCCTCTTAGGTACTAATAACAGCCTGAACCTAGCCACAGGCTGCGGAATAGTGGCTGGCGCTTATTAAATTAAGTCTCTAAGACTTTTTTAATACTCAGACTGTTAATCTAACACCCGAACTCCTCTGATATGTCTCTATGTTCAAGCTTTGCTTAGGCCTCCGCTACTTATTGTGGGAATTGTGGTGATTTCCACCATTCTAGGACTTAGTAGCGAGTAGTCGTAGCATTACATATGCGGAAAAATTGTCGCTTATAATTTTATTTACGGTAAAAATATGGTGCAGCTCCGATTATTGCCTCGCACACTTGGAAACAAGTTAAGGTATCAAAATAAACTAATAATTTAAACAAAATTCTTAAATGTTGATGGATTTTTTCTGCACGATCAGATTACCGGCATTTATTCCAAATTCCCGTCGACAACTAAAAGAGTAATAGACCGTGTCGTGAATATTGGCAGCTCTCAATACAGGCATGGAGGTGGCAGAGAAAGAGTGATTACTAAGCAATGATGACAACAGAATTGCGTAACAGTGCGCTGGAACAAAAAGGTATTTTCCTCAGAAATAAGATCAATTGTGGGAAGCGCAGCTTCGAAGTCGACAATACGCAGAGGACCCCAGAAATTTGACAGCCACTCTTGAAATCTGTACAACGCACCGGGTGCAGAAGTTAGGCTAATCAGCTCAGCCATTGGGGAGTAGCAAAATGGCAAAGTTGGTTGTTTGTTGTTGAATCAAGGTTCGCTTTGTAACGAAATGATTGACATTTATTGGTATGGTGAGAAACGAGTGAAAGGTGTAAAGAAGAATGTATGAAAGTACTGAAGGCTTTCGGCGGAGGTGGAGTGATATAAGTCGAAATCAGAGAACTAACTTATTAGTCTTAATTAGAAAAGTAAGGATGCAGAAAGGTATCGAGATTTGTGTGTGAGAGATATTGTCATTATGCCATTAATTTCGGTAACAATTTTATCTTGATCGTATGGTAACGCTCGTCCTCATAGAGCTCAAATCGTTACGGATTGCTTGGCGTGAACAATATAGGGAGAATAGAGTGTCCTCAAATGAATCTGATTGAGTATGTAAGGAGGAGGATCAAACTAAAATTAAGTGTGCGAGATGATGGTTTTCGTGACTTGAATGTATTGGCTACTGCGATTAGGCAAGAGTAGGAAGCTACTCCCCAAGATTTGTTGACAATATTGGTGAATGGTATTCCCAGACGAGTGGCAGGTCTGATGAGCAGTCATGGTGAACCTACAAGGTACTGACTTTTACGTTGCTTCGTAACTATGGCGTTATTTATCCCTTTATTTATTTGTGTGTTACTCATCTCTTGTGTAACGATAAAATCCAATTTTCGCTACTAACGTTTTAATTTTACTACCAAGAAGCAAAATTTATGATATTTCGGCTACGATATTAAAGAACTATCATAAACGTCCGGAAGCATTGAATGCTCCTCAACTGCATGACGAAAATTAACCTAACCCGAATTTCTGACTATTGTGATGCGCGTTTTGCGAGAAACTTAGGCAGCAAATTTGGTGACAGTAACGCAGTAGAATGCGATATCAACCAAATCTTAAAGATGCCAAGAGGTTTAGGGATATTCTTCAGAACGCAATACCAAAATTCAACGTAAATCAAACTCCCCGTCGACGAATGATAAAGAAAGAAAATTGATGGTATAAGCCAAGTGAGCTGCGATAAGTTACTCTTCTAAACTTCATACCGAAGCTTCACCTACCCTAAGGTAAAGGTAAGATGCTTACTGGCAATTAGGTCATTGCTGACCCTTTTTGCACATCTAAAGTAACCTACCCTCCACCTTGAGCTAGATCTCAACGACGACAGTGATTTTAAAAATCATCCGCCGCCGGTGAGTCTCGAACCGTCGACCCTCGAGTCCGTATTGGAAAGTCATCGACTTTCCCGCACGGCCACGGAGGCGCTCACCTAACCTAACTTCTTGAGTATTGAAGTGGGAAAAAACAATGTGGTTAATAGTCAAATTTGACCTCAGAAACAGAATTAATGACAGCAACGTAGTGGAGCGCGATATCAAACAAAGGTCCCGAGGCATAGAGATCTTACTGAATACCAAAAGCGAACATAATCCGCCTCATCGACCAATGGGGGTTGCTTACATTTTTACGTAGACTGGATTTGACCTAAAATACAAAATTGATTAAAACGTTGTGGGCTTGATATTAATAAAATCTTAAAATCGTCCTGACGTATCAAGTTATACTTCTAAATTACATACCAAAAATATATATAACTCTCCTCGTAGACTAATGGCCTTCGTTTTAAATGTTGCTGAAAAAACATCTTCTTATATATCACACTGTATCTTGTATCAGGTGGGTGTAAATTTTGTTATTGTCTACTAAGCAGAAGCCCCAGTAAACGTCTGCCAACTGTGGAAATTCGCGCAGATTCGGTGATCTTATTTTTGAGCCAAAAATGATCAATTAGTATCCAAAATTTAAAGTGTTTTACTTCAGTTGACGCGTAGTTTATTTATTTTATGTTGTTTAACGTAATTAACAATAAATAATAGTTATGCGCCACGTATTTGTAGGCACAATCAATTGTTGTTTTTTTATAAAATAATAACAGTGTTGAAAATCATGAACTTTCAGAGGGAATATAATTTTATTTACCTGTTGTGCATCTGCACGCATATTGAAAAGGATCTATTACATGTGGTTTTTCAATTATGTAGCGCGAGCGAAAAAATAATTTATTAAATAACGTTTCGATGTAAAATTTAGAATTATAGCCACCAGAACTATTTTGCAACCTTTGTTTTATGAATAAACGTGTTTAGCAAAACCACACAGATTTTTTTATTGCTATCATATCAATGAAACGTTTTTGTGCAGAAATATTTTCACATGCATGTTAATTAAAGTTTAAATTGTTTTTACGTTATTACATCATAGACATCATGACTTTTGCTGTTTGTTATGTTGTTGTTTTACCGAATTTATGTGAACTCTGTTTATTAAAAACGTGCATTGCAGCAGCTATATATATATATATATATATATATATATATATATATATATATATATATATATATATATATATATATATATATATATATATATATATATATATGATAATAACACTTTATTAACCCTTTTTATACAAAAATGTACATAAGGCAAGTCAACCAGTACACATAACAATAACAAACAAATATCTATAACTAATCAAAATCAAAACAGAAATATCGTAGTTCATTATCACACAAATACTCCTCAATACTTTAGTAACGCCTGGATGCTAGGAATACTTTCAAATTATATGCACACCTTCTTCTTATTCAAGTGCCGTCTCCTCTTAGAAGGTTGGCGATCATCATGGCTACTCTCACTTTTGATGCTGCAGCTGTGAACAACTCAACGGAACTACAGTTGTACCATTTTCTCAGGTTATTCAGCCAGGAAATACGTCTTCTTCCTCTGATTCTCTTTCGCCGTATTTTTTCCTGCATAATATTCTGCAACAATACATATTTCTCTTCTCTCATCACGTGTCCCAGATACTGCAACTTCCTTATTTTAATTGTGTTCAATATCTTTTTTTCTTTTCTCATTCTTCCCAGTACCTGCTCATTTGTTACCATGTTTACCCAACTTATCCTCAAGATTCTTCTGTATGACCACATCTTAAATGCCTCCAGACGATCACTTATATCTTTCTTTAACGTCCATGATTCCATCCCATATAGCAATACCGAGAAAACGTAGCATCTCAATATTCTAACTCTGAGTTGTAAGTTGAGATCTCTACTGCATAACACGCTTCTCATTCTGTTAAATATGGTTCTGGCTTGCCCAATTCTTAATTTAATTTCTTCAGTGTACTCAATATTTTCATTGACAGTTGTTCCCAGGTACCTGTACTTACTGACTTTCTCTACTAGTTCTCCGTTGATCCATAGGTTTTCCTGTTGCCGAACTGATTTTGTAATGGTCATAAATTTGGTCTTTTTGATATTTAAGGTAAGTCCGCTCTCCTCGCTACTTGTTACTACTTGATCTACTAAGCTCTGTAAATCTTCTATTGTTTCGGTAATGAGTATGGTGTCATCTGCATACCGGATATTGTTAATGGGTATTCCATTGACCATTACTCCTATTGTTGTTTGTTCCAGCGCTCTCTGAATGCTTTCTTTCGAATAAAGATTAAATAATAGCGGCGATAGTACACATCCTTGCCTTACACCACGTTGTATTTTTACTTCTTCTGAGAGTTCATTGTCCACCTTGATATTAGCCATCTGGCTGTAGTATAAATTATTTATTATTCTAATATCTTTCGTGTCTATATTTTTACTTTTAAGTAACTGAAGTAGGTGGTTGTGGCGGACTCTATCAAATGCTTTGTTGTAGTCAAGGAAACAGACATACATCGGCTGATTGATGTCCATGCATCTTTGAGTCAACACATTGAAGGCAAAGAAGGCTTATCTTGTTCCCATTGCATTTCTGAAGCCAAATTGGGTTTCGCTAATATCTTGTTCTAATTTCCTAAAAATTCTCTGATGTATTATCTTTAGGAATATTTTGAGAGCGTGAATCATTAGACTGATGGTTCGATGGTCGCTACATTCTTTTGCATTAACCTTTTTTGGTAATGTAATGAAGGTCGATCTAAGCCGTTCGCGGGGAATGATTTCTGTGTTGTATATTGTGTTAAATAGTCCCACCAATATGCCCAGTTGATCTTCTGTGATTAGTTTAATTATTTCTGCTGGAATTTCGTTGAGACCTGGAGCTTTATTAGACTTTGCCATTTTTACCGTATGCATTACCTCTTCCTTTGTTATTGTTGGGCCCAAATCTCCTTCTGTGTCCTCTCCTACCATTTCTTGTTCTCTGTCATCGTCGAATAGTTCCTGGATATACTCCTTCCGTGTGGACAGCTTCCCTGCAGTGTCTGGGATTATTTTGCCATCTCTGTCTAGCAAAACATTGCTTTGGTTTTGCCTTTTTATACCAGCCACCTCCCTAATTTTTAATAGAGGTTAAGATCATCGTGTTTCATTGTCAAATCTTCTATCTCCGCACATTTTTCTTTGTACCACTTTTCTTTGGCTTCACGTATTCTTTTTCTTATCTCACTATGTATACGGTTATATGCATTGTTGTCTATGTTTTTGTACGTTCTTCTTTCTTCCATTAGTTTTAAAACTTCGTCAGTTATCCATGGTTTTTGTTTGTGAACAGTATTCTTTGTTTGCAGTAACTCTTTTGTTGAAGTCGTTATCCTGGTTTTGATGGTATCCCATATTATGTTTGAATCTTCATTCGGTTCAGCTCTGATCTTACTTAGTTCGTTGTTAATATTCTTGGTCAATTGTTCTCTCATTATTGGGCTTCTAAAGTTTAAAGTTTGTAAATGTTTTTTGTTTTGTTGGGATTTTGGCCTTTTCAATCGTACTCTGAGCCTTACTATTACTGGATTATGATCTGTTGCTGCATCTGCTCCAGGATAAGCCTTAGCCGACATTATGGAGTTTCGGTACCTTTTATTAATTAAGACGTAATCAATTTGATTCCTAACTATGTGTTTGGTGTTATCAGCGGGTGATTTCCAAGTATAAAGCCTCCTATCAGGCAGTTTAAAGTATGTGTTTGTAATCAGCTTGTCTTGCTCTTGACAGAACTGTGTCAATCTATTCCCCCTTACATTTCTTGTGCCCAACCCAAAATCACCAATATGATCTTCTACTTTCCCCTTTCTAACTTTTGCGTTGAAGTCTCCCATGATTATCGTTATATCATTATTCTTTGTGACATCCAGAGCTTATTGAATTTCATTATAGAATTGTCCTATTTCTTCTTCACTCTTATCGGGAGTGGGGGCGTATACTTGAATGATGTTAAGTATTCTTTGGGTTGTTGTTGTTGCTCTTATCATCATTACTCTATCTGAGATGGGGATGAAGCCAGTTATAGCTTGACAAAAGTTACCTTCCACCACAATCGCTACTCCGTTTCGGTGATTTGTTTCGTTGTTACCCGAGTAGTAAATCTTTGACTGATTAATTTTCATTTCTCCTGAATTAGGCCATCTAGTTTGACTGAGTCCCATTATGTTCACATTGAGTCGCTGCATATTTTGAAGCACGTTATGAATTTTACCTGCTTTTAACATGTATCTGATGTTCCATGTACCGATCCTTATGTCTCTTTCCTTTTTCTTAGCTGCATTTACACCTGCTTGGTAATATATTATAAAATCTAATATCATTGAATATAAAAGATCTGTCATAGGCCACTGAACTTAGATCACCACGGCCACGAGTATAATAACTGTCATTGAAAGAATTTACGTCAAAGCGATGAATATTTTTCTTTATATATGAAATAGTCCTCTAAATGTAGATAGTATAGATAGTCATGACGCTGCCTTCCACAAAAACCAAATAGTCCAATTTATATAATAATATCTGCGCCGTAGTATTTTAAAACGGTTAATGTTTGGTGTGTCATTTCCTAGCATTGTGGTGTAATTGGCCCATATTTTATTGAGCGTCAAAAATAATTAACATTCTTATTAAAATACTTTGAATCTGTTTGTGGATGAACTACCATGCGAACTAACACTTTTTTTATATTTTCAACACGAAAGTTGCCCTGCCCACTCGACATTTCGTGCATGTGAATGGCTGAATGAGAATTTTCAAGAAAAATTGATGGCCAATGCTGACCGCTAAGATCACTGCACCTAACATACATGTATTTTTATTTATTTTTGGTGCGGGGTAAACAAATTCTATATACAAATAGGCTTAAAAATGACGTAGAAGTATTGAAAAATCGCGTTAGAGATACAATAAATTCTATTTCCCCTGAGGAGATTACAGCAGCTTTCACTGAATTTCGAAAAAAAATTGAAGAACGTGCGAATTAGGGTGGCGGACTTATTGAATAAAGAATATTTCAGCTGATGTTAGCATTGCAATTTTTTTATGTTTGTATTTTATTATTTTAATGTTCTCATTTCTTTAATTATTAGGTCGGGTCAATAACTCCGTGACTTTTTAAATTTCGCGCCTCTTCACAGGAAGGGCAACACTGCTCCTGTCAACAAGCATCTGCCAGTTGACTTCTGTCAAATTTTGAACAAGGTGCGTTTGTGTTAGATAGCCATTGAAAGCAGACATAACGAAAATGAAAACAAGTGAATTTGGTGTGCTCATCAACATTATTTTGTGCGAAAAAAACATCACTCAAACAAATGCTAAGCTTGATAAATACTATGGGGACACTGCACCATCAATTTCATGGTAAAAAAGTGATTTACTGAATTTCGTTGCGGCCGTACAAGCACAAATGACGTCGAAGGTTCTGAACGCCCAGTTGAGGTCACTACACCCGGAACAAATTCACGATATGGTGGCCGATCGGAGATTAAAAGGGCGGAAAATTGTGGAAGCCATAGGCATATCACATGGTTCAGTGGTTTCGATTTAGCATGATCACTTGAGTACGAGAAAGCTATCCGCAAGATGGGTGCCGCGTTTGCTCACAATCGACCACAAACGCAATCGTGTGACAACTTCGAAGGAGTGTTTGGCGTTGTTCAACCGTAATAGGGACGAATTTTTGCGCCGTTTCGTAACCGTGGACGAAACATGGATTCACCAGAGACCAAGCAGCAGTCAAAACAGTGGGTTTCTCCGTGCGAATCGGCGCCTAAGAAGGCCAAGGTGTGTTTCTCAGCCAATAAAGTCATGGCGACCGTCTTTTGGGATGCCCGCGGTATAATCCACATTGATTACTTTCAAAAGCGAAGAAAAATCAATGGCGAATATTATACCAACTTATTGGACCGATTCAATGACGATTTGAAGAAAAAACGACCGCATTTAGCCAAGAAGAAAGTTCTTTTCCACCAAGACAACGCGAGGGTGCAAACACGTGTAGTCTGCATGGCGAAATTGGATAGATTGGGTTACGAATTGCTCCCTCATCCGCCATATTCTCCGGATTTAGCCCCGAGTGACTATTTCTTGTTTCCAAACTTAAAAAATTGCTCGGCGGAAAGATATTTGACTCCAATGACGACATCATCTCACAAACAAATATCTATTTTGGGGACCTCGACAAATATAATTTTTTGGAAGGGGTAAAAAAATTAGAAAAACGTTGGTCGAAGTGTAGAAAGCTCAAAAGAACTATGTTGAGAAATAAAATGATTTTTTGTCAAAAAACCTGTGTTTTATTCAAAAAGTCACGGACTTATTGACCCACCCTCGTATCTAAATGTCTAATAGAGGGATTTAAATAAAAGCGATCGTGTTCGATTTATTATTTTGAACAACTTTTGTTAACGAAATCTTTTAATATGTTCAGTCAGGTGGTTGCGTGGAATGAAAATTATGCGAAATATCAAAATAGGCTTAGGATTTTAAAATTGTGTATTCCTACTCAGCTTTTCTTTCCGATCATATTTTTTAATAACATTTTTTTCGTACCTTCTAGAGAAAAGGCACATTCCAAGTGTAAAAAATACGTTGCTTGTAAATTTTCAAGACCTACTTGATTTTTGGAAATTAAAATTATGACACAAATTGTTTTCTATTTAAGCACAAAATGAAGTTTACACAAAAAATTACAGTCTTTTTCACCTACTCACCTACCTATCAACATTTTTCAGGAAATACTGTAAAATTAATATCAAGCGATGTTGTGGCATTGTAGCAAGTTGAACGTCTGCACAATCTGCCCTTCGGAGGGTGCATAAAGTCGTCGTTCCCGTGTACCATACGATGCTGGACACGTGAGACATCCCTATCGTTCTTACAGAAAGGCAGAGATTCGGAAAATTTTCCAGGATAGTGAGATGAAACTGATGTTTGCTGTCGTTGATTGCCCATAGCCGCAGAAATAAAACGATGTTAAAGAAAGAAAAATATAAACAAATAACTCTATTTAATTATATCAATAGCTTACAATAGGCTTCAAAAAGGTTATTTTCATAGTTCATTTTCTTGCAGATCCACCTCAAGTTAGCCTACACCTTGGCAGCACATTAAATCCAGACGATATCAAAGAAGGCGATGACGTTTATTTTGAATGCAACATTAGAGCCAATCCAAGGCAGCATAAAATTAACTGGTATCATGACGTAAGTATAAAATAAATTGTAATTTTTTTGTACAAAAAACACAACAGGACGAAAAGTACGCCCAAATTTCATTCCAAAAAAAGATAGGGTAAACTGATACCTAGTTTCTAGTGTTCGCACCAAACTTAGAAACTGACCACTTATAATACACACTTATATATTTCTCCTGAAATGCATAACCGCCACCGAAGAGAGAGAGAATGTGCGACAGCACTGGTTTGGTAAATGCAAATGCAGTGTAATTCAAAAAGGTTACAACAATTTTGGGCCTTACCGTTGATAGTAGCCTATTATACATAAATTAGATCGATCGCGTTTTCTACAATTCTGATGCTTACATATTCCTTAGGCTACGATCTTCTGCTGAGTGTCTGTTACGCCGCTGTATATTCACATCTGAGTTATCTGGGGTCAATCCTTTGACTGCTATAGAATATTTAAGTTACAAAAACAAATATTCAGATTAATATCCGATCTACCTTATAGGCACTCTTGTCGTAAGATATGTAAGGAAAAGAATACTGAGGTTAACATCCAAGGTTTATGGATTAGGTAGGTTGTCTGGTAACTCGGAGAGGGGAGAGACGGGAGAGGAGGGCATTACGTTATGTGTATTCTAGGCGCGGTGAACTCCTATAGTTTCACATTGCGTTTTGGTGTTTTAAGTAACGTTTATTAGAAATATGTGTAACTTTTAATGAGTTTCCTAAAGAAAATTCGAACACGATTTGTTGCAGGTTTAATTTTTATGTTTATTTTGTACGAAATATCAGATTAAACGAAACTATTGTCTTGAAGACAATATTTTATTTTGTAAGGTATTACGTTGGAAACATAACTGCACACAGAATGAACGGTCTTACGAATTGGACGTTATTTATTCAAGAATATTTTTATATTTAACAATTAAATCGGTGAATCGTCCTAAAAGCAAATATGTATTTAATGTAAAAAAATAGGTTATATACCAGAAGCTCATTGAGATCCTAAAAAACACCGGAGTCGATGGGGGAGATCTGAACATCATCACGCAACTGTACTGGCATCAGACTCCGGACATTAGGATAGAGGGCATAACATCCGAAGAAACAAAAATCAGAAGGGGTGTTAGACAAGGATGTGTCCTGTCCCCTCTACTCTTCAACATATACTCGGAAATGGTGTTCCGGGAGGCACTGGAGAATGTGAAAGAGGGCGTTAAAATCAACGGCACCCTTATTAATAATATACGATTCGCCGACGATACGGTCATGGTCGTCGACAGCCTACCACATCTCCAGAATATGATGGACCTCATCGTTGAGCATAGCACACGGTATGGTTTACACATAAACGTTGCCAAGACCAAGGTGGTTGTGTTCTCCAGGGCACCAAGACGGGCGATCCTTCAAATAAACAACCAGGTTGTGGAACAGGTGCCGTCCGTTAAATACCTTGGAGTCCTTGTCAACGAGAACAGTGACCCTAAAATGGAAATCAGATCAAGGATAGAACAGGCCAGAAGGACATTCATCTCCATGAAGAAACTCTTCACCAGTAGAGACCTAAACCTACAGCTTCGCATACGTATATTGCGCTGTTATATCTTCCTAGTGCTACTCTATGGCTCCGAGAGCTGGACATTCTGCCAATCAATGGAGAGCCGCATTGGCGCCTTTGAGATGTACTTGTATTGCCTTATACTGCGTATATCCTGGGTTAACAGAATAACCAACGAGGAAGTGTTAAGGAGAATAGGTAAAGGCAAAGAACTGCTGACAACCATCAAATAACGAAAGCTCCAATACATCGGGCACATTATGAGGGGGGAGCGGTACGAGCTCCTCCGACTCCTCATCTAAGGAAAGATCGAGGGCAAACGATCTGTGGGCAGACGGCAAAACTCATGGCTGAAAGTTCTGCGTCGATGGTTCGGACGGACATCTGTGGAGATTTTCAGAGGTGCGGTATCACGCACTATTATAGCCAGTTGGATCGCCAACCTTCGTAGGGAGACGGCGTCTTAAGAAGAAGAAGAATATACTTTAAACAAGAACTAAATAGATAACTTACCCTAAATATATATTTAGACGCCTGGGGGAGTTGCTTGTATTGTATTAATGTGCGAAAATAATTCTAAAAGGCAAAGGAAAGTGTAAATAAATTTTCCTTCTTTTCTTTTCAAAAAGAAGGAAAAATAAAGTATTTGGTAAATTTGCAGATAAGCTTAAGGAGAGCCTTTAGAAAAAAAAACAGAAACATGCTTGGAACCTTACTTGGAGGTATAAACCACAAGAAAAATTTCGTGCAAACAACCCCCACAAAAGTTACGGTATGAGAAGTGAATAGGAGCACTTATCAGGAAAGAAGATAAAAAGTATAAACAGAAAAGGTTAAAAAAACTGATAAGCTGCACCTATATAAGCTTCCCTTATCCCATTTTGTAGCTACACCTCCTTAAAATCCTGTTTATCCTGCTCAGAATTCCTATTCGCCCCCACGTCCCATAACTTTCTTGTGGTTTATACATTGAGGGTGGTTGTATGCATGTAGATCTCCGTGTTTAGGGGGGGGGGGTATTTCCCATCTACATGCGTACAACCACCCTCAAGGCACAAACCACAGAAAAAAAAATATTGGGAACAACCCCCTAGAAAATTACCGGACCTGAGACGAATAGGGATTCTGTGCTGGGTAAACAGAATTTTAAGGAGATGTAGCTGCAACATAGAATAGAGACAGCTTATATGGGTCCGGCTGTTTTTTTTCGCATTATTCGTTTCCTCTTGCCTATCCACCACCCCTATTCACTCTTTGTCCCTTAAATTTTTTGTCGGTTGTTTGCAAGAAATTTTGTTTGTGGTTTATGCATCCAAAGGGTGTTCTTAGGATGTTTCTGGAAAAAAATTAAAGCTCTCCGTGAGCTCATCTTCAAAATTTAATTTATAAATTGCACAATTTACTATTATCAGTGATTTGTTTTTAATATCTTCAAACATATAGACTCCCTAGAATACATATCCGGATCCAGTTTCAATTTTTATACGTCCATATATATATATATATATATATATATATATATATATATATATATATATATATATATATATATATATATATATATATATATATCGGTCCTTGGGCCCACACTGTGGAACTTGCTGTACGATGGACTGCTGAGGATGGCGCTACCCGCGGGGGTGACTCTTGTGGGCTTCGCAGACGATGTGGCTGTGGTAGTGGTTGCCAAGACCGAAGACCTACTGATGAGCACGGCAAACAAGGCACTGAAAAGCGTTACAGCTTGGATAGGAGCGAAACGACTCGAACTGGTCCCTGAAAAGACGGAAGCATTCATACTTACACCTAAGAGGAAAATGGCTCCCATCCAATTTATTGTAGAGGGAAACAAAATATTGGCGAAAAAATCGATCAAATACCTAGGGGTTTGGCTGGACACCAAGCTAACGTTCGCTGAGCAGGTTGACCAAGTGTCTCAGAAAGCCGAAAAGACAGTTGTGGCCCTAACTAGACTACTACCCAACATCGAAGGTCCCAGGGCATCAAAGAGGAAACTGCTAATGAGTGTCGCAGATATTGTATGCTGCCCCCACGTGGCACAGTGTCATTAAAAACAAAAAGGTTGTACAGAGACTCACAATGGTGCAGCGAATACTCTCCACTAGAATATGTAGCGCCTATAGGACAATTTCAGCAGAGGCTGCGGCTGTGATTGCAGGAGTGCCACCAGTGGAGCTGCTCATCCAGGAGAGACAAGAACGATATGGCGGTCTAACACGGGAAATTGCTAGGTCTCAACTGATGACTAGATGGCAGACGAAATGGGAGAACAGCACGAAAGGCCGCTGGATCCAGGTCCAGGATTATTCCAAATATTAGAACCTGGAGTGAAAGAAATCATGGAGAGGTGGACTGCTTCTTGACCCAAGCACTGTCGAGCCATGGCTGTTTTGGCAAGTACCTGTACGAGCGAAGGATGAGGGATACGGAGTCTTGTGACTACTGCGGGGCGATTGACGATGTAGAACACACTCTATTCGCCTGTCCAAGATGGGAGAATGTCCGAAAGGAATATGCCCAAACCAGGAGGGAAGAATTTAACGTCAAATCTATGGCGAGCAGCTTGCTGGAATCCCAGGAATGCTGGAACCTAGTGCACACAGTGGTCCAAAAATTATCGAGACTAAAGGAAGGGAGACCAAGAGATGAAGAAGGAGGCAAGGCAGAAAAGAAATGTCTCTTACAGTAGTGGCAAACCATTTTAAAACGTGTTGTGTTTTATTTGTTTATGTGTTGTATATAGGTATATGTTGTGAGTATGTTTTGTATGTATTGTATTATATATTGTATTACCTATGTTATGTATTATATTAAAGCGAAGACAGCCAATGCCTCGAAGTAATGCAACAGCCGTTCCGGGGCTGCGGCGGTTTAGGAGGGCCACTTGTTTGGTTACCCCTATTGGCGCCAACTACGCCCTCAATATATATATATATATATATATATATATATATATATATATATATATATATATATATGATGGTGTGTGTGTGTGTGTGTGAAGTCTTAACGCATAGTTTTCGGACACTCTGTATAACTGCGATTACTGCTATCTGTTTTTAGTATGGAATTGTTTCACTAATTAGGTAAGGGCAACAACAATAATTATTGAAAAATAGTGTGTTTTGAGGAATATTTCTTAATCATATCTACTCTAAATTGTAGATTTCAAATAATATTCATGCTTCTCATTGCTGATAGTGACAGCGTAGATGACAGTGGCAGTTGTTGGTGTGGAAAAAAAAAGTAATAATTCCCTAATAAAACAAAGGAAACAGCTATTATCACAAAGGAAAATATTATTAGTAACGAGCGAATGGAAAGTGACTCCATTTATAATGCAATTTGACTTAATCTCAGTTTGAAAGAGCAAATTCCAGCCGAAAGCGGCAAGGAATGTCAAAAAGAGGAAGTAAAAATGAATTAAGTCAACGTGAAAGAAGTTAATCTAACAGTGATTAGTTCATCCCCTACCGACAAACTTCATACATAAGGAAAGTTCAGGCGGCATTTATATAAACCCAAAGTTGCGACAGTTTGACCAACAAGTTCTCCTTCCCTTTGGAGACCCTCCAAATAGCGGCATCCTTCTCACATATAGAACGACTCCGCTTGAGGACAAGTTTAAAAGTTTGCAGAGGAAATTAAAAATAAATAAACAAACTTTCCGGGGCTTAGGGCGGTATACTGGATTACAAGGGAGATGTGTGATAAGCGGATCGTATTAAAGGAGGCATTCAATTCTAAAACTGAATTTTGTTGCCAGCTAGGCCTTACAGTATCTGTAATGGATGTGAGCCCTGCAAAATAGGACGTGACTCCTTGGCATGGATAAAATTGTGAAGCTTTGAGAATATTTCATGGCGTTTACGTAATCTCTATTAAATATCACTTACGACCGTATATTGACAAGTTTTCTTAATTATTTCGAATAGATAGGTATTTTTTGAGACAGTTAGGTTTAAAAATTTAATATAACCTACTAAGTAAAGATTGAAACATGTGATGAGCACTGATAAGTACACTTGGAGGACCCATATTACCAAAACATTTTAAAAAAAAAGCATCGATCCAACAGTGGGCCCTCAGACCGTCCGGAGGGCTGTCTTACTATCTGCGAGCACATATATACACATTCTTTGGGGCTCATCCTCATATCCTGTCGAATAGCTACCGACAGGATAGCGCATACCTTCGTTTCGATTGCTGTTATATATGCGCCCAGGGTATAACTCTTGCAGGCCCACAGGCCATCGAATGCTGCTCCTCCAACCGTGATTCATCAATAAAAGAGACCAGGCTAGCAGGCTGGAAACCAACCTCATTATCCCTCCAGTGATCTTTGCGGGGGATTCTGTGGGTATATGCCCTAGTCAGCCTAATACAATCCTTTTAATTTCGTATCTGGATGGTGAAAATTGTAAATTACTTTTCCACATCTTTGGAAACTGCTCCAGCTACTCCTTTACCACGCCAATTTCCAGATTTTCGCATTCTCAGATGTGACGACATAGCCTTCCTTCTGATACAGATGGGAAGCGGCGGCAACATCAGCAAGACTTCTAATGTGGCTGAGGGTATCGTCCTTATAACGCCCTCGGCAAGGCTGAGCTTTTTGCCTCGTTGTTCGCCGGCAATTCCACTCTCAACCCACCTCCAAATGTTCAACTACAAACATTCCCCAATGTCGCGCATAAAATACGAAATATCCTCTCTTCTCTTAATACCAAGAAAGCCTCTAGCCTTGACGAAATCCTAGCAAATTTTCCTAAAAAAAATGCGCACCAGAACTTGCTCCTGTCCTGACTTGTCTGCTTTAGACATCTTACAATAGAGACATATTCCCTAATAACTGCAAAACTGTTCTAGTACAACCCCGTCGTCTCTAAAGTGATGGAAAGGTATATAAACACCGAATTACTAAAATGTCTTAAAAAACACAGGCTAATCCACGACAGGCACTATGGATTCCGTCAGCGCAGATCAACTGCCGAGCTCCTTTCTTTTGTCACCCATTCTTGGAACAAGCCTATGGAACTACACAGTTAATCCCAGATTGTCGCTCTAGACATATCCAAAGCATTCGACCAGGTCTGGCACGCAGGGCTGCTTAATAAACTTCCGCCCTATGGCCCTACCACGAAAACTCTTTACCTGGACAGCAAATTTCCTCTCCAACCGGAGCATTTCTGTTGTCTTGGTGGCTATTCTTCTAAACTGTATCCAATTAATGCAGAAGTCCCTGAAGGTTCAGCTTTAGCCCCTACTTTGTCTCTTCTCCACATCAATGACCTCCTCTCTAGCACATTTAACCCATTTCCCAGTTACACGGACGACAGCACCCTCCACTCAAATATACAATATTCTAAGCCTGTCTCTTAAGCCCAATTAGATGAGGATCGCAGACTCATGGAGGGTTCTGTCTCTGTGGATCTCCAAAAAGTATTAGACTGGGAAAGTAGAAATATTGTACAATTCAACCCCACCAAATCTCAGTCTTGCTTTCTATCTCATAAGAGATACAGCAGCCCTAGACCCATCACAATGAACAACGAAGTTATTCAAAGTAATTAGTCATTTTCACTTGTTGGCATTTCTGTGGATCTAAATCTCAATTGGCACCAACATGTCACATCAATTGCAGAAGCGGCTCCTAAGAAATTAGGTTTCCTCTTCCGGGCTGGCAAATGCTTTTCACCAGCTAATCTCTATACCTTATATACTTCATAAATAAGGCCAAACCTCGAATACTGCTCCCACATCTGGGGTGCCGCTGCCGCTTCTACTCTCGCTATCCTGGACTCTATTCAGAAGAGAGCTATACGTCTCATCGGCGATCCTACCCTTACCCAAAGGCTGCCATCCTTTGCCCACCGACGTGCCGTTGGTGACCTCTCTCTCTCTCTCTCTCTCTCTCTCTCTCTCTCTCTCTCTCTCTCTCTCTCTCTCTCTCTCTCTCTCTCTCTCTCTCTCTCTCTCTCTCTCTCTCTCTCTCTCTCTCTCTCTCTCTCTCTCTCTCTCTCTCTCTCTTATAGATATCTGCACAGATACTGCTCAGAGGAGCTTTCTTTGATAGTTCCTCCACCAGCTGCCTCCAACAGATCTACCAGGAAAACAGAGCGAATGCACCCTTTTACTGTCCAGGTCACCAGACATAGAACATCCTTTTATGCCCGCTCTTTTGTCACGAGGACTTACAAGTTGTGGAATTCCTTGCTGGCACATGTTTTTCCTTCTCCTCCGAACCACCAAACCTTCAAGTCCAGAATTAACAAGTTGCCACTTTCCTCCTTGTCGACACGCACGGTATAATAATATTTAGGCTGCAAGCCCTCGTGGTGTGTTGTTGAAATATAAAAAAAGAGTATGTATTGAATAAATAACACTATTTAGAAATTAGAAAGAGTAACACCTTCTGTAATAAACGTGAAGGTCCAAAGGATATTTATGCACTTCCACAATCAGCTTTATGTTGTTAGTCACCCATAAGAGTATGTCGGGTACCAACCAAAACATCATGTATAAATCAGGAACAAAATATGAAATTTCCCCCTCGTAAGCTCAAAGTTGGAGAAGAAACTAAACATTACATAGTATCCCCTCATCATCATAACTGACACAGGTTTAGTTATCTACAACTTATAGGTACTTTGGTTGGGTGGCCGTTATCTTATGTCGATATATTATAGAGTAAATTATGTTTCGCCAAAAAGTGGCGTTTGTTTTATCAAGACACTCCAGCTGGAACAATGTGACCATAATCGTTAGCGGTATAAAATTTCAATAACTGTCTTCATCATTTTCAATTATAACGTTTAACAGGACAGTTAATCGAAAGACTATCCGGGCTAACTCCAAAATTATCCGTCGATCAGGTCGTAAACGCACTAACACGTACTACACGGTATATTTATGTGTTCAGAGGCTCCTATACTCCTTTGATATCGAAACGGCCCAAAAGGGACTCCAGCCGCAGCTCTCTATGTAGTTTTATTGCTTTATATAAAGATTGCGTGTAATCCCCGCTTTATGGATCATAAAGAATGTTCAATTATTGCTCATAAGATTCATCCTCTGGGTGAAATAAACCCTATCAAATGTGTATCTGCCGTAGATATGCTTAAATACAAGTTATGCCACTTGAACCTCGGAAAAAGTAACTCAGTGCGATCTGAAAGATATGGATCCCTGGAGACGGTTCTCCGCTATCCTCCCGGCCTTACCCGCTGGGTAAATTACCTCTGTCCGAGCATTAAATCTGCTGTCACCCTCTCTGTTGCTCCCAACAGCGGGGCGGGATTTACATACGGTCATGGCGGATACACATTCCCGTTTTATTTTGTTCCCAAGTGAATATATTACTAAACTTCGGGGCAGTTACGGTAAACTAAATTTGAATGTTGCTTAGCCGTGCTACAACATCTACTTACGTGACGTAACCGTTAACAAACAAGGATCCGCTCCTGATACGCGTCCATGTAAACATTTGGAACTTTCTTCATGAGGGGCTATTCGACTTATATTAGTGTAACGGACAAAGAACTTCTCCAAGCTTTAGAAACGACTGTAGTTGGTTTATACAAGGAAATCGGTTATCGATTTCTGGCGGTTAGATTTCAAGCGTCTCATACACATTTATGCCACAATTTGATTATTAACTTACATTGCGCAAGAATTTTTTTTAATTCCCAACACTTTTTGAAATTCAATATCAAAATTTACGTTCTACGTATGAAATTGAATAAAAATTAAGACGCGTGCGCTCAATAAGCGCGTTATGGTAGTGAAGTTACCTAAAATGCATTACTCAAAGCGTCCTCGCAAAAAATTTTACTCTTTTAGTGAATTTTTTTTTAAATCACTAATGAAGAGATCTCGACTTTTGATTTTTAAAACTTTTCTTCAAATGAGCGCGAACTGGGTCCCCTAGAACACATATCCGGGGCCAATTTCAATTTATATATATATATATATATATATATATATATATATATATATATATATATATATATATATATATAAGTATGACACCGATAACACAAAAAATAATGGGCCGATTTTGATAAAATTGGGTGAGTAAATTCCTTTTGCAAGTGGCTTGGATGAGTTCGTTAGCCAGAAAATCGGACCAGTTTTTTCAAAAAAAAATTTAGGTTTTCTTCTGGAAAAAAATCATATCGCCGGAAATGACAAAGCTATGGCAATCACAATTGGCAAGCTCGTTTACGTTGTAAAAGCCAAACGCGGCACCAAAATTTAGGTCTATGTTAAAAGAAAAAAAATATATAGGCACTTAATGAAGCAAAATTTTAGTGTCACTAAAAGTCAAAGAAGACGCAATACCAAAACATTGTATGTGTTAAATAGAATCTATTAAATATTACAGAAAACGTTTATCTTTTCATGGCGCAAAAAGTTCAGGAAGTACCAGAAAGATTACTTTAAGAATTTTATAATTTTTCTCCTGTAAATGTCAAACTGGAGATTTGAAGCATGACAATCAGTATAAGCATTGTGATTTATAAATGGTAAATATTGCATAAAACGTATATTAGAATATTTTTAATTTTTGCAACACTTCTCATTTGCAAAAATAACTGTAAAATATGCCTCTAAAGACCTTACATATTACAAATAAATAAATTAAGACCATTATCGGTTATCTACCTTTCTTTATTGCAGTTTGTCAGAAGGCTTACGTAGTGTTACGGTTAGTTACCCTGACTGATAAGCGTAGGGACGCGGGTTCAAATGTCACCGTTGACTGAATTTTTCTTTTAACTTTTTTCGCCTTTGATTTCATTTTAACGTTATCTGATCAAATTGTGTAATTCCAATATATTTTTATCGACTTTTTGTTGAAAATGAAAGATAAATACTTTTGAGACTTTTAATTCAAGTTTAATAGGAGCTTGTTGCCTTTAGTTGGTAAAACCGTGCCACAGTTAACATACACGTAGAGATTTGTGACATCACAAGAGGCTGTTTTCTTCTCTACAGCCGGATTCACTTTTCACAGTATCCACAGGCAAAAGAACTTTCTCTGTGAAGCCACAGAAAAAGTATCTAGTTCTGTATTAAGATCAGATTTTGAATATTTTTTAATTTATTTAATTTATCCCTATTTCTTTTAGTTAATTTTCTTGTACAAAAGAATACATAAAATTTAAATTATTTACCTAATTTGAAATTAAAATTGAAAATAAAATAATTTGTTTGCACGAAGATCCATCAAAACCTTTTTTTCTCACGAATTTCGTTTAAAAAATGTTCCATGGGTTGAATAATTTTTCATAAAACAATTCTCAACAAATGTTTCTTCAAAGAAAATTCACTAAATTAATTTATAAGAAAATTCGCTATTAAAAGAACATTTTGTACAAGAAAATTCGCTAATAAAAATAAATTAAATAAATTTAAAAAAACTGGTTATTTATTTACCCACCTACCAACATATAATTTTTCACAAAAACTGTTTAGACTTCACTTAACAATAATTTCATGAAAATTTGCAAACAACCTTTTAAGAAAATTTGAAAACATTTTTTTATAATGACTTATTAAACATTTACGATTAATTACCAAAATTTTCCAAAAACATCTTACGTGATTTCTACGAAGCACAAAAAATTTCTGCGAGAACTGGTTAAACAACTTTTATACAAAATGTTGCTAAAATAATACATAAAATTCAAATTATATACCTAATCTGTAATAAACACTGAAAATAAAATAATTTAATTGCATGAAAATCCATTAAAACCTTATTTTTGACGAATTTCGTTTAAAAAATGTTCCATCGATTGAGTAATTTTTCATACAAAAACTCGCAACAAATGTTTCTTCAAAGAAAGTTAATTAAATTCATTTATAAGAAAATTCGCTATTAAAAGAACATTTTGTGCAAGAAAATTAGCTAATAGAAATAAATTAAATAAATTTAAAATATTTCAAACCTCATCTAAATACAGAACTAGCTACTTTTTCTGTGGCTTCACAGAGAAAATTCTATTGCGCGTGGATGCTGTAAAAATTGAATCCGGTTGTAGAGAAGAAAACAGCCTCTTGTGATGTCACAAATCTCTACCTGTATGTTAACTGTGGCACGGTTTTACCAACTAAGGGCAACAACAGCTGCTATTAAACTTCAATTAAATGTCTTAAATGTGCTTACCTTTCATTTTAGACAAAAAGTCGCTAAAAATATTGGTATTGCACAACCGATCAGATAAGGTTGAAATTGAATCAAAGACGAAAAAGAAAAAAAGGTAAAAGAGAAATTCAGTCAACGTGGGATTTGAACCGGCGTCCCTTCACTCATTAGCCATGCATTTAATGATTGCTTCACTGTAAGCCTTGTATCACATTCTGCAATGAAAGGTAGATAACCGATAATAGTATTAAGTTATTCATTTGTAATATGTAAGGTCTTTGGAGGCAGATTTTGCAAGTATTTCAACAAATGAGAAGTCTAGCATAAATCTAAAACATTATAATATACATTTTATGTAATATTACATATAATATTTTGGTAGTGCGTCTTCTCTAACTTTTAGTGGCACTAAAATTTTGCTTTATTAAGTGCCTATAACCTTTTTTTTCTTTTAAGTTAGAGACCTAAATTTTGGCGCAGAGTTCGGTTTTTACAATGTAAACCAGTTTGCCAAATTTGGCTGCCATAACTTTTTTAGTTCCGGAGATAGAAATTTTCTCCAAAAGACAACCTAAAATTTTCCCGGAAAACCTGGTCCGACTTTCCTAGCAAAAAACTTATCCAAGCCACTTGCACAAAGAATTTACTCACCAAATTTTATCAAAATATGCTCATTACTTTTGTTAGTTATCGGTGTGATACATACATACATGCATATATATATATATATATATATATATATATATATATATATATATATATATATATGTATATATATATATATATATATATATATATATATATAAACATATAAAAATTGAAACTGCCCTCTTTTATGTGTTCTAGGGGGCCTAGTTCGCGCTCATTTGAAGAATTTTTTTCAAAATTCAAAAGTCGAGATCTCCTTATTTGTAAATTTTTTAAAGAAAATTCATCAAAATATGCCGACAAGAGAGTGGCCTTCCTGGTTATTCCTATATTGTGATTTTAGTTTATCTATCAAGAGTCTGTATGCAATGATTTCCCCCTGTACCTGAGGTTACTGTACATAAAACAGATAAAATTCGTCCTACATTTTATTTTATTGCCGTATTTAAATTAGTAGTTATTCTTCTTACGTGGTTAAAATTACCCCTAATACATTAACATTATCGGAGCTTATCTTGTAATAATATCGATGCTAGACTATGATCCAGAATGATATCTGTCCATTAATCACTCACATCGTTTTATTTGTAAATTGATAGATCTACGAAAGTTAACGAGCCTAACGTGCACAGAAAATGTCTATATCAGGAAAATTGATTTCCATCGGCAAATGCGGTTTTGTCATTATATAGATTACAGGCAATTATTGTTAGTGAAGCTAATGAAACAAAATACAATCGAACGTAGATTTGATAAGTAAGCGTACTTTTATTGCGCGTGAAAGTTGTGGCCCATATATTTTCTAATTTATTATGTGGTCTCACAAACTTGCTTTTAGTGAATTTTCGTAGAATTTTTATATGTTTATATATATATATATATATATATATATATATATATATATATATATATATATATATATATATATATGTGTGTGTGTGTGTGTGTGTGTGTGTGTGTGTTACCTCAAAAAATAAAAAAGCTATGATAACCAAATTTGGTAGGTGGGTTTACGATATAAAAAGTAAACTATACACAAGCATTTAAATTTCTATGTTACAAGAAAAAAAAGTTATAATAAAATATTTGGTGCCAGATAATTTCTATGAAAATTCACTACCATAACGCACTTGCTGCGTCTTTGAGTTTTTTCTAAATACACTTGGGGAACCCAAATCACCACAAAACCTTTTAAAATGATCTGGACGCAGCAGGTGCATTATGGTAGTGCATTTTCATAAAGATATTTTTAATAGCAAATATGTATTTTCTTTTAAAGAAAGCAGGCAGAAAATTTGGTTACCAGTATAACCTATATAGTAGAAACTATGTACCATATTTCATCAAAATAACTTTGTTGTTTGAAAATGAAAAAAAAAATTTAAAATACACTCAAAAGATTCCAGAAACTGGTTCCTAGCCAACGAATGTTATGTTAATAGCAAATTAAGCTATTTAAATTTGAAACATATAATGTAAATTCGCTACCATGACGCAGTTGCTGCGTCTTGAGTTACCTTTCTTACAAACACACATTATATTTCTATAGAAAATGCAAGAATTTTATAACATAAGGTGTGTTCTAGTAAACAAAAATTGTATCACCAACAACTTATGGCCCACCTATGATTGTAAAACTCACTAAGTGAAGATTGGAACCTGTGATGAGCAATGATAAATACACTTGAACCCAAATCACCACAACACATTTTAAAAAACCTGACGATCATTTCACTAACCAAGTTAGCGTCATCAGAGGATGAAACATTCTAACTACTGAAAAAAACTAACTGTTTACCAAAGCAATCGATCAGGTGACTCGTAATTGGTGGTGGTGAAGCGTTCATACATTTGTTGTTGGGTTACCTAGCAAGTTTTTTAACGTATTTGTTGTTGAAAATGTTAGCTGTAAGTTAACTTTTTAAAAATGCTGTCTAGACCCCTCGTGATTCTAGGTTCAAATGTTAAACAAACAACGTTTTTTTCCGACTTGTCTCTTTTGAACGTCGTTGATTCCGTCAACATTATCTTTGTTTTCTGTTTGTTGATTAATTTCTCCACTAGACAAGCAGTGTATCCGCTATATTCGGCCACGTTTTTAATATAATTTAATTCTTTCGTATATCTACTTTTGTTTAAAGCAAAAATAATTAACCGATTTACTAGAAAATTTAAACTGGCAATTTTTTGTGCGTACGTATGATGTGAGTCGTTCGGGATGTAGCTTAGAGTAGTGGTTTCCTTTCTATAGACATGGAATTCTAAAGTGTCTATATTATTGATAACTAGTACATCTAGAAAGGGTAATTTATTATTAACTTGTAATTCATGGGTAAATTTTATAGAATCAAATTTATGGTTTAATTTGGCAATAAAATTTTCTATTCTGCAAATGTTTGTGTTAAACACCGCGAAAATATTATCCACATAACCACACCACACTCTAGGAAAATAACCACTTTCACTTTCTAGATCTGTTTCAAATCTGCTCATGAAAAGGTTTGCAATAAATGGTAATAGCGGATTGCCCATTGCCGTGCCTTGGGTTTGTTGAAAAAATTCATTGTTGAATTGAAAAATATTTTGTTTGATGCAAAGGTTTGTTAGAGTTAAATATTCTTTGCAGGCATTTTCATTTATGTTATTCATTTTTAGTAACTGCTCTAAATACGTTAAAGTTTGCTCCGTGGGAACGCTAAGAAACAATGAGGTTACATCGAATGAAATTAAACTAAACTTGCTAGGTAACCCAAAAGACAAGAATAGCACGGACAAAATGTCGGGAATTTATGAAATAAGTTGTAAAGATTGTAATCTTAAATAGGTCGGACAAACAAAAAGATCGAATGGAATTAGATTCAAAGAGCACTTATTCCAATTACGTTACAGTACTCTAGGTAAGTCTTTCGTCGCCCGACACATTTGGGATAAGAATCATCACGTTGATAAAGATAATCTGAAATTAATAAAAAATGTTAGAAAATCAGGACAGCTAAACGCGTTCGAAAGCGTATATATTGCGAAATATAGTTACAACAAAAAATTTATGAACGCTTCACTACCGCAAATTACGAGCCACCTGATCGATTGCTTTGTTCAATAAAATTCTTATGTTTTAAGCACATTCTAAAGATAACATAAGTATACAGATATTGCCGCCAAAGGAATCTATGTTAATTTGGCTGTCGTTGAACCTTCTCAAAACTGTTACAGATGGACACTTTTTAGATAAAGTAGTAGGGACAGTGCAAAGACCTTTTCCGGCGATAAAAATACAATACACTGTGAATTTTGCCTGCGAGTAGTTTCCCACCTCAGTCCGATCTCTTTACCTTAGATCCGGTATATAAGTTGATGTTCGTTTTTTCAGTATTTAGAATGTTTCCTCCTCTGATGACGCTAACTTGGTTAGTGAAACGATCGTCAGATCTTTTAAAATGTGTTGTGGTGATTTGGGTTCTCCAAGTGTACTTCTTGTAAAACTAATTTCATAGGATGCAGCTCAAGACAGCCTATAATTAACACATATGTTTTTCTCGTATCTTGTATAATAACGGATATATTGAGCGTTACCGTAGAAATGCGTCGCCCTGTAAATACGAAAACAGATAAAAACTGAAACTAACCCCGGATGTGGGTTCTAAGGAGCCGAGTTCGCGCTCATTTGAATAAATCTTTTCAAAATTCATATGTGCTGGTCTCCTCCTCAACAATTTTTTTCTACAAACATTTGCTAAAAATTATAGACCATTTAAACAATAAACTCTATAATTGAAACTACTGCCAACGCATCAGATAAAGGGTCTATCTAAAACGAATTTGCTGTAAATATTTTAATAAAAAGCATATTTACGGTTGAAGCATCAACTTAAGGGTTTACAAAACTTTTCTGCTACATTTTCTTTACACAACTCGCATTTGTTTCACGTCCTTTCCCTAAATGTTGATAATTTTGGCGTTTCAAATCGCGACTTTGACGTTGTAAGAGGAAAATCCTATTTTTTTAAATGCCTATAACTTTTTGTCTTTACGCCTACAGATCTAAATTTTGGTATGTAATTTACGTGATATGATGAAAAATCACGTACAAAATTTGGTTCCGAAAACTTTGTTATTTAAGGAGATATAATTTTTTTTCTAAAGAAAACACAAGATTTTCGGGGGAAAACTAACTGATTTTCTTGGCTAACGAAACACTTCCAAACGGGAGGTACTCCAAATATTTCATCCTCTGATGACGTTAACCTTGTTAGTAAAACGATCGTCAAGTCTTTAAAAAGATGTGTTGAGGTGATTTGGGTTCTCCAAGTGTACTTATCATTGCTCATCACAGGTTCCAATCTTCAGTTAGGAAGAAGAAATATCACTAAAAATTGAAATCGGTTGCAGAATAAAAGCAAGCACTTGTGAAGCCACGGGAAAAGTCTACGACTGTATTAAATATGGAACGGTTTCACTATGTTAGGGCAAGAACAAACAACCAGATATGCTATTCAAATTAGCTTAAGTCTTGAAAGTTTTCATCTCCCCTTTATTAATTTTTTTTATACAATAACTCGCTAAAAAATAATCGGAATAACAGCAATCTGGTCAGATAACGGTAAAATGAAATGAAAGACTAAAAAAAATAATAAAATGTGAAGTCGCTAACTAGAATTAGAATTGGTCTTATTATAGGACTCCATTATTTGATGCAAACGCTTATACCACTGGACCACCGTCGAGATGACAGATGTATATACTAGCAGGTATGTACGCTAGTATGTTAATTTTCTAACATCTTTATTATTTCTAACATATAGTAACATAACACCACAGTAGACAAGCCCCGTACCCAGAAGTCTTAGATTTGTGTAGGGGAGCTTACATACCCGTATAGACAAAGGACACCACCCATAACTCATCAGAAGCCAGCTTTTCCACATTCGAGAAAAAGACCGACTGTCTGATTACGGGACTCGAACCTCCTAGTCTAATTCGAAGGTTACTCACCTAGCGAACTGAGCTATTCAGCCTGTGAATTATACCAAACAATATTTATTTACAATGGATTTTTTGCTCATATTTTATAGAAATCTGGGAAAATTACGACTGTAAACACAGACCTGGGCTTGTCAGTCATTTCGTGCCGTATTTTTCAATCACTTAAAGAATTTGAGAGATATTGCGTTTTAAAAAATAATCTTTGATTATTTGTTAAGAAAAATTGGGCGTTAAAATCTGATAAACGAACTCATTCAAACCATTAACAAAATAAGGGTAATTCCGAAATTTGGTCCAAATCAGTGAAGCATTTTTTTGTTCTTTGAGTTAGCGGTTGGATATATATATATATATATATATATATATATATATATATATATATATATATATATATATATATATATATATATATATATATATATATATATATATGGAGAACGGTTAAGGGCAAAGCCGCAAGGAGACAACCGCATACAGATATTGACATGAGTTATTGAGTTATATAATATTTTCTTCTTACCTAAAACTATATGCATTTTTAAGGAGAATAACACGCCTATGCTTTTAGTGAATTTTCTTTAAAAAAATTCACTAGTGAGGAGATCCCGACTTTTGAATTTAAAAAAAATGTCTTCAACAGAGCGCTATTTAGGACCCCTGGAACCCAAATCCGAGGTCGGTTTCAGACTTTATATGTTTATATATATATATATATATATATATATATATATATATATATATATATATATATATATATATATATATATATATATATATATATATATATATATATATATGTCACACATATAACTAAAAAAATAATGGACCGATTTTGATAAAACTTGGTGAGTCCCTTCCTTTTGCAAGTGGATTTGATAAGTTTGTGAGCCAGGAAAATCCGCCAAGGTTTTCCCGGAAAATTTTGTGTTTTCTTTTGAAAAAAATTATATCTCCGAAATTAACAAAGTAAGGGCAACCAAATTTGTACGCGAGTTTATATGATTATCGGTAAGTTATCCACCAAAATTTAGCTCTGTAGATTAAAGGACAAAAAAGTTACAGGCATTTTAAAAAAAAAAATTTGGGTTTTCCTCAAAACGTCAAAAGTCGCGATTTTAAACGTCAAAATTGGTAATATTTAGGCAATGAACCTGAAACTAATATGAGCTATGAAAGGAAAATGTTTCAAGAATGATGTTTTACAAACCTTAAATCTTAGTTTCAATCGTCACTGTCCTTCATTTAACTAAAATGTTCCCAGAAAATTCATTTCAAGTAGACCCTTTCTCTGATGCTTTGGCAGTAGTGTTGGCTATAGAGTTTATCGGTTAATGGTATATCATTTTTGTCGGATTTTTGTAAAAAAAATTAATGCTCAATATATCCGTCATTATGCAAGATACGAAAAAAATTGTATACATTAATTATAGAGTGTCTTGAGCTACATCTTAGAAAAATATTTCTACAATTACAGGGTGGCCCAAAAGTCGTTGGTGATTCAAATTTCTTTATTATTGAATTTTATTTAAATAATTCACTAATGGGAAGATCCGTGTTTATATATATATATATATATATATATATATATATATATATATATATATATATATATATATATATATATATATATATATATATATATATATATATCTTGCAATATTTTCTTTTTACAATCCGTATTTGTTTCACGTCCTTTACCTAAACATTGGCAATTTTGACGTTTTAAATTGCGAGTTTGACGTTTTGAGGAAAACTCCAAAATTTGTTGCTTTAGCTGCCCTTCAACTTAGAGACCTAAATTTTGGTACATGTACATGGTACATATATATATATATATATATATATATATATATATATATATATATATATATATATATATATATATATATATATATATATATCGTACCGATAACTCAAAAATAATACACCGATCTTGATAAAATTTGGTGAGTACCTTCATTTTGCAAGTGGCTTGGATATGTTCGTTAGCCAGGAAAATCTGACCAGGTTTTCCCGGAACATTTTGTGTTTTCTTTCCAAACAAATCCATCTTTCCGAAAATAACAAAGTGAGGGCAACGAAATTTGGTACGCGTATTTGTATTATAAAGAGTCAGCCATGTACCAAAATTTAGGTCTCTAAGTTGAAGGGCAGCTAAAGCAACAAATTTTGGAGTTTTCCTCAAAACGTCAAACTCGCAATTTAAAACGTCAAACTCGCAATTTAAAACGTCAAAATTGCCAATGTTTAGGTAAAGGACGTGAAACAAATACGGATTGTAAAAAGAAAATATTGCAAGAAGAGTGTTCTGCGAACCCTTAAGTTTCAGATTCAACCGTCATTGCCCTTCATTTTACTAAAACATTAACAGATAATTCATTTCAAATAAACCCTTTCTCTGATGCTTTGGCTGTCGGTTTATTTAAGTTGATGCTTTTGCTGTAGGTTTAGTGAAGTGTATGGTTTAACGGTCTATAATTTTTAGCTAATTTTCGTAGAACAAATTCGTTACTGAATTTTAGCATTTTTTATCGAAATATGATGCATGTTTGTAAGAAAAAATCTGGACGCAGTAAGTGCGTTTTGGTAGCAAATTTTCATTAAATCCTTCAAATTTCAATAACCCAATTTGCTATTAACCTAAGGTTTGTTGGCTGGGAGACCAGTTTTCTCAGAAACATTTAAAGTTTATTTTCGGAAAATTATTGTACCTTTTAAAATAATTATTTTGATAAAATATGGTACATTGTTCCTACTATATAGGTTATGCCGGTAACCAAATTGATGCCTGCTCGCATTAGAGCGATATATTTGTAATTCAAAACATTTTAATGAAAATTCACTTCCATAACGTACTTGCGCGCACAGAGTTTTTTTTATATTAGCTTCTGTATTCCATGTTCAATAGTTACCGTTTCACTGATACCCTCGCTTGTTACTTTAACATTAAAAATGTGACGATCAAAGAGATCGAATATCTGAATAGAAATTCATACTTGTAGAACTCGTCAAAGTTTCTCAACCTATTTAAAACTTAGAGCAGGTGGAACCGACAAGTTATGAAAACTAATCTAATGAATTCGCATGGTGAGGTAAAGAATTTTATTACCATTTTCTGTAAAATTATAAAATTTACTCAACTTTTAATACGACCAAACCTGCCTTGAAAAAGCATTTAGGGTCTTAGCTTCTTTACAATAACATTATTTTTACCTGGTAACACGTTTTGTTGTTTCAAGAATCAACATAGAGCTTTTTGTCTTTTTTGTGACTTTTGTAAGTTTAATCTGCTTACAAGAAGATTTACAAAATTGTGTAGACTATGTAAATTAATCAGCTAAATTTGTTTTTTAGCGAATTTTTTAGGAGATCTATGATTATATATATATATATATATATATATATATATATATATATATATATATATATATATATATATATATATATATATATATATATATATATATATATATCCGACCGATAACTCAAAAAATAATGGACCGATCTTGATCAAATTTGGTGAGTACGTTCCTTTTGTAAGTGGCTTAAATATTTTCGTTAGCCAGGAAAATCGAACCAGGTTTTCCTGAAAAATTTTGTGTTTTCTTTCTAAAAAAAATCATATCCGTAAATAACAAAGTAAGGGCAACCAAATTTGGTACACGGCTGTACTATAAAAAGTGAACTTTGTACCAAAATTTAGGCCCCTAGCTCTAAAGACAAAGAAGGTATGGGCAGTTAAAAAAACATATTTTGGAGTTTTCCTCGAAACTTCAAACTCGCAATTTTAAACGTGAAAATTGGCAGTGTTTAGGCAAAGAATGTGAAACAAACACCGATTGTTAAAAGAAAATGTTGCAAGAAGAGTGTTCTGCAAACCCTTAAGTTTCAGATTCAACCGCCATTGTCCTTCATTTTCCTAAAATGTTTACAGAACATTCATTTCAAGTAGACCTTTTCTCTGTTGCTTTGGCTGTCAGTTTAGTTAAATTGATTGCTTTTTTGGATATTTATTCGTAGGTTTAGTGAAGTTTATGATTTAACAATCTATAATTTTTTAGCTAATTTTCGTAGAACAAATTGTTATTGCATTTTTGCATTTTTTTATCGAAATATGATGCGTTTATAAGAAAAAATCTGGACGCAGTAAGTGCGTTTTGGTAGAGAATTTTCGGTAAATTTGCAGATTAGCTCCCGAATGCTTTTCAAAAAACTGTTTTGAGAAACATGCCTAGGGCCCCCCCTGCATCCACAAACCCCAAGAAAAATTTCTTGTTCACACCACCAGGGAAGTTACGGGACCAGGAATGAATAGTGGTGCTGGGCGGGGTAGGTAGTAAAAAAGAAATATGAGCAGAAAATGCGAATACACGGGCTTGAAAGTTGTCTTTTTCACATCTTGAAGTCATATCCCCTTAAACCCTGCCTACCCCTATTCCCCAGGTACCGTAACTTCCTTGGCGTTTATGAACAAGAAATTGTTCTTGTGGTTTATGAAACGAGGGTGGTTGTTTGCACGCGAGGGGGGAAGGAAAATCCCCACGACGAAGCAGCCACTCCAACCCCCAACATTACCGCTAGTCAAAGCGGTGGGGGGGTCTGCTTCGTCGTAGGCATTTTCCTTCCCCCCTTGTGTGCATACACCACAATCGTTGCATAAACCACAAGAAAAACTTGTTGTTCATACCCCCCAAGGAAGTTACGTGACCTGGGGGCAAATAGGGGTGCTGTGCGGGGTAGGCGAGGTTTAATGGGGATATGGCTTGAAATAGACAGCTTTTAAGCAGTTTTTTTTTGCTTTTTCTGCTCATATTTCCTTTTTACTACCTACCCCGACCAGCACCCCTATTAACTCCCAGTTCCGTAACTTCCTTGGGGGGTGTAAACAAGAAATTTTTCTTGTGGTTTGTGCATCCAGGTGGATTCCTAGTACTATTTCTGAAAACAATTTTTTGAAAAGCGTTCGGGAGTTAATCTGCAAATTTACCGAATTTTCATTAAATCCTTCAAATTTCAATAACTCAATTTGCCATTAACGTAAGCTTTGTTGGTTAGGAAACCCACAATTAAGTTTGTTTTCGGAACATTTTTGTATTTTTTCAAACCATAAGTCATTTTGATAAAATATAGTACATTGTTTCTACTACATAGGCTATACCGTTAATCAGATTGATGCCTGCTCGAATTTGCTGTTAAAAACATTTTTGTGGAAATTCACTTCCATAACACATTTGCTGCATCTAGACTTGTAAAAAATGTTTATATATTTTCAAACAGTGAATTTATTTCAATGAAATATGGTACATTGTTTCTACTATATAGGCAACCAAGTTTGATGCCTGCTTTCATCAAAGAAAGACATTTGCTATTAAAAATATTTTAAAGAAACTTGGCTACCATAACGCACTTTTGTTAATTCAATTTACACGCAAAAAAAAATCAATATAATGGCTGTTGTTTGCGCCTAGCACTCAGATATTTTGGTTATTATAGTCGGGGCCTGTCACCCAGGGTGCCTTCAAATTTTAGCACACTAGCGCATGTGCTATTGATATAAATACGGTATTACTGAAGTAAAATTACCTCCACATCATCACAACGTGTGGAAGTATGACATCGGCGACAAAAATTTCGAAAATTCTTTTTCGCTTAAACGTCGTAAACAGTATCAAAACATATTTTAAAAAAATATTTGGGAACGAAAATATTTGCTTCCTAGCAACTACAGGCCTATTTATATCCTTTCAGTCGTCTCTAAAGTGATGGAAAGGTATATAAACACCGAATTACTAAAATATCTTGAAAAACACAGTCTAATCCACGACAGGCAGTATGGATTCCGTCAGCGTAGATCAACTGCCGACCTCATTTCCTTTGTCACCCATTCTTGGAACAAGTCTATGGAACTACACGATGAATCCCAGATTGTCGCTCTAGACTTATCCAAAGCATTCGACCAGGTCTGGCACGCAGCGCTGCTTAATAAACTTCCGGCCTATGGTCTACCACCAAAACTCTGTACCTGGAAAATAAATTTCCTCTCCAACCGGAGCATTTTTATTGTCGTGGATGGCTATTCCTTTAAACATCCAAATAATGCAGGAGTTCCTCAAGGTTCAGCTTTAGCCCCTACTTTGTTTCTTCTCCACATCAATGACCTTGTCTTTGGCACATCCAACACAGTTCACAGTTCCGCAGACGACAGCACCCTCCACCCAAATATACAATATTCTAAACCTGTCTCTTTAGCCCAATTAGATGAGAATCGCAGACTCATGGAGAGTTTTGTCTCTGTGGATCTCCAAAAAATATTAGACTGGAGAAGTACAAATCCTGTACAATTCAACTCCACCAAATCTCATTCTTGCTTTTTATCTCAATAGAGATACATCAGCCCTAGACCCATCACAATGAACGGCCAAGTTATTCAAAGTAATGAATCCTTTTCACTTGTTGCCATTTCTGTAGATCGAAATCTCAATTGACACCAACATGTCCCATCACTTGCAGAAGCATATACCTTATATACTTCACAAATAAGGACAAACCTCGAATACTGCTCCCACATCTGGGGTGCCGCTGCCGCTTTTTCACTCGATATCCTGGACTCCATTGAGAAGAGAGCTATACGTCTCATCGGTGACCCTACCCTCACCCAAAGTCTGCCATCCCTTGGCCACCGACGTGCCGTAGATGACCTCTCTATCTCTCTGTTATAGATATCTGCACGGGCACTGCTCAAGGGAGCTTTCTTCCATAGTTCCTCCACATGCTGCCCCAACAGATCTACCAGGGGAACAGAGCGAATGCACCCTTTACTGTCCAGGTCATCAGACATAGAACATATTGTTAAGCCCGCTCTTTTGTCGCGAGGACGTCCAAGTTGTGGTATTCCTTGCCGGCGCATGTTTTTCCATTTCCTTCGAACCCTTCAAACCTTCAGGTCCAGAATTAGCAAGTTGCTTCTTTCCTCGTTGTGAACACCCACGGTACGATAGTATTTAGGCTGTGAGCCCTCCTGGTGTGTTGTTGAAATAAAAAAATAAAAAAACCGGCAGTCATTCCAAATTGCCGTCGACAACTAAAAGAGTTATAGATCATGTCGTTAATACTGGCAGATCTCAATACAGACATGGGGTGGCAGAGAAACTGTTATTACTACTACAAGTCCAGGCTTAACAAGTTACCTCTTTCCTCCTTGTCGACACCTACGGTACGATAGTATTTAGGCTGTGAGCCCGCGTGGTGTGTTGAAATTTAAAATATAAAAAAGCTGTCAAATTTTGTTTTATTCGTTTGTGAGGCTGTTAATTTTTTTACGTTTCATCAACTATTTAACTAACAATTTTAAAAAATATTTTTAAGCAAATTTGCATAGTACGCTTGCCTTATCGTGTTGTTCATTTGAAACAGAGATTTTAGTGCGATAGATTTTTCTGACTGACTTCATATACCTTTTACAGCATATGCAAAGTACTAAACTTATTTTGAAGGACCAGGCATATTTTTTGTGATTTGATCCAGTACATTAAAAGTCCATAAGTGTTGTGATATATTGTGGTTATTTTGATATTCCGTAATATCGTAACGTCCCAGTTTCCAGTGTAACATATGGCGTCTGATCACGATAACACTGATACGCGGGAAGAGTGTGGAGTTCAAGGTTGTTGAGCGCGGCTGCGAAAGAAAAATATCCAATGTTATATTTTTATTGAGTGTAATAAATCAACATATATATACTACCTCGGCTTTTTACCTAAATTATTTTTTATATTTTCAAAGCGAACCCCCCGAGGGCTGCGTGTGGCTTGTATGGAAATCCTTTACATAGGCTTGGAAAGTGTAGTTGTTATGTTTACTCCGGACAAACGTTCCATCCCACCTGAATAAGTAGATCCAAAAATACGAGGGTCCTTTGAGAAAATGTTTACGTTTAGCATGCGACGATATTCTTGTATGTTGGTGAGTTCATCACTTTAAGCTACATTTTTCTGTAGACCCATTTTTGCCATTCTCTTATAAAAGTTAGACAAATATGGATATTGATGTGAGTTATATGTTACGACAATTTCTGTTTATTATGTAATTTCTAAAATACTTCAAAATCCATCCTTAAACCGCACTAAGTTGTAACGATGATATTCCAGGGCTTATAAACAGAATAAGTCACAATAGAGTTAACAACGATTTAACTCAAACACAATCAAATCGTAAAAAAGAACCTCTGGCCGCAGCAAATGCGTTATAATGGTAAATTTCCATATAATCATGATTTTATTAACTCAGTAAAAAGAAGTATGGACGCAGCAAGTGAGCTATAGTAGTGAATTTTCATAAAAATGTTTTTAATAAATTATATGTCTTTTTTAAAGACAGCAGGCATGAAATTTGGTTACCACTATAACCTATCTACTAGAAACAATGTACCATATTTCATTAAATTGACTTTATTGTTTGAAAATGTACAAAACTTTTCCGAAAATAAACTTTAAATGTTCCCGAAAAAACTGGTTCCTGGTCAACGAACCTTAGATTAATCCCCAATTGAGCTATTGCAATTTGAAATTTGAATGAAAATTCGCCACCATAACACACTTGCTGCGTCCAGTAAAAATTCAAATCGGTTGCAGAAAAGAACAAGTACTTGTTGATAAACTAAGAAATCGCAAATCGATATATATATATATATATATATATATATATATATATATATATATATATATATATACTAACGACCAGATAAGTTAATAAACTTAATAGTTTATATAATATCTACAATATTTTGAGAAAGTTGTAGGAAAATTTTTAAATTATATGCGTAGGTGCCTATTTATTGCCATTCTAAGAAAACTTCTATATCTGAATGGCTTAGGGAAAATTTTGAGGAAGTAAATGGTTCAGATGAAATTGTGGATGCAGAACCAATGCAGAGCTGAAAAAATATTGGAGAGGAAGACGATGATGGTCTTGAAGATTTCGAAGATCCACTATAATCGGAAAGATTGGTCGAATCTAACGATGAAGAAATGCCATCAAAGAGGCAAAAACTAATAGATAAGTGATTAGAATTCCAGATAAGGTGATAAATGTGTTTCAAAATATTGTCACAGCGAACACTCTGGAATGACATTTCTAGAATAGACCAGAAGTGACAGGTGTAGAATAGTGTAGGATAGTGTATAACGTCTAGAATCTCTATAGACAGATATAAATAAACGAGCGGTGCGCAGAGTAAGTTAGTTCAGTATTGAATAAGGTGGTGTAAAGAAGTGATCATAGAGAATAAAGCGAATTAACAGTAAGTGTTGTGGTATAGGAAGCGATCCTAGAAGGCGATAGTGGAATATAATTCTATGGACATTTAATAATAGAGAAGAGAAATATTTTAGTTGACACTGGTGTTGGAAAATAGTTGGTAATAATAAATTAGTAGTTTGGAAAGCTGTGTTTTCTTCATCAACAAATCCGGAACCCCGTAGAACGTAACAATATTATAATGAATAACTTCATAAGTATTTAAATTGAATCGTAAAATTTTTAAGCAGTTTCTTTCCATTGAAATGTCTAACAAATATATTTATATTTTATAAGATTTTCTATTCCACTAATGTAATTAGAATTTAGTCAATCAACTTGTATAGAAAAAAAGTTGCAGCAGTCACATTTTTTAGATTAAATCCCCTTTAGATCCCATCTGTAATATTTAGAAAACTAACCATTTTCGCATGTTTTTTGCAAACTCTATGTTTCCTGGATTTGCAATTTCTTAGTTTATCAATATAACATGGAATCTTACATTTTTCGAGTAATTAAAGTGTAAATTTCAATAAATTGCGCAAAATTTTAAACCATGATTAAACAAATATATTTAAATCAAGCTTTTTCGTTTTTTTGCATTTTCTCAGAAAATTTTCCATACTAATGTATATTTTTGTACACCACCAGAAAGTAGATGTTTCAGCAAACAAAAAGCGCACCGACTTTTTTTAAAAGGCAGCTTTTTTGACGTCAGAAAATGAGGATACTTTTTCGATACAAAATCAAAATAAGGGAGAAAAATTAATATTTTGAATCGAAAAAATTACAGCGTGTTTGGGACTTAACAGGGTAAGTTTTCACCAAATTACGTGATTTTTTTTGTGGGAGAGAAACATAAAAAACCAAAAAGTCGGATATTTTGATTTTTCGCAGATATTTGGAGGTTATGTGAAAAAAGTGTAGATACAAAAGTTGTAGACCTTTTTATTGCCTCCAACTTTGCTATTCAACTTTTCTCGATAAGAATTGTTGTTTTGGGGAAACTCGTGATAAACCGTTTCCCATCCTTAAAAATCTACCCCCTTCCACTTCTCGACCTCCAGTCACCCGTAATTTATTTGTCCTCTTATTTTTCTTTTATTTTCTTGCTTTTCCAATGAGTGTCATCCTGTTCTACATTTTTTGGTCTCAAAAATTATCGGCCCTGGCTGATAAGTTTTTACAGTGCTTTAAGAAACATTTCATTTTTAGCGAATTTCAGTTTAAAAATTCGCTAATGAGGAGATCTGTGTTTATATATATATATATATATATATATATATATATATATATATATATATATATATATATATATATATATATATATATATATATATATATATATATATATATATCAGACCGATAACTCAAAAAATAATGGACCGATCTTGATCAAATTTGGTGGGTACCTTCCTTTTGCAAGTGGCTTGGAGAAGTTCGTTACCCAGGAAAATCGGACCAGGTTTTCCCGGAAAATTTTGTGTTTTATTTCTAAAAAAATTCATATCTACGTAAATAACAAAGTAAGGGCAACCAAATTTGGTACGCATATTTATTATAGAGTGAACTCTGTACCAAAATTTAGGTCTCTAGCTTTAAAGACAACGAAGTTATGGGCACTTAAACAAACAAATTTTGGAGTTTTCCTCAAAACGTCAAACTCGCAATTTTAAACGACAAAATTGGCAATCTTTAGGCAAAGAATGTGAAACAAATACCGATGGTGAAAAGAAAATGTTGCAAGAAGAGTGTTCTGCAAAGTTTCAGATTCAACCGTCATTGACCATCATTTTACTAAAATATTTACAAAATATCCATTTCAAATAGACCCTTTCTTTGATGCTTTGGCTGTCAGTTTAGTTAAGTTGGTGGCTGTTTGGATATTTATTTGGAGGTTTAGTGAAGTTTATGGTTTAACGGTCTATAATTATTTTAGCTAATTTTTGTAGAACAAATTTGTTAATGCATTTTTGCATTTTTTATCGAAATATGATGCGTTTATAAGACAAAAATCTGGACGCAATAAGTGCGTTTTGGTAGCGAATTTTCGGTAAATTTGCAAATTCGCTCCCAAACGCTTTTCAAAAAACTGTTTTCAGAAACCTGCCTAGGGTCCCCCCTGGATCCACAAAACCCAAGAAAAATTTCTTGTTTACACCCCCAAGGAAGTTACGGGACCAGGAGTGAATAGGGGTGCTGAGCGGGGTAGGTAGTAAAAAGGAAATATGAGCAGAAAATGCGATTAAAGGGGCTTGAAAGTTGTCATTTTTACATCTTGACGCCATATCCCTCTTAAAACCTGCCTACCCCGCACACTACCCCCATTCCCCCAAAAAATTTCTTGTTTACACTCCTCAAGGAAGTTACGGGACCAGGAGTGAGTAGGGGTGTGTAATTTTTTGTAGCTAATTTTCGTAGAACAAAGTTGTTAATGCATTTTAGAATGTATTATCGAAATATGATGCGTTTGTAAGAAAAAGATCTAGACGCAGTAAGTGCGTTTTGGTAGTGAATTTTCGGTAAGTTTGCAGTTTAGCTCCCGAACGCTTTTCAAAACACTGTTTTCAGAAACCTGCCTAGCCCCCCACCCAGGATCACAAACCCCAAGGAAAATTTCTTGTTCACACTCCCCAAGGAAGTTACGGGACCATGAGTGAGTAGGGGTGTATAATTTTTTTTTAGCTAATTTTCGTAGAACAAATTCGTTAATGCATTTTTGCATGTTTTATCGAAATATGATGCGATTGTAAGAAAAAATCTGGAGTAAGTGCGTTTTGGTAGCTAATTTTCGGTAAATTTGCAGTTTAGCTCCCGAACGTTTTTCAAAAAACTGTTTTCAGAAACTTGCCTAGGCCCCCCATGGATCCACAAACCCCAAGAAAAATTTCTTGTTCACACCCCCCCAAGGAAGTTACGGGACCAGGAGTGAGTAGGGGTGCTGAGCGGGGTAGGTAGTAAAAAGGAAATATGAGCAGAAAATTCGAATAAAGCGGGGTTGAAAGCGGTCTTTTATACATCTTGAAGCCATATCTCCCTTAAACCTTGCCTACCCCGCACAGCACCACTATTCACTCCCAGTCCCATAACTTCCTTGGGGGGTGTAAACAAGACATTTTTCTTGCGGTTTGTGCATCTAGGTGGGGTCATAGTAATGGTTCTGAAAACAATTTGTTGAAAAGTGTTCGAAAGCTAATCTGCAAATTTACCAAATTTTCATTAAATACTTCAAATTTCAATAACTCAATTTGCTATTAACGTAAGGTTTGTTGCTTAGAAAACCAACATTTAAGTTTATTTTCGGAAAATTTTTGTATATTTTCAAACCATAAGTAATTTTTATAGAATATAGTACATGGTTTCTACCACATAGGCTATACCGGTAATCAGATTGATGCCTGCTCGCATTTGCTATTAAAAACATTTTTATGTAAATTCACTTCCATAACACATTTGCTGCATCCAGACTTTTCAAAAATGTTTATATATTTTCAAACAATAAATTTATTTCGATGAAATATGGTACATTGTTTCTACTATATAGGCAACCAAGTTTGATGCCTGCTTTCATCAAAGAAAGACATTTGCTATTAAAAATATTTTAAAGAAAATTCGCTACTGTAACGCACTTGCTGCGTCCAGAGATTTGTTATTTTATGCTAGAAACAATTAAAAAGATGTAAGTTACTGTCCTCCTCAATTCAAAAGATAATTAATACACCCTAATGGCTAGTAGTAAAATAACAAAATCGCCCAGTGTGGAGAGTAAAACAAAATGAGGTATATATAATCCGGGATCAGATGTGTGTTGCATAAACATTATGAGGGTGAGAATATCCAAGTTGACTAGTGAATAAAATGTATCATAAAGTAAAACACTGCGTCAAATTTCATCCGCAGTCCTGAAAATGTGTAGGTGTTTATATGTCGTGTGTTTCGGTGAGTGTTTCTGGCTCCATGTGTGGGTGAATGCGTGTGCCTATAGCCTCCATAAATGTCCAAACTTTTATTGCAGCGCTCTCCCTCACTCAAATCTTTTAACTTTCAGAGTAAAGGCATCATTTTACCCTTCCATTTGCAGAAGTGATCGAAAACGTTTAGCCTTTACAAAGTTTTTACGGCATGACAGTTAACTATTTCGCTGTATATTACGTAATATGTAATATAATAATATGCCTAACATCTGGTCAGCTACCGAGCTTTTAACAACACTACTTATTTTCCGTAAAAGTTGTACTGATTAGAATTTTTAAATTATTTATCCAAATTGATCTAAGCTGCCTAAGGTCGAGCTAAACCATACAAAGTAATCTTAAACTCTTTAGAACAGTCTGTATAGTATACACCAATCTTTTGGAGAAATAGCGATGTAAAAAAGTCCACATTTTCATTGATTTTATGTAAACAGGTTTTTTCCCTTAGGGCTCGTCCGCGTCTTTGCCGCCCCGCTAGCACCACAACCTTTGGCTTATTGTGCATATGTGAACATGTAGTACTCGATATTATCTATGATATCTCTCTTGGAGATCATAATATTTATCATACATATATAAAGTTTCCTGAAATATCCAATTTTTGATAACTATATCCTTTTTCAATAATACTTAATAATCATTATATAAGAACTGGTAATGCGAATACATTTGGCTTAATATTATACATATTACTTAAACATATAAAGTTAGAGAGTAAAATATTTTCCATTGCGGGTACAAATTATTAACAGCGGCAACACAGCGGAATGCCAGGTACATGGATTATAGATTGTTCAGTTGGCGTGTAATATGAAAGGATGCTTGATGCTTTATTCTTGTAATATAAAATTATTTAATACAAATTTCTTTTACCATGCTATTTGTGTACTAGGCATTTCTCGATACAACTTCCGTTACATCCTACACAGTAAGCTGTACCACATCTGTTTCTCTCTCGTATTACCTGTTTACAATAGAACGCATTTAATGTATCTTCCTCTGTCTAGAAGAATATCTAGAAGGCAATTTAGGAATGCCAGTTATTTGTTTGCTTTGGTTTGCTCAAAAAAGCAAACGCAAATAACAAAGCGGTTCTAATTATGGATGTTAGTTTATACAGTGTGAACAAAAAGTAACGTAACCCCTGTTACCAATCTACTGTTCTAGTGTAAAAAAACGAATAGAAAAAATGATAGAAAGATTTTAAAAATCGTTTAAATGCAAGTGCGGTAAGTCATGAATAAACAGCACGCAACGTAAATGCTCCGGCAGTTTCGGGGTGGTTCGCGTTGAACGTTTTTCTTTCACCTCTTGGTGCATATTTTGGAAAGGAGCATTAATTCAATAAACATTTTTTAAGGGCGCCAGGGGTCTTAAATGCCTGCAGTCGACTGAAAACTCTAGATGTCAGTGTTTATTCACGATACGGTTAAATTAAAGAAAAGGAAATAAATGTGCCACGTAACCCTTGGCCTAAGAAGCAATTGTTACTATAAAAATAGTGCTACAAATTGAATCATAACTTCCACGTAGCTATAGTAATCTACTTTACTCAAAAAGACATTCTCATGAAATGAATTCAAGGTCCATAATGACATTTAATTGTCAGAATGAAGCGGTTTGGTTTTGTATAAAATTTTATAAATTTGGTATAAACATGGAAAGTAAATGAAGAATGATGATGGGAAAGTAATGATGGATGTGTAAAGATTAGTAGTAAATGAAGGCAGTGATTGGAAATGTAAGATGGAAGAAAAAATGGTATCAAAAGTTTATTTAAAATGGTTTGTCAAAATTGGAAGTATGTCAGATTTGGATAAGGCAGTGTCAAGTATTTTTAGAATAAACTGTTTAAATTATGTCACTATATACAACACAAGTCAAAATGGACTTACTGTATAGACATATTGTGTAATTTTAGCCAATAAAGTATAAGTATAAGTATAACTTGACCATAAAGAAAATATTCATATTACTGTGCCCATAAACTTCTAAAATTTTAGATTAGTCAAGTTTTAGCGAAAATATGTCAATTTTCACAAAATCACCCCTCATTTGGTGGAATAAGAGGCAACGAAAAAGTTGATACTTTGGCAAAACAAGCCTTACTAAATGATTTCTTCGCAATAGAATTCTTATGCCCAGAAAACGATATTTTAAATGAAATAAAGAAACAGCAATGGGAGAATTGGGTAAAACGATACCAAAATGGCAATAAAGGACAATATTACAAAGAACTACAGGTGAGTCCACCAAAAAAAAAACCTTGGTTGCTAGACAAGAATTTAGAGAAGAACTCTGTGAAAACAATTTTCAGGCTACAATTTAACCATGCCTTATTTCCCTCATGTTTATCTAAGATAAATATAATAGAAAATCCTTTTTGTGAATGTGGCGAGTTAGTGGACGCCGAGCACTTATTGTTGGGTTGTGTGAAGAATAAAAGTGTTATTAATAAGTATTTAAATGTGTTATATAATATACAAGTGCTTGTGCCTCCCTTCAACGTGCCACGTAACCCTTGGCCTAAGAAGTAATTGTTACTATAAGAATAGTGCTGCAAATTGAATCATAACCTCCGCGTGTCTATAATAATCTATTCTACTCAAAAAGACATTCTCATGAAATGAATTCAAGGTCCATAACTTGACCATAAAGAAAATATTCATATTCCTGTGCCCATAAAACTTCTAAAATTTTAGATTAGTCAAGTTTTAGCGAAAATATGTCAATTTTCACAAAATCACCCCTCATTTGGTGGAATAAGAGGCATTGAAAAAGTAGATACTTTGGCAAAACAAGCCTTACTAAATGAGTGCATCGCAATAGAATTCTTATGCCCAGCAAACGATATTTTAAAGGAAATAAAGAAACAGCAATGGGAGAATTGGGTAAAACGATACCAAAATGGCAATAAAGGACAATATTACAAAGAACTACAGGTGAGTTCACCAAAAAAACCTTGTTTTCTAGACAAGAATTTAGAGAAGAACTCTGTGAAAACAATTTTCAGGCTACGATTTAACCATGCCTTATTTCCCTCATGTTTATCTAAGATAAATATTATAGAAAATCCTTTTTGTGAATGTGGCGAGTTAGTGGACGCCGAGCACTTATTGTTGGGTTGTGTAAAGAATAAAAGTGTTATTAATAAGTATTTAAATGTGTTATATAATATACAAGTGCTTGTGCCTCCCTTCAACTTGAAGCATATTTTACAAACAAAAAATAAAACAGTACACCAACTTCTTGTGACAATGCTCAAAGAATTAAAGATTAAGTTGTGATAATATTTGCACTGTTATTAATATAAGGTGGATATAGTGTGAGTACATTGTAAATAATAACATTAGATGGAAACCTAAATGTCTTTCCAAATGTGATCCTGCACTATCCGTGGTTCTCTTGTTTGTGTAAAAGTGGCCATGACAAACCCCATGGTCCAATGTGTCTCTGTTTCCCAAATAATGAATTGAAAAAAAATCAAAAAATACATAAACAAAAAAAGATGATAAAAAAAATACAAAAAAACGAAGCAAAAAAAAACAAATAAAAACAAAACAAAAACAAACAGAAAACAGAGAAAAGAAAAAGAACTAATGAAAAAATTAAGGTAGAATAAGGTATAAAAGTATCTTAAAGAATGTAAGGTAAGATTTGGGCAAAAACATAAAGAAAAATTAAGCATAATGGAAACTCATTTCTGACTTGGAGTTCCAGGTAAAAAATAATGATAATGGTGATGATAAATATAAAAATATGGTAACTTGACCGAATGGCAGTTTGTCACAGCCAAACCCCCAGAATTAAAAAAAAAACTCATTTGTCCCCTACCCCCTGAAGACATGTTACCCAAAAAAAAATTTAAGCGCTATTTAGTCGGGTGCTAACTGGATACCAAATTTGAATATGATAGCTTAGTTACTGCGCCTACGACAGACGTACAGGCTAACAGGCCGGCAGCCAGACCGACCGACCGACAGACCGACAGACCGACAGACCGCCAGACCGATAGACCGACAGACAAAAAAAATTTTCCAGATTCAAATTTTCTATATGTTTTGGGACTGTTTACGCCATTTTAGAAAAACAATTCACCATTTCTGTCACCGATGTTCCACCCCCAAACATTTAACCCCTTATTTAATTTCAGCACAGAATACCACATGTTTGTTAAAATTGAAAGTTTTCCCATAAAAAAACCCTAAAACGCTATATTACTCTAATTTTAACGAAAGAATGTCAATTTTCACCAAATCACCCCCATTCATCCCTCACCCCCGGTAGCGATTTTACCCAAAATCATTCATAACGGTTAGCTTCTTGTTTGCTAACTGTGTACCAAATTTGAAGACGATGTCTCAATTATTTCTAAAGTTATCGTACCTCCAAACAGACAGACATATAGATCGGCAGACAAACAGATTTCGTTCCTAAATCATGTTTTTTATATCTTTTAATACTTTCTACAACGTTGAAGCGGAAAAAAAATTTGAAATTGTTGTCGCCGATACCAAACTTTCACACGTATTGACAATGTAGAAGTATGGTAAGTAAAATAAAATCACTAGAATGATGAAAAATCAAGAGGCATCGCGTCATAGGTACGTCCAGTATATTTTCCTAAGCTATAAATGAGGAGCCCAAAATTTCTGCAACTAAAACATGTAGTAAAACAAAAGAATTCACCCGCTAAATTAAAGTTTTAGTTTTTTATTAGAAAATAATATTATTGATAATGTACCACTATAAATATAATACGTGCAAAAATAACTTGGTAAGTGTATAGATATTTAAATTACTGGGTAAAATTGTTATTTGTTGTTGTTGCTCGTATTATGGCTGTGGTTTTTTGCCATTAGCTCATTTTTCCAATTTAAGAAGTATAGTCAAAAATTTCCAGCCTAGCACATAATTTATATATTTATTTATTTATTAAATCAATTACAAGCCAACAAAAAAAAATCCATAAAATAGGCTACGTAACCAATATTTACAGAATAAAATAGAAAGAGAATCAGTACACTAAACTATATGGAGGAAAACAGATGGATATTGCACATTATATGTGCCGACACCTCAGATGCGCTATCACATATAATGTCAGCACCACTGACAATGCAAACTTGCACATCTGATACATTGGCGATTGGAGCATCTTGTCCGTTCTGGCCGTGGGCAAACTAAAAAAGTTACTGTTCCTCATCCACACAGTCGGCACTCTCAAATTGACATGTGATAGCATCTCAGGCGAATCAACCCAATCCCACAACAATTTCTGTAGAAAACCAACCACAGAACAAACCCTTCTGGCCTCCAGAGAAGTCACGTTAAATCTGTCAAGAACCTGCTGATACGGTGTGCCCCGCGATAGATAGACACCATCCTACCTGCAAGAGATATGCTTGAGGTATATTTTCTGAACCCTTTCGATGGCACCTTTATAGCATTGGTATAAAGGGGACCAAACTTGACTAGCGTATTCAAGCCTAGCTTTCACCAATATGTTATACAACACTTTTATGCACTCGGTTCCACTGAAATCCCTACAGACTCTGATGACAAAACCTGGAGACCTCATAGCCTCTGATACTGATGCCTGAATATGAAGGTCAAAACAAAGTTTTCGGTCAAAAACAACACCCAAATCTCTCCTGCTATCACTCCTATGCAAAACACTCCCCAGTAAAGTATAATTAAAATTGATATTGGTAACCCTCCTAGAATAGGTCACTACAGTACATTTACTTATATTGAGTTCTAGCATATTTTGATGACACCAATTCTGAAGCGCAACCAAATCATCCTGCAACACAAGACAGTCCCTCGGTGAGTCTATCCCACGAAAAATTTCTAAGTCGTCAGCATACAGTAAACACTCAGAAGATATACGATCACAGAAGTCGTTAATGAAAATAATAAATAGTAGAGGACCCAGGTTCGAACCTTGTGGTACGCCTGACATAGGAGTATAGTGTTTGGATTTAATTCCCATATATTCTACATAATGTACATGGTTGGTCAAATATGAGCAGAAAAGTTGAACCCGATCCTCAGCGAAACCGATGGCTGACAACTTGGACAGTAGAACAGAATGATCAACTCTGTCAAATGCTTTGGATATATCCATATATGTATATATATATATATATATATATATATATATATATATATATATATATATATATATATATATATATATATATATATATATATATACCATCCGACTGTTTACCTGCGTCAATTGACTCGGATATGTACTGAGTGAACAACAAGTTTGTAACAGTTGAGCGCCCAGCAACAAAACCATGCTGCTTGGTTGATATCCTGTTCTTTAAGTTAACAGTTGATATCGATTAATAATAAACAATAGTGTCGGATCACCTTATGTAAATATACATGCATCTTTATCTTTCCCATGAATACACTCTAGCATACAACCTACATCTCAAGAGTTGTTTGATATCTAGTATATACACATATATAGAGATCAATATACACAAACATATACACATATGACATATGTACATACATATTTTTTCCAATTGTATTATATTCAGGATTGTACAGGGGACACATATCTTCGTGCCAAGGGATCTATCATGGCAACTTCAAAGACAAGCAGAAAGATCTCTATTAGATGAGGTGAACATAAAAGGGATTGAAGACTGGAGTAAAATTAAAATATGGATATTATACATTATTTTGATAGTGTATGGACATTAATTTAAACAACTTGGGAAATTTAAAATTTAGAAATATATGTTACTACAATAACGATGTATTGACATTTAAATGACTGAATAGTCGACATTAATTGTATTAGGTGTATATTTGCTTCATTGGAATAATAGTCATCAAACGATTTTCATGACTCCAGATAACCCCATTGAATTCCTGGACAATGTAGTCGAGATAAAAATGGAAAATACACTTATCTTAGGAAACAATCATGAGCAGTGCAGGGGAGATCACGGGATCCAAATATGATGGCTGATGGACAGGAAGATCTCTGGGGTAAAAGTCCTGACGCTAATAATACCAGGGGATGAATGGTTGGGGTGAAATGTTCTCGTAACCTACTGTGCGGTTTAATCTGACGTATCTGAATCAGCGTATTTTCGTAACTTATTTCACATAGAAAAAAATTTGGTTACAAATTTTTGTAAAGAAATTTGTTTTGAGGGTATTCGTATAACATTTTTAGTAAATTTTAAAAAATATACGAAATTTTGAAAAGTAAAAATTTAATGATTGCGTATAGATTTTTTTTTTCGGAAAATTAGGATTTTGAAGATAAAAATTCGTTTTAAATAAACACAAGCGATCTTTAGGGCACATATCTCCGAAAATCGTTAAGTTATTTTCATGAGAGTATACAGGCTGTCCCACGTAAGGCGTGCATTAGAAGTTTTCGAATTAATATTGGGATTTGGAATCTTAAAATTTGTAAATGAATGTGTTACCATCCGCTCATTATAACTAAAATATTTTGGTGACTGTATCATTTCCGGTTGTACCGGAAGTTTCCAACAACTTTCTTTATTTTAATATAACACCCTATATATTAATGCATATTCGAAATGAGCATGCAATTCTGAGCAAAATGATATGCCACTTGACTATACTGGTGTCAGCCGTTCTCAAGATATTCGATTTTCTATTGTTTTTCCGTCATAAAGTTTCAAATCTTTGAAATGGCAATTCTCAGCCATCAAGTATGCCATGATTCTGAAGCTTAGCATAACTATAGTTCTAATGGCCAGAATTCTTTTCATTGTGAAAAAATTACAAAATAGATACAGGGTGTTGCTTAACGAAGTTCAAATATCGATAATTTCAAACACGAAAAAGTATTTTTTCCAAATGTAATACCCTGTATATTTTTATCGTGTATCATTCGGAATGATATTTTGCTTCGATCTGTATCAGCATTCCCTGTACCTATCTCGGGTGATTCCCGAGTTATGACGTGAATTTTGTATTATCCGAGATAATACTCTTTTCCTTCTTTGTATTGATAGTAATAATAATAACTACTATTATTATTATTATTCTTTTTATTATTATTTTTTATAATCACAATAGTAATAATAAGAATGATAATAATAATAACTCGTAACTATACAACGGTATCGGGGGATGTTAATAGATACCACTAGTATGCTTTGGGTATAGGGCAAAGAGAACCCAGAATTTTTCATGTAGGTATTCCATTCATATTCTGGACGAGAAGAATGAAAACCTGTATTAGGTTTTATTATATTAATGTCGCTCTTTAAATTAATCAAATAACTCTCAAAAAGTATTTTTTCCATTTAATTTTTTTTCATTTCGAATACGTTTTCCCCTAATCCCCTTTAAAAAGAAGACATTACGATTCGACTTGCACTGTTTTAGCAATGATAAATCATCTACTCAATCCAACAAAGTGAGGGATGTTTATGAATCGCCCTGAAACTTAATTACTCAAAATGAAAACAAGTTATAGAACGAACTATCAGTACGAATATATATTAGTGAGTTTTAATACAGAAAATAATCAACGAAACAGTGATAGAATTAATTTTTTAAATGCGTATGAGTTTTAATACAAAATATTCTCTATATGACCACCATTGACTTCAAGACACTTTAATAAGCTTCTTTGCAATCCAGAATTAGTGGCTCTTCGGATCATTTCTGGAGCAAGATCGTTAAAGGCTTGTCGCACGTTAGCCTCGAGTTCTTCTCGGGCAGTTATTTGGCTGGAATAAACTTAATTTTTAATGTGACCCCATAAGAAGAAGTCATGTGGGGTCAGGTCTTGTGACCTGGCAGGCCAAAGCCATGGACCGCCGGGTCCAATCCAACGATCCTCAAACATTCTTGTCAACTCCTGGTGTACAGCTGCCGTAGAATTTACTGGAGCGCCATCTAAGTGGTACCATAATTCTGCATCAGGCAAACCAGTCAAGATACCAGCAACAACTTCACGAAGTATTCTACGATAACTTTCTGAGGTCAACATTTCCTCGTAGGTATGGAAAAAAACTCTTTCATTTCCAATAACAGCGAAAACATTGAAACTGAATTCATACTCGAAATGCGGTTCACGCATAAAGTGAAGATATTCATCTGCCCAGAAATGACATCGCTTCCGATTGATGATACCTTTTCTTGTGAATTTTGATTCATCCGTCCATAAAATCTTATCTAACATATCTGGATTTTCCTGGATCCGTACCATCAACCATTCACAAAATGCAACCCTTCTAATATGGTCACCCTCCCGTAATCCATGCACTGTCCTTTGGGCATATGCATGCCATGCATACTTTGAATTGATGTTCGAGTTAGTCTTAAATCTTTTACTGCCTGCCTGATGGAAGCATGTGGATAGGCCGTGAAATGACCAAACGCATTGATTTCATTTGTTTCATTGCCGGTAATGTTACTGGAACGATTTCTATTTAAATTACCATTCCAGTTATTCCGAAAATTTGGTTCGATTCTGGAGAACTTTGTCCTATCCATAGCTGACAAATATGGAAATCTCTCATTGAACAACCGGCACGTCTACTCATGATTCTTCTGCATTCTCCGTGAATGTAAAATAAATTTAGAATGTTGTCAGCAGAATATTCTTTAACAATATTTTCCATTGTGTAGCTCACAATACTTTCAAAGAAATAGATCACTCTATTGCGATGACAACTAACGAGACTAATAATATATCTCTTTGACATAAGTTTTCATATTATGTCCAAAGCCTACTCTCCGACAAGGTAGATTCCCAATTTTGTAGCATATTCCTGTTTTACTCATATTCCTTCTTATAACTCAGAAATAATCCAGGATAGGTATAAGGAATGCTGATACAGATTAAAGCAGAATATCATTCCGAAGGATATGCGATGAAAATATACAGGGTGTTCTATTTGGAAAAATACTTTTTCGTGTTTGAAATCATCGATATTTGATGATCTCCGTTAAACAACAACCTGTAATATTTTTGTAATTTTTCTCGCAATGAGAAGAATTAGGACCACTAGGATTATAGTTGCGCCAAGTTTCAGAACCATGACATACTTGATGCCTGAGAATTTTCTATTTCAAAGATTTTCAACTTTATGACGGAAAAACAATAGAAAATCGAATATCTTGAGAAGGGCTGACACCAGTATGGACAAGTGGCATATCAATTTCCTCATAATTGCATGCTCATTCCGAATGTGCAATAATATATAGGGTATTCTATTATAATTAAGAAAGTTGTTGATAACTTCCGGTCCAACCGGAAGTGATACAGTCACCAAAATATTTTAGTTATAATGAGCGGATGGTGATACATGCAGTTGCAAATTTTTAGATTCCAAATCCCAGTGCTAGTTTGAAAACTTCTAATGCACGCCTTACGTGCGACAGCCTATATATAAAGTTTTCTACTACAAGATCTATACTATCTGCAAAAATAAACGTTCTTAATCGAAGCAAAATTGAGTTATTATATATTATATATATATATATATATATATATATATATATATATATATATATATATATATATATATATATATATATAAATTTGCTACAATAACGCATTTGCTTCATTTGTATTTTAAATGAAAATTTGCTACCATAGTGCACTTGCTGCGCCAGAACTTTTCTCTTTCGCTTTAGTGTATAGAAATTATATAACGATGAGTTTAGCTTCTAAATCAGAATAGTGGCAAGCCGTTGCACAATTTATATTGCAAAATCTTCTGAAGGCACTGGAGAGCTCTCCATATATCCAATAAATTCTGGTCGTCAGATATGATCGCTTACCACTGTTCTTGCCAACCTATGTAAAAAGAGAAGACTTAGTATGGCATTAGGGATGGCATTATATCACACAATATCGCACTCTAACACATTTTTGATGTCTAAAATGAATCGGCCGAAGATATATAAGGACATAAAACTTACATTAAGGCAGTTTGCTAGACAACTATAACATGTAGCTGATTCTTCGTATAAACTGGTCGCAATCTAAGACGCCATTACCAACATTTGCATAAAGTTTATTTTAGGATTCTTTCCCAGTAAGTTGGTAACAATGTACGGACGGAAATACATGCTGGCACGACTTGGATGTGTGCTAGGTGGAGAAGCGCTGGTAGGTGTATTCCCAACAAAGTGATTGTATAAACATTTCAGAGCGTTATCGAAACCCGTGGGGCTCGTTACTTTGATATGTTGTGGTCTACAAAAATATGCATGCACCAGTTCTTTGGTATTTCGGCTATAAACATATATCAAAAGTATGAGACGGTCTCCTGAGCTGCTAACACAGTTTCACATGCAAGGGAAGAAAATATCGAGTCGTGAACCTTCACAGAGGTGTAAGTAAACTTTATTTTATTATCTAAAGCATTCCAATATGGTGATATTTCAAATGAGCGCGAATTTAGGCCCCTAGAACCCATATCCGGGGTCAGTTTCGATTTATATATGTTTCCAATCGATAGCTCAAAAAGTAATTAGCCGCTTTTGATGAAACTCGGCAGGTGCCTTTCTTTTATTAATAGCTTGGAAGAGTTCGTTAGCCAGGAAAATCTGACAAGGTTTTCCGGGAAAATGTTGAGTTTTCTTTCTAAAAAATTTTTTTCTCCGAAAATTACACAGATATTTCGATGAAATTTGGTGTACATATTGCTTTGGGAAAGACCTAACTATGTGCCAAAATTCAGCTTTCTAGGTTTACAGAAAATTGAGCTATTCAAATTTGAAACATTTATTTTTAATATAATCGCGTTTCATTGAATATGGCAAGTCTGGCTTATATGAGATCTAGTATGTCGTTGCCTGGCAACGGAACATTTGATATTATTGAGCAGGTCTGTTAGACGTTGTAACTGACATTTATCGTATGGTATGAGATTGTTTATATGTTTAGCTGTTTCAGTTGACAAATTATTTGTGTTATTTGGAAAAGTTTTATATGCAAGTTTCAAATTATTCCTTTATTAATATTAGTGGGTGGACTAAACAGTGTTTGTTATGTTTTATCAACACATATAAAGGATCGAAGTTTTACAAAAGGGGCTGATATGCAACAGGTTAGTTATCTTCTCTCTGATTCTTTGGCGGTAGTTTTAGTTAAGTTTATGGTTTAACGGTCCATAATTTTTAGATAATTTTCGTACAAAAAATTCGTCAATGAGGAGACCGCGACTTTAGAATTTTAAAAAGATTTCTTCAAATGAGCGCAAACAAGGCCCCCTGGAATCCATATCCGGGTTTACGTTCAGTTTTGATCTGCTTACATATATATATATATATATATACAGGGTGACGCGTTTCTACGGTAAAACTCAATATTATTATTATTATACAAGAGACGAGAAAAAATTGTATAAGTTAATTATAGGGTATCTTGAGCTGCATTTTATAAAATTATTTTGACAATCACCGGCTGGCCCATGAGTCGTTGGTGATCCCAACATTTTTTTTCGAACAGCCTTATTTTATTGCATTTTTTATCGAAATATGTTTGTAAGAAAAAAAATCAAGACGTAGTAAGTGCGTTTTGGTAGCATATTTTTATTATATGCTTCAAATTTCAATAACTCAATTTGCTATTAACCTAAGGTTTGTTGGCTAGGAAAACAAAGTTTAAAGTTTATTGTCGGAAAATTTTTGTACATTTTCAAACAATAAGTTATTTTGATAAAATATGGAACATTGTTTCTACTATATAGGTTATGCCGGTAACCAAATTGATGACTGCTTGCATTAAAAAGACTTTTTTAATATTCAAAGCATTTTTATCAAAATTCACTGCCATAACGCACTTGCTGCGTCCAGACTTTTTTATGTGTGTAATGCTATCTTAAAGCTCACTCAGTCGACATTGTGCATGGTCAAGTTCTTTAATGTGAAATAGCCTTTGTGTTACTAAATAATGCACAATTTAAATCTAGAGCAAAGTATCCTAATGTACAATAATAATCATAATAATAATAGTAATAATAAGAATAAGAATATTTATAAGAATATGTACAAAAAGAGATTTGATTCAATTCCACACGAATGGCTTATAAGTGTGCTCAAGATCTATAAGATCGATACTTATATCCTGAGGTTCCTTGAACACATAATGTCTACCTGCAGAACAAAAATTAAGTTACGGGTACAAACGGGTGATAACATCGTAACCAGCACTATACCAATTAGAAGTGGTATATTTCAAGGCGAGGAGCTAAGCCCATCGTGGTTCTGCCTCGCATTGAATCCGCAATCAAACCGCCTGAACTCCACCAGATATGGCTTCGGTATAAAAAGCAATGGCAGGGAGCAAATGATGGCCTTAAGCTGATGGCCTCCACAAGGAACCACCTGGAACAACTTCTTAAAATCGCGGAAGGGTTTTCCAAAGATATTGACATGCAGTTTGGACTTGACAAATGTCGCACCTCATGTGTAGTCAGAGGACAGATACAACCAGGTGTATACAAAATGCAGAACGGTCAGCAAACTGCCTTGATGGATGTGGAGGCGTGTTGGGAATACAGGAATCGAGGAAAATAAACAACTCGGTAATGAAGAACGATCTGACAAATTAGTTTACGAAACGAGTAAAGCAGGTGGTGCAATCACATCTTAGCGGCAGGAACCTGACTATATCTCTTAAAATATATCCATGTTCTGTACTTAGATATTTACTTTGGATTGTAAACTGAGGTAACGGAGAGAGAATCTGCAACGGAGGGTGCAAGCACTCCTAACACAATCCAAAAAACATCACCCCTGTAGTGCTACTGAGCGAGTAACTCTACCTCGACACCAAAGTGAGTGAGGGGTGTTGGATATTGGTAAACAGTTAGACCAGCAGATATTGAACATACGTGCATATTTACACCAGCGGGTCGGTTCTTCTGAACTTCACCGTGCCATATACGAGGCGGATGATTCAATGCCTGTGCAATTAAAATAAAGCGAAATAAAAACTTACGACCCAACTGATCAGGACATGCTGCACTCTTGGATGCGGAAGCTTCTCTATTGGCGACATCTGAGTGAGACCTCCCAGGCACATGTTGACAAATTGGCGTCGAACTACTAGTTGGTGCGCGGACAGATGTCTCCAGAGACAGCGGGGTTTTGCTGGCCATATAAGACCAGATCATCTCATCAAGGAACTACCTAAAGTGTATTATAGTTGGAGATAATACGGTCCAACATGACAAATGTAGATTTGGGTGCCAGTCATCAGATACTATCCAGCACGTCACCGTCAAGCGTTTGCTGCAACAGAGTATAAAGAGAGGCATGACTCCGTAGCAAAAGTACTTCATCAAGAACTAGCTCCTAAACTGGGACTTTTGAATCTTATTAGGGCGCCCTACTATAAGTACACTCCTAAGCCTGTTATATAGAACTCAGAATACAGATTCTACTGGGATCGGACCTTGCTCATAGGCCAATGAATTCTCCACAACAGGCCAGATATGATAATAGTGGATAAGTCCTGCAACCAAGTGACGCTGATTGATGTGGCCATCCCCAATATAATAATTTAGAAATAAAGTACAACGAGAAGATCATTAAGTACAAAGACCTCGAGATGCAAGTAAAGAGACAATGGAGGGCAGATAGTGTCCGAGTGATTCCAATAGTCATGTTGTCAACTGGTGTGGCTCCTAAGAATCTTCGAGAGAACATTAGGTCTTGGAGGGCACCTTTGTAGGGTTATGCAGAAGGCGGCAATACTTGCAGCTGCCCACACCGTGCGGATATTCCTGGGAAATGAGGATGTGTCACGTTGTCATTCAGGGCCCAATAACTTGGAAAGGGCTCCATCTGAGCTCAGTCCCTTTGGTATCTGAGATACCTGGGATGAGTGAATGTTCCTCTTTGAGGAACTGTGAAAGCCCTTTAGGCTAAAGTCTATAATAATATCTATAATATTTGTTGGTCCATTCGATGACCGAGCAGTCATGTAAGATGTGTAAGGTGAAACTGCTCCCTGGCGTCGGCGATTGAACATAATTGCGAAAATAGCACAACGTTAGACAAACAAAATACAGAAGACAATACAAGAAAGACAAAAAGTTATCAACATTCTTCATAGTTGGCAATGTAAGTTTTATTTAAAACGCCTCAGCAACTTGCTGTAAGAGCCTCGGTGGTTCAGGGGCCTGAACGTGTGCCTCTGAACCGAAGTATACTGGGTTCGATCGCGGGGTTCTCCTTCCACTTTTTCAGTATAAACTGTAACATTAACATCAACCAAGGTTCTGGCATTGTATTTGAGCAAGTTGAATATTTGCACGTTCCGCCCTTCGGAGGGGGCGTAAAGCCATCCGTCCCATGTCCATGCGATGTTGGGAGCGTTAAAGATCCCTACCCTCCTTACAGAAAGGCAGGGGTTCGGCAAAATTTCCAGGATAGTGAGGTGAGACTGCTCCCTGGCGTCGGTAATTGGCCATAGTCGCGGAAATAGGCCGACGTTAAAGAAGCAAGACACACACAAAACTTGATGTGTAATTACAACCACATGAGTGTAGTTGTTAGTTGTTAACTGCGATTCAGAAACATGGTTTATTTAACAGGAACAACAAGAACAAGGCATGAAATAACAATTCTACAGATTTTTGGTTACGGAGATAAAACACGACCACAGATCAAAGTTGCTCGCCTATTTCAATAATAATTATCCGATTTGCGGCCTATATCTTAAGGGACGATTAATAAAACCAAAAACAATTTCGCGAGCTTGAACATGTAAGGCAGATACAAAAAAACCTTCTAATGCACTAAACAACGATACCAAATTCGATGCAATCATTGAGTTTGAGGAAGACCCATATACTTCAAATCGGCAAGTAGTCACAGCAATGGATGTTAACAATTCAGGGATTATCAGAATATTGAAAAAAAGTTTGGACGCAGCAAGTGCGTTATGATAGTGAATTTTCATAGAAATAATCTGGCACCAAATATTTTATTATAACTTTTGTTTCTTGTAACATAGAAATCTAAATTTTCGTATATACTTTACTTTTTATATCATAAATGTACCTATCAAATTTGGTTATCCTATATTTTTTACTTTTTGAGATAAAAAAATGTTTCGAAAGAAAACTCAAAATTTTCCGGGAAAACCTCGTTCAATTTTCCTGGCTAACGAACTTATCCAAGCCACTTACAAAAGGAAGGCACATGCCAGATTTTATCAAAATCGGTCCTTAATTCTTTGAGTTATCGGTGTGATACAGATATATAAAGATAAGTCAGAAACTACTAGTCTGATCATGATAAAATTTATAAGGAACCACATGAGAAGCACCAGCTTTTAAAGAAAAAAGAAGAAATTCTGAGATATTTTGTTAAAAAAAGACTACCTATTAGACAAATGCATACCAGCGCTGCCACCATTTGTTAAACGTGTTACCGTGGGGTAAATTAAGGATAACTCAAAAATTACTGGTTAGATCTTGATCAAATTTATATGGAACCACACGAGAAGCATCAGCTTACAAGTAAAAAAAGAGTCATCAAAATCGATTTACCTAGAAAAAACTTTTGAGGTAACACATATAAAAATAGGTCTGGACGCAGCAAGTGGCAGTGAATTTTTATAAAAATGCTTTAAATATCAAATATATATTTTTAATGCGAGCAGTCATCAATTTGGTTACCGGTATAACCTATATAGTAGAAACAATGTGCCACATTTTATCTAAATAACTTATTGTTTGAAAATGTACAAAACATTTTCCGACAATAAACTTTAAATGTTTGTTTCATAGCCAACAAACCTTAGGTTAATAGCAAATTGAGTTACTGAAAATTTAAGCATTTAATGAAAATTTGTTACCAAAACGCACTTAGTACGTCTTGATTTTTTTTTCTTACAAACATATTTCGATAAAAAATGCAATAAAATAAGGCTGTTCGAAAAAAAAATTTAGGGATCACCAACGAGTTATGGGCCAGTGATTATCAATTTAATTTTATAAGATGCAGCTCAAGACACCCTATAAGTAGCTTTTACATTTTTTTCTCGTCTCTTGTATAATAGTAATTATATTGAGCTTTACCGTAGAAATGCGTCACCCTGTATATATGTAAACACATCAAAACTGAACGTAAACCCGGATATGGATTCCAGGGGGCCTAGTTTGCGCTCATTTGAAGAAACCTTTTTAAAATTCTAAAGTCGCGGTCTCCTCATTGACGAATTTTTTGTACGAAAGTTAGCTAAAAATTATGGACCGTTAAACCGTAAACTTAACTAAAACTACCGCCAAAGCATCAGAGAGAAAATAACTAACCTGTTGCATATCAGTCTTTTTTGTAAAACTTCGATCCTTTATATGTGTTTACAAAACATAACAAACACTGTTTAGTCCACTCATTAAAACTAATAAAGAAATAATTTGCACTTGTATCTAAAAATTTCCCAAATAAATCAAATAATTTGCCAACTCAAACAGATAAACATATAAACAATCTAATACCATACGATAAACGTCACTTATAGCGTATAACAGACCTGCGCAATAATTTCAAATGTTTTGTTGCCAGTCAACGACATACTAGATCTCATATAAGCCAGGTTTGCCATTGTCAATGAAACACGGTGATATTAAAAATAAATGTTTCAAATTTGAATAGCTCAATTTTCTGTAAACCTATAAAGCTGAATTTTGGCACATAGTTAGGCCCTTCTCAAAGCAATATGTTCACCAAACTTCATCGAAATATCTTTTTAATTTTCGGAGCAAAAAATTTTTTTCGAAAGCGAACTCAAAATTTTCCTTGTCCGATTTTCCTGGCTAACGGACTCGTCCAAGCTATTAATAAAGGAAAGTCATTTGCCGAATTTCATCAAAATCAGTTTATTATTTTTTGAGTTATCGGTTGAATACATATATATATATATATATATATATATATATATATATATATATATATATATATATATATATATATATATATATATACATATATATATATATATATATATATATATATATATATATATATATATATATATATATATATATATATAAAACTCGAAACTGACCCCGGATATGGGTTCTGGAGGCCCAAATTCTCGCTCATTTGAAAAAATTTTTGCAAAGTCTCACCATCGATACCTCTCCATTAGTGAATTTTTTAAATAAAAATTCACTAAAATACCGTCGAATTGAGAACCTCCGCCTTCCTCGGTTAAAAACAATTAGAATGGCATTTTTCGCAAGCTATTGTTCCTGAACGTTCGTAAAATATTTTTATGAAAATTCGCTTCTTACGAAGATTTACTGTAATTTTCGAAAAGTAGTATTTTCTTCAGTTTACTAGAGGACTATTAAAAGAAGTGCGTATCGTAAAGTCACTGACCTATATGGGTTTATAGCTGTGGAGATGATGCGGAATATACGAGAGAAAACGCAGGCACAACTCGGTAAAGCGTTAGGCAGGCCCAGCGCTAAATGTATTCCCAACAAAGTGTTGTATAAACATTACAGAGCGTTATCGAAACCCTGGAGACTCGTTACTTTGATATGCTGTGGCATAAGAGAAATATTCGCCGGTAAGAAAGAGAATAAAAGCGTGGAGAGCCTATATCGGAAGGGGAAATACGAAAGTGCACCTCTTGCTGATGAAAAACCTAAGGGATACGCAAAGGCTTTCCACTAAATCCGACTTTCGCAAAGAAATTGCTTCATCACTGTCTCGTTACTTACCATCAAAATATTGTGTCGTGTTTAGTCAGAATAGAAATTTCACATGTGGAGTCTCGGGAACTGCCGATATAAAAAACATCTAGAATCGTTATCTCTCCGCGAATATGAAATGGTTAATTTACATCTAACTTTCATGAGATAGCTCTCCATAACTTTCTTCGGCGTTTATCTAGATTACCAGCTAAACTCCTGCCGAATAAATTGATTCCGAGCCTACTTTCTTGGATATTTACGTGGATGGGCAAGTCTTTTTAGGTAAAGTGTTTTAAATCGAGCGCTTTGTTAAAAACTCAAGTACAGTTGTTTATGGGTATTGCAAAACTTTACGCGAAATTTTTTTATAACCACAAGCAAAAGTTACTTCAGTTTTAATTAAAGCGAATACCTTGCGAAAACCTGCATTCTTTTGAATCATTTGAAAATAACTTCAAAGAAAAATGTGTGTCCTTTTGAGTATAGTGGTAAATTTTAATTGAAAAAATTTCTTCAAATGAGCGCGAACTAGCCCACCTAGAACCCACATTCAGGATCAGTTTGAATTTTTATGTGTTATATATATATATATATATATATATATATATATATATATATATATATATATATATATATATATATATATATATATATATATAATGGAGGGTCAATAAGTCCGCGACTTTTTGAATTTCCCGCCTCTTCACAGGAAGGGCAACACTGCTCCTATCAACAAGCATCTGTCAGTTGACTCCTGTCAAATTTGGAACAAGCTGCATCATTTAGTTTGTGTTAGATAACCATTGAAAGCAGACAACCTCTTGAGTTATAACGAAGATGGAAAAGAGATTATTTTTTGCGGAAAAAACCATCACTCAAACCAAGGCTGAGCTTGATAAATACTATGGGGACTCTGCAGCATAAATTTCCATGGTAAAAGAGTGGTTTACTGAATTTCGTTGCGGCCGTACAAGCACAAATGACGCAAATGACCAAAACCAAAGCAATTGAGAAAATTCACAATATGGTGTTGGCCGATCGGAGACTGAAAGTGCGGGAGATTGTGGAAACCATAGGCATATCACATGGCTCAGTGGTTTCAATATTGCATGATCACTTGGGCATGAGAAAGCTATCCGCAAGATGGGTGCCGCTCACAATCAACCACAAACGTAATCGTGTGACAATTTCGAAGAAGTGTTTGGCGTTGTTCAACCGCAATAGGAACGATTTTTTGCACCGTTTCGTAAACGTAGACGAAACATGGATTCACCACAACACACCAGAGACCAAGCAGCAGTCAAAACAGTGGGTTTCTCCGTGCGAATCGGCGCCGAAGAAGGCCCAGGTGGGTTTGTCAGCCAATAAAGTCATGGGGACCGTTTTTGGGATGCACGCGGTATGCTCCACATTGATTACCTTCAAACGGAAAGAACAATCAATGGCGAATATTATTCCAACTTCGATTCAATAACTATTTAAAGAAAAAACGACCGCATTAGGCCAAGAAAAAAGTACTTGACAATGCAAGAGTGCAAACAGGTGTAGTCTCCATGGCGAAATTTCATTAATTGGGTTACGAAGTGCTCCCTGATCCGCCATATTCTCCGGATTTAGCCCCGAGTGACTATTTCTTGTTTCCAAACTTAAAGAAATGGTTAGGCGGAAAGAGATTTGAATCCAATGATGAAATCAGTTGACAAAGAAATACCTATTTTGAGGACCTCGACTAATCTTATTTTTTGGAAGGGATAAAAAATTTGAGAAACGTTAGACGAAGTGTATAGAGCTCAAAGGAGACTATGTTGAGAAACAAAATGATTTTTTGTCAAAAAACCTGAGTTATATTCAAAAAGTCACGGACTTATTGACCCGCCCTCGTATATGTATGTATATATGTATCACACCGATAACTCAAAAAATAATGAACCGATTTCCGATCAAATTTGGTGGGTACCTTCTTTTTGCAAATGGCTTGGACAAGTTCGTTAGCCAGGAAAATCGGCCCAGTCTTTCCCGGAAAATTTTGTGTTTTCTTTCGGAAAATTTTTATATTTCCGGAAATAGCAAAATAAGGGCAGCCAAATTTGGTACGCTGGTTAATGTCACAAAAAGTGAACTATGTAGTAAAATTTAGACGTAGAGGGTGAAAGAAAAAAAGTTATAGGCATTTGAAGAAACAACATTTTGGTGCCACTGATGACCAGATAAACGCACAGAAGTAAAATATTTTGTGTGGATTTTATAATCTATTGCATGTTACAGAAAAAGACTACGTTTTTTAGCACAAAAGAGTCAAGAGATGCCAGAAAAATTACTTTCAAAATTTGATAACTTTTCCTCTTAGAACGATTTGAAACGTCAAAATTGGCAACTTTCAGACAAAGAAACTGAAGATAATACGGGCTATGTAGAGAAAATGTTGCAAGAAATGTGCTTTACAAGTCCTTCAGTTTCAGCTACAACCTTGATTGTCTTTCATTTTACTAAAATGTTTCCAGAAAATTAATTTTAAATAGACCCTTCTCTGGTGCTTTAGCAATAGTTTTAGTTATAAAGTTTATGGTTTAATTCTCTATAATTTTTAGCAAATTTTCGTACAAGAAATTCGCTATGTTAGGAGACCGCGGCTTTTGAATTTTAAAAAGATTTTTTTAATTGAGCACGAACTATGTCCCCTAGGACCCATGTCCAGGGTTGGTTTCAGTTTACATATATACAGGGTGACGCACTTCTACGGAAAAACTCAATATTACTGTTATTCTATAAGATACGAGAAACAGTTGTATACGTTAATTATAGGGTGCCTTGAGCTACATCTTAAAAAATATTTCTACAATCACAGAATGGCCCATAAGTCGTTGGTGATACAAATTATTTTGATTATGATATTTCTTTGTATGTTCTGGCCTCGAGGTGAACTCATTCAGCCACCTTATGTTATTGCAATTTTGCATTTGGCATCAGAACCTCGGTGGTTCAGGAGTAAGAACGTGTGTCTCTGAACCAAAGGGTACTGGGTTCGATCCCAGGGTACTCGTTTCACTTTTTCAGTACAAACTGTAACATAAGCGTCAACCGAGGTTCTGGCATTGTATGTAAGCAATTTGAATGTCTGCACGTTTCTCCCTTCGTAGGGGGCGTAAAGCCGTGGGTCCCGTGTCCATGCTATGTTGGGCACGTTAAATATCCATACCCTCCTTACAGAAAGACAGGGGTTCGGAAAATTTTCCAAGGTAGTGAGGTAAAACTGCTCCCTGGCATCGGTGATTGGCCATAGTCGCGGAAATAGGCCGACGTTAAATAAACAAAAAAATACACGCATTTGGCATCGAAATATAATGTGTGTTTATAAGAAAATAAATTCGGGACGCAGCAAGTACGTTATGGTGGCGAATTTTTATTAAACGCTTCAAATTTGCATAGCTGCAATTTGAGCAGCATCCTATAAAAATGATTTCGACAATCACAGGTCGCCCATAAGTCGTTGACGATACAAGATTTCTTTCTTACATCCAACACTTCTTATATTATTGCATTTTTGCATTTCCCATCAAATTGTAATGCATGTTTGTTCTCGGGTTATTTCAATTATTTTGCAACTTTTCACATTTTTGCCACATATCGAAAATTGTGATACGGCGTTTTTACCAAAATCGGAGTTCAATGCAAATTGCGCAGTCAGAGAGGTTTTTGTTTATATTATTTCATAAAAAAATCCAGATGCCATGCACCGGACCTTCTCAAAGAGTGACTGAATTTAAAAACTCAAATGTTTCAAATAGAACAGTCTGTGTTTTGTATTTCAGAAGTGAAGGGCATAACTATAAATGTTTAGTAAGTAATTGCATCAAATTTACGTTACTCCAATTCGTGCTTTTAAAATATTACGTCATCGACATATTCTTTAAATGACAACCCCCTATTTATTTTTTTGTTTTGATAGATGAATAAATTGTCTACACGGTACCATTAACATTTTGATACCTCATATTGATAAATGTTAACAAACCAAATAACCTTACAGGTTTGAAAAATATAATTAGGTATGAAATTAGTCTAATTAGCCTTGATCTCATTCGCGATGTACAAGAGGTATGTGTCAACCGATTTGTTTATTATCAAGAAGTTGGTGAACTACATAACAGTATGTTTAAGGGAAACAATACTTTAATTGAGTTTATATGGGTAAGGGGCACTAGAACATTAGAGGCAATGAAATAGCAGATAAATATGCAAAAGAAGCCATAGGAAACAAGTTATTGGCATGGAAAAGGTCACATATACAGACCTTGTCACAGAAATTAAGCAAAGAGCAAGTGACGATTGGAAAGTAGAATGGAGGGAATATGTTGAACGATCAAAAAACCACTATACAATAACTCACCCAAATCTCCCAAGAAAAATAGAACTGTATAAACACATTGAATCAAGGAGTTACTCATCTGCTTTGGTCAGACTTAAATCAGGCCACGGTAGATATCCAGCTCACTTAAGACGGATAGGTATAGTAGGTTGTCTGTCTCTGTGATAATAGTACCATATGTAACTTGGATCACATATTTTTCCAATGTATATTTTACGAACAAGGACGTAAAACCATGTACGAACAACTATTTAGCAAACATATTTAATTACCTAAATTTGACAAGTCTGCTGTCCAAATCAGATAAATTTGTTAACACAGCCTTGATTACATTTCTTAGTCAAAATAAAATAGACATATAAAGTTTCACTACATATATTGTATAACTGTATATAATTTGTACACAAATTATGAACTTGTACATTTGTGAAGAATATGGTAAAAACAGTTTAATTGGATATATTGTATATAATTTGTACATAAATTGGGAACTTTTATGTTTGTGAATAATATGGTAAAAACAGTTTAATTGTATATATTGGAGAATTGTATATAGTATGAAATTGTATAATTGTGGAAAATAAAAGAAAATATATGATACCTATAACCAGAAAAAAAAAGATCAAAATATATACATATATATATATATATATATATATATATATATATATATATATATATATATATATATATATATATATATATATATATATATATATATATATATATATATATATATATATATATATATATATATATATATATATATATATATATATATATATATATATATATATATATATATATATATATATATAAAACAATTTAAAAAAAAATGAATATATATATATATATATATATATACAGGGTGTTCAAATAAGGACACGGACCGGCTGTATCTCGAAAACCATCACAGCTGCAGCTTTCGGAAAAAAATTAGCATAAGTAAAGTGGCCATGAGAAAATGTTGGAAATTATTTTCAGCTTTCTAAATCTGCCACTAGGTGGCGAAAATGCCATGGCTTACCTAAAATCTTTAATTTCTCGAGAATCTTGACGCATAACATAAGCTGGTTTTAGGTAATTTGTAATCAACGTACACTTGTCTACAACCTCTGTTAAACAAAAATTCCTTATGAACCAGTGGCGGAGGTAGGGGGCGAAAACTTTTTTTTTACAAACAAATGCCTATAACTTGATAACCAGTAGAAATAATTTTAAGAATGTTGGCTTGTTAGAAAGAGCTTTCATAAGAAATTTCAGGTATTAGTATTTTAAATCTACAGTTATACATGCACAAAATACAGAGGGCGCTAGACTAGAGGAGTCTAGTTATATTAAATTTTACGAAAATTTTCAAATGGCAGCATAGTATTATAATATAACTATCAAAAAGTGAATGAAATTAGAAAGAACTCAGTGAAAACCCAAAACGAATATGTTTTTCCGTTTCAGAGAAAACTCGAATTTTATGTATTTTGGTGCTTATTATGCCATTTCTCAAATTTGGATATGAATATAGCAAAATCTCTATAGCATATTTGTTTTCAGGCATCGTTATACAAATTAGCATAGCTACCAATAACAATTAATCACTTTAATATAAAATAAATTTATTACCTTATCATAAAACTAAGATACAAGAGCTAAGAATCGATTTTAAGGTTGTATTCGTAAATTAAGTGTTTATATTATGAAACCGAAACTATATGAATGTAAAAACCTAAAATTTAATTAACATTTTATTATTTACAAATGTTCAAACTGCTGTCCTTTTTTTATGTATACATTTAACTAATCTCTGACGAGTAGAGGCAATTTGAAAATAAACTGTGTATGATTAATGCGTGAACACAGAACACTCCCTTGCGTGAAAGGGAAATTTTGACACTGTCGAACGTGACAGTTATCTCGTCAGTGATTGTGATTGGACTAAATCGCGTAAGTGCGACTCGCGCATACCGGCACACAGAACCACAGAGCAGGTTCATCTATGCTCAGAACATAATGTGCTATGTACCGGCATCAGAATTTTGAATGTTTTACATCTGTACACCCTACGCACTAAAACAATACGATATATATTATTTGATTATATCCTAGAAGGTGTCTACTTTAAATTAGAATATCATGTCTGCCAAGTGGACACGGACACGGAATGAACTTAAACTTCATTACAATCATTATACAAATTAACGTACTTACCAATAGCATTTATGTAATCACCTTAAAATGAAATAAATTTATTACTTTATTATAAAATTACGATACAGAAGTAATGTAGAAGTCATGAAAAAATTAATTTATATTATGAAAATAAAACACTTTTCATTAGGCGTTTAGAGAAAATTCTCAGTATTTATTTTGAAAATTCATTCCATACATAATATCTTTATCATAATATAGTAATAAATACAACCAAGGTCTAAAATCATGTAAACACTTGTTAATGCCCATGTGAAATTCATATGCAGTTTTGTATTTCAATCAATGTAGTCCATGTGTTGTCAACGAAGGTAAGGAAATTGAAACAATTTGTTTTATAAACGTCAAAATCCTATGTTCATTTTATTGCTGATCTTATTAATTATTTGTAGTGTTTCTGTGTGTTTTTTTATCAATAGTTGGTGTTTTACGTTTTCAGGATGTCTTATTCTAACGAGTAAGCATTTGATATGCTTGAAATTTATTTTATATTTTTTTGGAATCCTGTTGTCGCATCAGGAGAATATGCTTTAAGGTGCCCGCAAAGAAGACATTACTCAGGAGAGGTGTTTATTCGCATTGCAAGATATTTGCAGGAAACTGGATCTGTAAGACGCACCAGAAGACAAGCCAGAGCTCGGAGGATTAGAAATGAAGAAAACATTACTAATGTGATTGCTCTTGTTACTGCTAATCCACATATTAGTGTACGACAAATTTCTAGAAACTAAGGTGTGACCATAGGTCTGTATACAATGTTTAAAAGACCATAATGTGCACCCATATCACATAGTATTGCATCAGGTCCTAAATGAAACTGATTGTGACCACAGACTGAATTACTGCCATTGTATGCTGAGTATGCTAGAAGAAACACCACGATTTCTATCACAAATGGTATGGACAGATGAAGCAACATTTTCAAATTGTGGGAAAGAAAATCTCCATAATATGCACTATTGGTCGGACAGTAATTCCCATTGAATGAGAGAATTAGATCGGCAAAATCGATGGACTCTAAACGTATGGTGTAGTATAGCTAAAGGAAAAATTGTTGGACATATTTCTTTGACGGACCACTTAACGGAGATCTGTATTTAATTTTTTTAACTCAAAGCATAAAAATGTTATTGGAAGACATTTCTCTAAAAACAAGATTAATAATGTTGTTGCAACACGACGGGTGTCCAGCACACTTCGCGCAAAGTGTACGCGAATATCTAATGTTTAATTTCCAAATCGGTGGATAGGAAGAGGAAGCTTATTTCCATGGCCACACAGATTACCTGATTTGACTTGCTTAGATTTTTATATATGGGGGAGAGTGATATATTTGGTATATCAAACTCGACCAACAACTAGAGAAAATATGATGGAAAGGATATAAGTTGCTGTTAATAGCATATCTACGGCTGAAGTTCAAACAGCGGTAGCCTCTACTTGTCAGAGATTAGTTAAATGTATACATAAAAAAGGACAGCAGTTTGAACATTTGTAAATAATAAAATAGTAATTAAATTTTAGGTTTTTAAATTCATATAGTTTCGGTTTCATAATATAATCACTTAATTTACGAATACAACCTTAAAATCGATTCTTGGCACTTGTATCTTAGTTTTATGATAAGGTGATAAATTTATTTTATATTAAAGTGATTAATTGTTATTGGTAGCTATGCTAATTTGTATAACGATGCCTGAAAATAAATATTATATAGAGATTTTGCTATATTCATATCCAAATTTGAGAAATGGCATAATAAGCACCAAAATACATAAAATTCGAGTTTTCTCTGAAACGGAAAAAGATATTCGTTTTGGGTTTTCACTGAGATCTTTCTAACTTCATTCACTTTTAGATAGTTATATTATAATACTATGCTGCCATTTGAAAATTTTCGTAAAATTTAATAAAACTAGACTCCTCTACTCTAGCGCCCTCTGTATTTTGTGCATGTGTGACTGTAGATTTAAAATACTAATACCTGGAATTTCTTATGAAAGCTCTTTCTAACAAGCCAAAATTCTTAAAATTATGTCTACTGGTTATCAAGTTATAGGCATTTGTTTGTAAAAAAAAAAGTTTTCGCCCCCTACCTCCGCCACTGGTTCATAAGGAAATTTTTTTTAACAGAGGTTGTAGACAAGTGTACGTTGATTACAAATTACCTAAAACCAGCTTATGTTATGCGTCAATATTCTCGAGAAATTAAAGATTTTAGGTAAGCCATGGTATTTTCGCCACCTAGCGGCAGATTTAGAAAGCTGAAAATAATTTCCAACATTTTCTCATGGCCACTTTACTTATGCTAATTTTTTTCCGAAAGCTGCAGCTGTGATGGTTTTCGAGATACAGCCGGTCCGTGTCCTTATTTGAACACCCTGTTATATATATATATATATATATATATATATATATATATATATATATATATATATATATATAAATAATCTAAAAAAAAGGAAAAAAAGGTGTAAAATAGGTATAACATAAAATATAAGTAAATACTAGAATTGTAAGTATAGGTCTAGATAACTGAAATTTATGTGGTATGGCAATTCTGCATGAGAGTGCAATCTTCCCACTTAAATTGGAAATTCAAAGTAAAAAAAAAAAAAGTATGTGGCCAATGAGACTACCAGCTCAAGGCCAAACCACTCTTCACGCACACACACAATACTTTAATTTGTTGAATACTAGCCTTTATCTTCTGATTGTTGTTTTGAACAGAGTTTATGTTTTCCACTTTTTAAATGACTTTCATTAAAAAAGTTACAATGTGAGATATAAAAATTTTGGTAGTTCTGTTGAGACAGTCAATAATCTATCAAAATTTAAAAAACGGGATTGTCATTTAAAAAAATATCAATGGTGTCATACTTAAAAATCTGGAGTGAGCAAAACGTAAATTTTATGCGAAAATATTTATTTTTAAAAACTAGAGTGGCCGACTCCGAGCATTTCATAAAAACACAAATCGCTAAAATTGTAATCAATTTATTCCATTATTTTGCCGCTCAGTGTATAATTATTCAGTTAAAAATTAATATAAAAGTGGTAATATCTACTTAATATTTTCAGGGTGCCATTGTTAGTCAAAACATGTCCTCGGGGGTCATAATCAGCACTCACAGTCTGGTTCTTCAGAAGGTGACAAGATGGCAAAGCGGAGCGTACACATGCATGGCCACCAATAATAGAGGAGAAGGCGTCAGTAAACCTGTCCTGCTTAGAGTGAGATGTAAGTAGTATATCACTTATTATAAATAAGGATAAGTGCCATAATCTGGATGGTAGTACAGATTTATTTAATAAGAGGTTGGACTGACGCTGCATATAAAACTTCACTGACTACATTATATAACATCTCTAACTTATCAACATAATCTCTCCTCTCTTAATCGTAACTTCATATTGCAGAGCATAATAAATATTTTCTGTTTCGTTACTCTTTCGTATAATTTTACACAAACATATTTTTACGTGCTTACCTTTCTGTCATAGCTGGACAATTCATAGCCGTTTCGCATAAGGGCAAATATATATTAGGCCCAGACAAAAATTATATTATCCAGTAATACAAAAACGGACTACAAAACATTGAAAGATTCAAATTTATATAATATAGTTAGCCCCCTGTTTAACATATATACTTTTCAATAATTTGTTCTTAATCTTGAACAAACTAAAGTACTGTAGAACGTTATATGTTACGTCAATATTCTTCTACCGGAGGAGGCCGTAAAAGGCGAGAATTCTTAACATCTGTTTTCAAGCTGCCGGTTGTGGAAGGATTATTTTTGTAAACTAATTTTCTTCACTAAGGGAAGATTGGAACCTGTGATGAGAACTGATAAGCACACTTGGAGAACCCAAATCACCAAAACATATTTTATAAGCCTGGACGCAGCAAGTGCGTTATGGTAGTGAATTTTCATAGAAGTGATCTGGCACAAAATATTTTATTATAACATTTTTTTCTTATAACATATAAATCTAAATGTTGGTGTATAGTTTACTTTTTATATCGTAAACCTACCTACCAAATTTGGTTATCATAGCTTTTTTATTTTTTGAGATAATTTTTTTTTTTTCGAATGGAGACTCAAAATTATCCAGGAAAACCTCGTCCAATTTTCCTGATTAACGAAATTATCTAAGCCATTTACAAAAGAAAGGCACATGCCAAATTTTATCAAAATCGGCCTGTTACTTTTTGAGATAAAATTTTTTTTCTTATGGAAACTCAAAATTATATATATATAAATATATATATATATATATATATATATATATATATATATATATATATATATATATATATATATATATATATATATATATATATATATATATATATATATATATATATATATATATATATATATATATATATATATATATATATATATATATATATATAAATTGAAACTGACCCCGGATATGGGTTCTAGGGGTCCTAGTTCGCGCTCATTTGCAAACATTTTTTCAAAATTCAAAAGTCAGGATCTCCTCATTAGTGAATTTTTGCTACGAAAATTCACTAACAACCTAACGATTGTTTCAGAATTATTCATCCTCTGATGACGCTAACTTGGTTAGTGAAACGATCTTCAGGTGTTTTTTATTGTGTTGTGGGGATTTGGGTTCACCAAGTGGGCTTACTAATTTTCTCATTTGTCTTCTGTGGGTTCAAGGACATAAAAATAATAGGTACGAAAAATATTCTATCTGTCGTAAGATCCGACTAACGGGAGCAGCGGTTGCCGCTGGCCTACAAACCTTTGCGTTTAATTATCATAAGTTATATTAAGGTATAAGTTTTTACTTTTGGTACAAAATACTTTGTAGCAACAAATATATACGCAGTTAAGGGTTTGAGTTTGATTTGCAAAACTTCAATTGAAAATAAGAAAATTCGAACAATCGTAAACTAACAGGTGGGTTTTACAAACTTTTCTGTTTATATCGGAAAAGGACGGATTTTACAAGTTAAGTGGATTTTCTGAATAATTAGGAATACCGTGAAAATTATTGCACTTTGATATGCAAAATAACTACAAAATAACACTTCCTTGGTCGAACAATTTGTAAGCAGGATACTGGCCTGTTTAAGTATTTATTTATATTGAGACAAAATTTTCTTACGGATAAATTTTGTATTCAAGTTGATGTCAGATGTAAAGCAAGGTGCTTACCTGTTTACGTATAAATTTTATATAAAATTTCTCTATACATAAATGTTCAGAGGAGATGTAAAATAATAACTTGGTTAGGTCTCAAAAAAGTTTATGAAAAATCGCCACAACAAATACTTTAACCGATCATAAATATAATCAGAATATGCATAATTATAAACTCTGGACATGATGAAATTATAAAACAATCAACTGCTCAAGTTGCAGTTAAAACCAGGTCACTTAAAACATAGTGGATAGAGGAATGCTAGATTCGCAAGTTTAGGGTCTACGGCCTCGGCAACGAGGTCATTTGGTTTCAACAGAGAAAAAATGCAAACTTGGATTTCTTGACACAGGAACGGTTGAAAAATACGCGTCTGGAGTTAGTGGCCAGCAGGCCTCGGGGATGAAAAGTACGGTAGCGACTATAATGTCAAGTGTTTCTTTTAAATAAAATGAGTGTAAATTTAGAAGGGAAGTGAAATTCCAGAGGGTGAATTAGGAGTGTTTTAAGAAGGGCGATTCGCGTGGTTGAACGGCCGATGGAGGGGCTGGTAACGCAAGATACAAGGCTGGCTTAGTGCCCCAGGGTTTTGGTAAGTCCGTTCCATGTTTAAACTATTGCTTAAATTGTCTTTTATTTGAGAGGCTAACTGTCTCGGGTACTGAAGTGGTTTTTATATAGAGTTTGTATTCAGTTGTTGTACAAGATGAATTTTATACGGTTGAAATTTAAGATGCTTCAATATTCGCTGAATAGTTATTCTTTTGATGTTTAAAACAGTGGCCAATTTTCTCATGCTCAAAGTTGGGTCTGCAGCAATTTGTCCTAAAACTTCAATCTCAGTAGTCTCATTTCTAACCGGAAATTCACGTTCAGGATCCCGTTTTTTGTTGGCTACTGAACCACTTTGTCGAAACTTTGCAACTAACTCCAAAATGTATTGTCTGTTAACATGTCTGTTCGGATGTCGTTCATTAAACAAATTTGCGGTACGGGTGGGGCACAGTCATTGTTTTTGAAAAAAAAGAGTAATTATTTCAACTCTTTCTTCTACAGAATACACCATTGTGAATTTGATTTTCGGTAGTACTATCAAGTATCAAACCGACAGATAAACTAAAATAATATACCGCATTTCTCTCATTCTGATAAGAAATGTTCTGATAGTCATTTTTTTGTTTACAAACCAACAAAACATTGACCATCAGCACATTTCTTATCGGAATGAGTGAAATGCGTTTTTGCATCTTCAACTGTGAATAATTCTTGAACGAGTTGACAAAACTTCCAAAAAAATTAGCGTGCTGAATTCAGAAAAGAAAGAGCACCCACTCGATTCATGTTCCCTATTTAAAAGATAAGGGTTGTTATCACCACCCTTAAGGGGTTGATGTGACAAAGTTGAGTTTTATGTCAAAACATGTCCCCCTCAATATTAAAATTGACGTGTTTCAGCGTTTCCTAAAAAAAATTCCTCTGGGCGCAAATCAATCTGTTTCGTTTTCAATGTGCCACCCTATATATATATATATATATATATATATATATATATATATATATATATATATATATATATATATATATATATATATATATATATTATTGCGCACAGTTATGTGTGTGCATTTAATAGTAGACATCATTAAACCACTCACAAATACCAGTGGCATATTGCAAACAGGTGTTTGTTGAAATAAATTTGGTGCAGCAGATTTAGTATCCAGGCGTGCCTCAGTTACACAATGCAGTTGGAATGTGTTCATCGCTTACAACGCTTGACACAACGACCAGCAGCATACTGTGTCATTAAGGCAAACCTACACAACCATTGACCTCCATTCCCATTCTGGTAATTGCGGAAAATAATCCAGAATGTTAACTGATATAACGATGAAATTATTTTCAGGCAGACATATGTGAAACTTGAACGAGCCAAGACTAATAACTATCTTTAAAATAAACTAACTTTTTAGTTGTGTATAGCTGATTGCTTCTTAATGAAAAACACGTACAAATTTTGTGCAAGTTTCTGCTTTTCCAAGTAATTTAGTGACTTAGTGAAAAAGTTGTGTTTAACACAAAAAAGAAGGGTACAATGGTTTTGAATGTATTTCAGGGTTTTTGGGTGAATAGGGGACAACATTTGAAGAGACGAGAAGTGACGTTGAATATACTAAATAATATAGAAACCTAGAAATCAACCCAGAGTTGTTATCGTAAAACCGGACTAGAGATCCGTATTTTAGCTTTAAATTAGTATTCGAATATAGGTGACCAGTCTTATATTTTTTGTTTTCTTCGATTTTAAATAACTTATTTTCTAAAGATAAACTTAGACGTGGCTGTGCGGGCAAAGTAGCTATATGTTTGTCTATTTTAACACAAATGTTTTTAAGTGACTTTACATTATAGACAGTGCAAGCTAAATTTGCTCTAATTTAGACTAATTAAAACATTAGCAATTTATGACATACTGGAGAGAGATATTTTAAATAACTTTTTTAAATTAAAAAAATATAACACTTTTAATGGAAAACTTTATAATTAAAGCTACTGCCAAAACATCGCGGCAAGGGTATGTGTCAAATAAATTTCCTCAAAAGAATTTAGTAAAATAAAAGAGAGTAACATTTGAGAAGTGGTACTAGGAACGTCTCGAAGTCCTTTTGTGCAATTATTTCCACTCATTCGTTCCAGAAAATTTGTTCAAAAATCTCTGAATATATCGTTTTAAATCATCACTTTGATATTTTTAAATGAAAATTTTCAAAGTAATGTTTCTCTCACCTAGTCCTTTGTGTCAAGAAATGTTAATCTTTGTGTTGTTTAATCGATTTCATACCACACAAAACCTTTTAGTCATATGCCTTCCAGTGGCCGCAAAATGATTTTTTATTAAGTGTTTATAACCTTTTAGTGAATTTTCTTTAAAAAAAAACTAATGAGGAGATCCCGACTTTTGAATTTTGAAAAAATTTCTTCAAATGAGCGCTATTTAGGACCCCTGTAACCCAAATCCGAGGTTGGTTTCAGACTTTATATGTATATATATATATATATATATATATATATATATATATATATATATATATATATATATATATATATATATATATATATATATATATATATATGTCACACCTATAACTAAAAAAATATGGGACCAATTTTGATAAAACTTGGTGTGTACCTTCCTTTTGCAAGTGGCTTGGGTAAGTTCGTTAGCCAGAAAAATCCGCTGAGGTTTTCCCGGAAAATTTTGTGTTTTCTTTCGAAAAAAAACGAAAAAAAATTATATCTCCGGAATTAACAAAGTATGGGCAGCCAAATTTCATACGCGCGTTTACATCATTATAGGTAAGTTATCTACCAAAATTTAGCTCTGTAAGTTAAAGGACAAAAAGTTACAGGCATTTAAACAAAAATAAATTTGGGGTTTCCTCAAAACGTCAAAGTCGCGATTTTAAACGTCAAAATTGGTAATATTTAGGCAATGAACCTAAAACTAATAAGAGCTAAGGAAAGAAAATGTCTCAAGAAGAATGTTTTATAAAGCCTGAAGTCTTAGTTTCAATCGTCATTGTCCTTCATTTTACTAAAATATTCCCAGAAAACTCATTTCAAATAGACCCTTTCTCTGATGATTTGGCAGTAGTGTTGGCTATAGAGTTTATCGGTTAAAAGTATATCATTTTTGTCGAATTTTCGTAAAAAATCTTTAAACATTAATTATAGGGTGTCTTGAGGTACATCTTAAAGAAAAATTTCTACAATTACAGACTGGCCCATAAGTCGTTGGTGATTCAAGTTTTCTTTTTTAGTGAATTTTCTTAAAAAAATTCACTAATCGAGAGATCCGTGTTTATATATATATATATATATATATATATATATATATATATATATATATATATATATATATATATATATATATATATATATATATACATATATATATATATATATATATATATATATATATATATATATATATATATATATATCTCTCTCGTACCGATAACTCAAAAAATAATGGACTGATCTTGATCAAATTTGGTGAATACCTTCCTTTTGCAAATGGCTTGGATAAGTTCGTTGGCCAGGAAAATCGGACCAGGTTGTCGTGAAAAATGTTGTGTTTCCTTTCCAAAAAAATTTATATCATCGGAAATAACAAAGTGAGGGCAACCAAATTTGCTACGCGTATTTGTATTATAAAGAGTAAACCATGTACCAAAATTTAGGTCTCTAAGTTTAAGCACAAAAAGTTACGTGCAGCTAAAGAAACAAATTTTGTACTTTTCCTCAAAACGTCAAACTCGCAATTTAAAACGTCAAAATTTGCAATGTTTAGGCAAAAAACGTGAAACAAATACGGATTGTGAAAAGAAAATGTTGCAAGAAGAGTGTTCTGCGAACCCTTAAGGTTTAGATTCCACCGTCATTGACCTTCATTTTACTAAAATATTAACAGAAATTTCATTTCAAATAAACCCTTTCTCTGAGGCTTTGGCTGTCGGTTTAGTTAAGTTGATGCTTTTGCTGTAGGTTTGGTGAAGTTTATGGTTTAACGGTCTATAATTTGTAGCTAATTTTCGTAGACTAAATTCGTTACTGCATTTTAGCATTTTTTACCGAAATATGATGCATGTTTGTAAGAAATAAATCTGGACGCAGTAAGTGCGTTTTAATAGCGCATTTTCATTAAATCCTTCAAATTTCAATAACACAATTTGCTATTAACGTAAGTTTTGTTGGTTAGGAAACCAACATTTAACCTTATTTTCGGAAAATTTTTGTATAAACGCGGCAGGGGCGTTTTGGTAGCGAATTTTCATTAAATGTTTCAAATTGCAATAACTCAATTTGCTATTAACCTAAGGTTCATTGACTAGGAGGCCAGTTTTCTCAAAAACATTTAAAGTTTACTTTCAGAACATTTTTGTACATTTTCAAATAATTCTTTTGATAAAATATGGTACATTGTTCCTACTATATAGGTTATACAGGTAACCAAATTAATGCCTGCTCGCATTAGAGCGATATATTTGTAATTAAAAACATTTTTATGAAAATTCACTTCCATAACGGACTTGCTGCATCTAGAGTTTTTTCTTTTAACCTAGAGATTGGGAGTTTGGTATGTGGTATACATTTTATAATAGAAACCTGCAAATGGTCGCCATAGCTTTGTTATATATATTATATATATATATATATATATATATATATATATATATATATATATATATATATATATATATATATATATATATATATATATATATATATATAAAAGTATAAAAATAGAAGAATGAGCGGACCATACCTCAGATAGAGTTCTGCAGATTCAAGATTGCGCCAATTTGAAGATATTTTTTTCAAAATTCAAAAGGCGCTATATCCTCGTTAGCTAATTTTTTCTAAAAATATTGGCTAACTACTCTATTACGGAACAAAAACTTGACCCTGTAAATGAAATGGTTCATACAGTGGCATTCGTAGATCTTCTCACGCTTGCAATCACAGGACGAACTTGATACTCCTCACCACCTCCCTTATAAAGGAATCGCCATTTGTGGTTCATTACCATGTAAAGTTCTTGAAGGAATGGCCAGTAAATAGATAAATGAATTAGATTCAGAGAAATGTCCGTTACTTTTACAGGAAGAAATTCGGGTTTAAAGAAGGACTTACAGCCCTGGCAGTAGAGATAAACAGTCGTCCCAAGGTAGAATAAATCCCTGGCGTAAACTAGTAAACGAAATGGTCTATACAGTTGCAGTTGTGAATCTTCTGATGCGTGCAATCACAGGACAGAAGTTTATACTCATTTTACTGAATATTTCAACTTCGACTGAATGAAAAAGTCTATTAGGTCATACATTCATACATATGGAGTGCTCTAATATATGTATGTATATATATATATATATATATATATATATATATATATATATATATATATATATATATATATATAATATATATATAGTTAAAGGCTATCCTTTCATTAAGCAATACATAAAGAAAATAGGATCTGTTAAAATGTTGAGATGAAGAAAAACCGCAAAGATCAGGCGAAATGATAAAAAGACCAATACAATGATATTAGACTCGATTTTTCATGTATGTCAGTTGTTGGTTGCCATTTTCATTCTCGATTCAGAAGCCGACCTTACGTCAGGTCTTTTTGGCCCACTCTGGACCTGTCCTTCGTTTTTAGCGTCTTTGATTTCCGTGGTCGGTACGTCACTTCTGTCAACTGTCACTTGTCATTTTTCCCCTTTTCAGTTTAAGAACCGACCTTGCGCTGAGATGTCCTGCCAGCTTGTGTTCTCCATCACGTGTTGTGCACGTTAAAATCTCACTTTTTAAATTTAAAACAAAAATTCTTTCTTGATTTCAACAGAGTTGTTATTTTCCAAGTTGTTAGCACTTCTGATACCAAATGGATCAATCCTATAACAACAGATGAAGCATGTTCCTTGGGCATTCAACTGTATAGTTTTTAGTCCTGTTTAACAAGACAAGTAAGTAAGTTTGCCATCTTGGCGTTTTCATGTTTCAAAAAAACGGTAAAAAAACTCGCTTCTGTTTCAATTCCCATTCATTTAATGAGTTTGATGTTCTCTGAAAGTTTCTTCTCATCTGCATGGCTTGCTGATGTTTGTGCTGTTTGCTCTCACTCCTGTTGTTGTCTTCGGCTTGAACTTAAATTTTTGGAGAATTTTTTAAGCTTTATGAGTTTTAGTATTAGACGTATTGTATTTTTTGAAGATCTAGAGACAAATTAGCTTTTTCTTGTGTTTCAATTTGACTTGTAGTTGTTTTTTCATTTTTTATTGCATGTAGTACTTAGTGACTGTATACTTGTAGTCTTATAGCTTTGCAGCTTGACATTTTAAACATTAACCTTTTTTGACTTAATGTTGGGGTTAGCTGTTGTTACCTCATTTTATCTTATATTGCTGCGTTGTACCCTCGCAGAAGTAGCCTACCGGAAAACTCAGTTTTTCTGACAAGCCTTTTATAAATTATAGATTCCTCTGAGGATGACCTGTTAGGTAAGGTCGAAACGCGTCGGGACAAGGAATAAAGTATTTGTTTGGAAAGAAAAGGCCTTTTATTCATCACCCAAAGATATTAGAAGAGGTAGGAAAATTCAGATCCTAACTGAAAAGCATTGAAAGGAGGGTGCCAACATTTGTCAGACATATATTTAAGACATTGTAACTTTCTGACAATAAAATATATAGAACAAATACATGTTAAACGGGAGAGGCAACCAAGAGAAAAACTTTTGGGAAGTCTGGCCCAATTGACTAAATGCAGAAGCTACAACAAAGTCGAATAAACCGCTCGAGACAGGTAATACTTGCAAGGAGATGGTCGTATAGACAGTGTTGTAATAATAAACGACTGCATAATGTGATTTGTTTAATTTTAATTAATAAAACTGCCAATACGTTTTAATAACTCGCCTCTAATAAAATTATGTTATACAAATTTAATATAATTCAATTTTAAACTGAATATTTATACAGCTTTTTGCTAGATAATAAAACAAAATTTAATTTTGCGTAAAATTTTAAGTGGTCTCGTTAATTACCATGAATTTGTTTTTCAGCGCTGTAAATAATTCTATGTATTCAAATTGAACTGATAAAAAAACGAGATTAATATTGAACATTGTGTATGAATTTAATAATATTATTTGATTTTGTTTAACGCAAATAATTTAGCAATGAATATTAAATTTAAAATCAATATTATATATAACTATAAAATATGTACTTAAAATGTATTTCTTTACATTGTTTTGTTGATTGTTTGCATGCGAATATTGTTACTAAATAATTTTTACTAACTGTACTTAAAAGTAGCGCATCGAGCAATCTTAAAAAAGTCTGTACGCAGCAAGTGCGTTATGGTAGTGAATTTTCATAGAAAAGATCTGGCATCAAATATTTTATTATAAATTCTTTTTCTTGTAACATAGAAATCTAAATGTTGGTCTATAGTCTACTTTTTATATCGTAAACCTACCTATTAAATAGCTATAATAGCTTTTTTATTTTTTGAGATAATTTTTTTTTTAATGAAAACTCAACATTTTCCCGGAAAACCTTGTCCGATTTTTCTAGTTAACAAACTTGTCCAAGCCACTTACAAAAGAAAGGTACGTACCAAATTTTATCAAAATCGGCCCATGATTTTTTGAGTTGTCGGTGCGATACCTACATATATATATATATATATATATATATATATATATATATATATATATATATATATATATATATATATATATATATATATATATATATATATATATATATCTGTGTAAACATGTAAAGTTGAAACTGACTCAGGATATGGGTTCTAGGAGTCCCAGTTCGCGCTCATTTGCAAAATTTTTTTCAAAATTCAAAAGTCGGGATCTCCTCAATAGTGAATTTTTTCTACGAAAATTCACTAAAAACAAAACTTTGGTAAATCATTATTCAGTCATTTTTCTTCGTCATTATTTGATATTATTTTCTAAATGTAGAGTATATTAAAAGATGTTTAGTACTACAATTAGTATTTGGTAATTTATACAGCATTTAAATAGACGATGAATGTTGAAAAACACTGATATTGGTATTAATAATAGATATGAAACAAAGAACGACAAAACACTTATCTAGTTTGGTTGTACCGCCACAATTTTTCGACCCTAAGTACTACTAGAATATGTGTCTTTTAGCGAATTTGTCGTAAAACAAAAAATTCGCTAAATTCGCCGACTTTGATGAAATTTGGTATGTACCTTCCTTTTGTAATCGGATTGGATAAGTTCGTCAACCAAGAAAATTGTACTAGTTTTTCCGGGAAAATTTTGGGTTTTCTTTCGGAAAATTTTTGTATCTCTGAAAATAACAAAGCTATGACAACGAAATTAGGCACATATATTTCCACTATTAAACTTACTCTACGTGCCGAAATCCAGATCACTACGTTAAAACAAAAAAAGGTATAGGCATTTAAAAAAAAATTGGGTGCCACTGGTGATCAGAGGAAAGCACAAAATGTTTTCTATGGGTAACAAAGCCAATTATATATTACATACAACGCTTAGGTTTTATTGACGCAAAGAGGTAGCAAAAAAATATTTTGAAAATTTTATAATATTTTTTTTCTTAAAATATCAAATTCGAGATTTTAAACGTCAAAATTTGCAATTTCAGACAAATAATCTCAAACAAATACGGATTGTGTAGAATAAATGTCTTGATAAGTGTGTTTTACAAAGCCTCAAGTTCCAGCTTCAACCATCATTTTCTTTCATTTTACTAAAATATTTTCGAAAGATCCATTTCAAATACACCCTTTTTCTGATGCTTTGGCAGTAGTTTTAGGTATAGAGTTTATGGTTTAATAGTCTATATTTGAGCAAATTTTCATAGAAAAAATTCGTTATTGAAAAGACCGCAACTTATGAATTTTGAAAAGATTTCTTCATATCAGCACGAACTGGAATCCCTAAAACCCATATACGGGGTAAGTTTTAGTTTTTGTTTGTTTACACATATACAGGGCGACGCAATTCTACGGTAAAACTTAATATTTTCACTTATATACAAGATACGAGCAAAAATTGTATACGTCAATTATAGGGTGTTTTTTATAAAATTATTTTGATAATCACAGGTGACCCATAAGCCTTTAGTCATACACACTTTATTTTTTTAATAGATCAGCCTCTATGTTATTGCATTTTTGCATTTTACATTGAATAATAATACATGTTTGTAAGGAAAAAAATTGATATCGTTCGTGATTTTTGAGTTGTTTCAATTGTTTTGCAACTTTTCAGGTTTTTGGCAGATTGCACAAACACATATCACAAATTGTGAAACGGCATTTTAACCACTATATAACGGAGCCCCATTGAAATTACGCATTCAGAGAGCTTTTTCTTTGTATTACTGGTCGAAAAAAATCGAGCTGCCATATACAAGCACTCTCAAATAGTGGCTGAATTTAAAAAGTTTTCGCAGAAAAGTTTTTAGCGTTTCCGTGGATCTCATTTTTTGTATTATTTTCGTGAAATGTAGGTAATTAATAATAAATGTTTAGTTAAGTTGTCGAATTTTTATGAAAAATTTAATTTAGTGTAACATTACTGTAGACAATTTCGGCAAGAAAATGGTGAATTTTTGTAAAAGAAATTTGTGCAAATTTTCATAATTTTTTTTCAATTTGTGTCATAATTTTATTTGCGCAGGTGTGAAAATAGCTTGAAGAGGTCCCTTGTCCAGGGAAATTGGAACAGCTTTTTCTGGAGTTTTTATTTTATTTTTGAAAAATGTTTGTATTTTTTAAAACAACAAAGCTCTTTTAATGAAATGGGGTACATTGTTACTACTATATATGTTATACTGTCAACCAAATGTTATTTCAAAAACAATGCACATTTGCCTTTTTATTTTTTTTTCACCAAAATTCGCTACTATAACGCACTTGCTGCGTCCAGACTTTTCAGTAAATTTTCTATAAAAAAAATCACTATTGAGAAGATCCCGACTTTTGAATTTTGAAAAATTTCTTCAAATGAGCGCTATTTAGGACCTTTGGAACCCAAATCCGAGGTCGGTTTCAGACTTTATATATATATATATATATATATATATATATATATATATATATATATATATATATATATATATATATATATATATATATATATATATATATATATATATATATTTATGTGTCACACCGATAACTAAAAAAATAATGGACCGATTTTGATAAAACTTGGTGAGTGCCTTTCTTTCGCAAGTGACCAGGAAAATTGGACTGGTTTTGTCCGAAAAATTTTGCGTTTTCTTTCGGAAAATTTTTATATCTCCAGAAATAACAAAGTTAGGGCAACCATATTGGGTACGATGATTTACATCATAAAAAGAAAACCATGCACCAAAATTTTAATCTCTACGTTAAAATAAAAAAAGTTCTAACCTTTTTAGTTTTTCTTTTTAAAACGTCAAAAAAGCCGCTATTTGAAACGTCAAAATTGACATGTTTTAGATAGAGTACCTAAATGAATACCGCTAGGCAGTATAAATGTCGTAAGAAGTTAGAGAGCCTTCAGTTTCAGATACGATTTTTATTGTTCTTTATTTTATTAACCTATTTGCTGAAAATTTGTTTAAAATAGACCCTTTATGTGCATCTTTGGTAGTAGTTTCAGTTATTTATTTAATTCTAATAATCAGCTTACGTTATTATTTAGCGTTTTTTTTTTATTGGAAAAAATGGAAGTTTTTTATGGAGAAACGGTGTTGGTAAGGAGTTTCTTCTTTCTATGGACTTGTGTAAGGTGAGTGTTTTACAGTTTGAATTTTTAGCTCCGTTGTAGTATGTTTACCCTACACAGAACTTCAAATTTGCTTTAGGTCTCTTAACTGTATTGTGGCGTTGAGATCACAGCATTTGTCTGATGGTTAATACATAAAGGGGTTCCTCTAAACATGTTTCTGATTTTTTTTCAAAAAAACAAACAATACGCTAATCTGTTAATTTACCTATAGTTATTAGTCACACCGAAACCATGGCTAAAAAAACACGTTCAAAGCCAACATAACATCGAAAAAAAAAGTTTTGTTTTAGTCCAACTACTTAAAAATTCAACTGCTAGGGTTAACAAATAATCTAGCAACCCACTGAATGAGTCCGCACACAGAAAAATAGCCCCACAAATCCTTCAGTATTACAATATAATCCTCCCGTGAAAGTCTCAATATAATTGTTTGAAGCATGATAAAGATAATTTCTTTTGATAGAGCAATAGAGAACGTTGTTAGAAGAGAATGCAGATAATATAATATCCTTGTCGTTATCATTTTTCGTATTTAGCTTGCAGTTTCATAATAAAAGCCATCATAAATAGTTACTGTTGAAATTGTCTTATATTTGAAAGCGAGGGAAGGATATTCCTTTTTGATGTACAAAGCAAGTAGATGGGCAAATATGGATATAACATATTTCTATTTATGTATATGAGACAGTGTATGAAAGGAGTGGGTAAATAGAAGACGAGAGCTTATAGCTTTACATACTCATAAATTACAGAACAATACGTTTTCATAAATTTTATGTCATATTTCGTAACTTCGTTTGCTGAATTTTGCATGCTGACATGCTGACGAAAATGAAAAGAAACTGGAGTTTCTGTGTTATCCAGAGAATATTGCCCAAGGATATTTCAAACGCTTTATATTGTGTAATGTGCTTTTTATTTGAATAAGAGACAGTGCCAGAGTAGGAAAAATTAAAAAGTCCTTACACAGCGTGCGTGGTAGCGAATTTTCACAAAACTCTTTTCTATTTAAAGTAACTGGTGAATTAGTAAATAAAAGTTGAATAACATAAAAAAATTCTGGACGCAGCAGGTCGCTATGTGTTCATTTTATTAAAATATTTTAAATATTCTTAACTTAACATTCACCTTTAGAAGACCACACGAGAGCACAAAATTTAAATTTCTGATATGAAAAACGTAATGTATTATAAACTCATTGTCAAAATAATATATACAATATAATATTTACCTACAAAAAATTCCCTAAAAACTTTTACCCTCAATACACTGAGTTTTTTCAAGAAACCTATCTGAAAATTTGCATATACCCAAATTAAAGTTTATAGGATAATAACAGATTAGGTTGATAAAATTTGGAGCATTCATTAAAAATTCGCTACAATAACGGTCTTACTGTGTCCCGAACTTTTCAAGCTTAGAGCGCGAGAGCACTAAATTTAAATTTCTTATATGAAAAACACAATGTTTTATAAATTCATTAACAGCGGTGATATTAAAAATAAATGCTTCAAAATTTAATAGCTCAATTTTCTGTAAACCTAGACAGCTGAATTTTGGTACATAGTTAGATCTTTTCCAAAGCACACCAAATTTCATTGAAATAGCTTTGTAATTTTTTTTCGAACGAAAACTCAAAATTTTCCGGGAAAACCTTGTCCAATTTTCCTAGCTAACAAACTCATCCAAGCTATTAATAAAAAAGGCACTTGCCGAGTTTCATCAAAATCGGTTAATTATTTTTTGAGTTATCGGTTGGATACGAGAGCACTAAATTTAAATTTCTTATATAAAAAACACAATGTATTATAAATTAATTGGCAAAAAATAAATATACAGTATAAATTTGTTTAGAAAAAATTCGCTTCAAAAGTTTTTCCCTCGATACATAAAATGTGTCTTTATCTATATCAACTAAGCTTACTTCGAAATTTTCCAAAACCATTTTTTTCCGGAAAATTGTTCGAAACCTGTTAATGAAGTTCGCCTAAAAGATTGTCTTTAATTTAATGTAAAAGGTGCTTATCATATGATAAATAAAAGAGTCGTGACGCAGCATGTTCCTTATGGTAGTGAATTTTCATGGAAATGATCTGACACCAAACATTTTTTTAATTAAATGCTTATAATTATTTTTTTGCAACATAGAGATCTAGATTTTGGTGAATAGTTTACGTTTTATATCGAAAACCTTCATTCCTAATTTGGTTACCATAATTTTGTTATTTCCTTGAGTAACCATTTTTTTCACAAAGAAAACCCAAAATTTTCAGGGAAAATTTGGTCCAATTTTCCTGGAGAACGAACTTATTCAAGCCACTTTTTGTTTATAAAAAGATATATATATATATATATATATATATATATATATATATATATATATATATATATATATATATATATATATATGTATGCATATAATGTGTTTTATTGATGTATTTTAATTTCTTTGGTAAATTTATGTATGTTTTGAACCTACACCTGCAGATATAAGAGTACAAGCTGTAGAGACACGTAACGACCGTGAAAATATAAATAGGTTAAGCACATGCATTTATTTTAATTTGCTCATGTAAAATATTGATGCTGGTATAATAATAAAAGCTCACATAATATTTCAGGGGTATTCACAAGGTTATACAACTCTCAATACATACAAGTTTACCACTTAATGCTCTCATAAATTCAGCAGACAAATTATATAAAATACGTAAATAAAACAACATGTATACATATATATATATATATATATATATATATATATATATATATATATATATATATATATATAAACATATAACCATTGAAACTGACCCCAGATATGGGTTCTAGGAACCCTTGTTTACGCTCATTTCAAGGTATTTTAAATTTCAAAAGTCGGGATCTCTCCATTAATGAATTTTTCCTACGAAAATTCACTTACAGCTAAAATAATTGATAATACAGCAGCAACATAACTTAACAAATAAACTAAATAAATATATTATATAAAGATTAATTAGCGTTACCAAACTTGGTGATTTCTTAGTAGATCTGGTAAATATCGATCTCATTTACAGATGTGATGAAAACCTTAGGTAAGTGCCTAAAATCTAATGATTTTAGTGAATTTTCTTAAAAAAAATTCACTAATGAGGAGATCCCGACTTTTGAATTTTGAAAAAATTTCTTCAGATGAGCGCTAATTAGGCCCTCCAGAAAACATATCCGGGGTCAGTTTCAATTTTTATATGTTTATATATATATATATATATATATATATATATATATATATATATATATATATATATATATATATATATATATATATATGTATCACACCGATAACTCAAAAAATAATGGGCCGATTTTGATTAAATTTGGTGAAAAAATTCCTTTTGCAAATGGCTTGGATGAGTTCGTTAGCCAGGAAAATCTTCCCAGGGTTTCCCGGAAAATTTTGTGTTTTCTTTCGAAAAAAATTTCCGGAATTAACAAAGTAAGGGCAACCAAATTTGGTTTACGTCCTTATAGGCAAGTTACCTACCAAAATTTAGCTATGTAGGTCAAAAGACAAAAAAGTTATAGGCATTTAAAGAAAAATAAATTGGGGTTTTCCTCAAAACGTCAAAGTGGCGATTTAAAATGTCAAAATTGGCAACATTTAGGCAATGAACTTGATTCTAATACGGGCTATGGAAATAAAATGTCTCAAGAAGGATGTTTTACAAACCCTACAGTCTTAGTTTCAATCGTCATTGTCTTTCATTTTACTAAAATATTCCCAAAAAATTCATTTCAAATAGACCCTTTCTCTGATGCCTGGCAGTAGCCTTAGCTATAGAGTTTATCGTTTAATGGTATATAATTTTTGTCGAATTTTCGTAAAAAATCAATAAAGCTCAATATATCCATTATTATATAAGATATGAAAAAATTTTGTATATATTAATTATAGGGTGTCTTGAGCTACATCTTAAAATTATATTTCTACAATCACAGGATGGCCAATAAGTCGTTGGTGATACAAATTTTCATTTTTTTTTAATCAAACACGCCCTATTTTATTGCATTTTTGCATTTTCCATCGAAATATAATGCATGTTTGTAAGAAAAGAAATTCTGGACGCAGCAAGTGCGTTATGATAGCGAATTTTGATCAAATGTTTCATATTTGAACAGCTCAATTTGCTCTTAACCTATAAGGTTGACCAAGAAACGTGTTTTTCCTGAACACTTTAAGTTTACTTTTGGAAATTTTTGTACATTTTCACACAATAAAGTTATTTTGATGAAACATGGCACATTGTTTTTACTATATAGGTTATACTGGTAACCAAATTTGATGACCGCTTTCTTTAAAAAAAAACACACATATTGGTTATTAAAAACATTTTTATGGAAATTCACTACCATAACGCACTTTCTGCGTCCAGAATTTTTTATATTATCAAATAAGACTGCTTGTTTCTTTAAAAAACGTAAAAGGCGATATAAATTTAAATAAATCTAAAGTGAGAAGCAGATCTTGGTAAAGGCACTGGCTGGGATTTTATATTCCAAAATAATGACAAACCATAAATTCACTAATTGCTGATTGGAAACTGTGATGAGCACTGATATGTACACTTGGAAAACCCAAATCACCATAACACATTTTAAAATTTTTAAAAACCTGACGATCCTTTCACTAATCAAGTTAGCCTCCTCAGAGAATGAATAATTTATATATATATATATATATATATATATATATATATATATATATATATATATATATATATATATATATATATATATAGTAAGCTCTGGTTTTATTCGGGAGATTGTCTTTGCTCATAAACTCCACTTTGATGTCTACCGTTGAAGACTTGATTGACTCATTTTGATGCTGACAGTAGATTACAAATAGAGCTCGGTCTTTAAATTCTTTATAGTTCAATCAACGACGAAAAACAGCAGTTTCATCTCACCATCCTGGAAATTTTGCCGAACCTGTGCCTTTCTGTAAGAAGGGTAGGGATGTTTCACGTGTCCAACATTGAATGGTACACGAGACCGGCGGCTTTACGAACCCACCGAAGGGCAGATTGTGCAGAGATTTAACTAGTTACAATGCCACAACCTGCCTTGATGTAAATTTTACAGTATGTACTGAAAAATGTTGATAACATTTTATTGCTTCTTTTCAACCTCGTTAGTGATTTTATAAAAATATGCACAATAATTGGATATTTAATATATATATATATATATATATATATATATATATATATATATATATATATATATATATATATATATATATATATATATATATATATATATATATATATATATATATATCTATATATATATATATATATATATATATATATATATATATATATATATATATATATATATATATATATATATATATAGTTACGACCCAGATATTGTAACTTGTTTTTATTGTTAATATGTCATCATTTTCAAAGGTTTTGTTTCTATTTAGTGTTATCTGACGTGAGTGAGTTATTTAGGTTGACACAGACCGTGTCTGTGTTCGTCCATAATCCTCGAGCAGGCGATACATTCAATACTCCTGCTCGTATAATTTTATTAGATCTATGGTAAATATACAGTGACGCCGGGGGTCATATGCTGTCTCTCTTTATTTCTGTACAACTGGTAGTTATATTCTATGGTTATTAGCGGAGAGACGATCCGATGTCTATGAGTTGGTATGACTGAATTTGTAACGCATGTGTATGTGGAGAGGACGGCTGTCCGTCTCCGTAGAGCTCTCTTCTGCTCCTAGTATTAAAGCCGGTAGGTGCTAAAGTAGCCGCGGCCATTTTGTGAGTCACTGCCACCACGTCAAGTTTATGAAGTCGTCCTTCAGGGCAGGCTGGCACCTACAGCCAGTATCATAATAATTCGTTTTAGGGTCACTGTCATTCCAGTGTAATTAAGAGTAAGGTACATGGGTCGTTACAGTACATAATATGCGTTGTAGCAAGCCAGCGGTGATGCTCATGGTCTGGTGACGACGTCGGTCTATAGTACACTGGTGAAGCTGCCTCCCTCGATGTCGCTCAGATGAGTATTTACAACAACCACCACATTTGATGCATTTCAGCTAGTTGTGTGATATAGTTTGTGCCATTGCCTAGGATAAATATATCTTTTTGTGTGCACTATATTTTATCTGTCGGTTAAATTTGCGTGACCTATAGCGACTGCTAACGTCATCATTAGCGATGACCTAACGATAAAGTCAGTTTATCTAGTGAACGCCACCATAGTGTAACATATTTAAGTAAATACATTTAGTGTCACTTGTTGCTAGGAATATAACCCCATTATTAGTTATTTATTGTTCACAATTACTGACCTATAGGGTGGTCTAGCTGTTACTCTTTGGTCGTAAGGACATAAAACCCACGAGGAGACTTCACCTCCAAGTGTTTAATTAAGTAAACCTCAACCAACCAGTGAAGTCTTCTATTGTTTACCTTGTGAGGGGCACTTCACGTTTCTTGCAATTTAATCCTGGAGGTTTGGTTTACTTGTTACATAGGTAACAATAACTTTAAACAGTAATTTCATTGTTCAGGCACCTAAAGCAAACCATTTTTGAACCTGATTAGGTTGTTATCCCGTATGTACACGGTTAATGAGCTCACGGACCAGTAATTTAACAGCGGATGTCAATTAATAGATGGTGTTATTAACCACCATTGATTACCCATATATGTAATGAACCTAACTGTGTTTATATAGGTCCCTACTACTATATAGCACATTGTTTTTTTCATACCATAATACTTGTGCTACCGCTGTTAATGTATTTGTGAATGTATGTGTCAATATTATATCTGGCATTATTATTTGCTAAACATACCATTGATTTTTAGGCTATAAAACTACCAGACAAGTAAAGTGTTGCTTCAGCTCACGTTTTGTTGATTATTGAAGCAGTATGGTGCTGATAAGCCCTCTGGTTATGCGGTACCGTGTTTGATAGTTTTATTATTGATCTGGCACCTTGTGCGTTGTAATATTGATTCTAAGTCACCCAGCCATCATAGTTCCCCTCTTAAGTACTACTGGCATCCTGAACCTTGCCACGGGTTGCGGAATATTGTCTGGCACCTAATAAATTAAGTGTGTAAGACTTTTATAATACTCCTAGTGTTAACTTAACACCCAAACACCTCTGAGATGTCTCTATGCTCAAGATTTGCTTAGGCCTTCGCTACTTATTGGGGGAATTGTGGTGATTTCCTCCCTTCTGGTACCTAGTAGCGAGTAGTCGTAGCACAATTTTCCTGTCAGCTAATTGGCTTAAATTTGAATTTTTTAATAACAAACCACACTCACTTTTCATGTAGTTTTTGAGACTAAATGACATTTACAAAAGACGCTATACAAAATAAACTCTCACTACTAAATCTTATACAAGCCGCTGCATATCTCACAAAATTCAAGAATGTCAACAAAATAACGTTACCACTGGATTAAATTACACACAGAGCATTCTAGTTTAAAGATTTTATTTGCTGAAGGAATAAATTACTGGGCAAGTAACCTCTCGTTTCATTATCGATTTTCATAATAAAATACTTAATTAAACACGCCAGTAATTATGTAAGAACTCGCTTGGAAAAGAACGCGGACGGACCTGAAAATAACCTATATAATATTTCTATAAATCACGAATCTCACCGTTCACTCTGAAAAGAGTCTAAAGTAAATATTTGAGTTTCACAATTTCCACAATAAACCCATTTAGCCGTTGGGTCACGAAATGATTGATTTAAACGAGTACATTTACTTTCACAAAAAAAGTACCCCTAAAAATTATTTGAAAGAACGTTTTAAAAGGCGTTTCAAGTTGTGGTGTGCCCCGTGAAAGAAACTTTTAGAATTCAAATTTTCATCCCCTGGCACGAGATCAAATGACGGCTGAAATAATGCAGGTTTAGACCACAAGTGTATCCAGAACGGTATAAAAGTTGCCGGGTGAGAATTTAGTGTTTGAAAATGATAGTGTTGATCCATGACAGATTGTTGGTAAACACGTATAACATTTCAGGCATGGAGGTCCACGTAGTGCTTCTATGATCCGTTGGAGTGTGAGATAAAGCGCGCGCTTAGAACCTCTTGAAGAGCTCGGCCAGTGTCCGAATGCGTTTCGTTTATATGCTTTTTAGTTGAGGCCTCAGGGTTACCCTGGGATTCACTTTAAACACAAATGGTTTTTTTCATCGTATATTTAAAATCCGATAGCATAGTAGATGTAGGAATAGAATGTCTCTACTCCCCTAGAATAGACTGTTGTCCCTGCTGTATTTGATTTCCTAAATGAAGCTTTTTTTAAAATCAATATTGGTAGTAACAGAGAAAACCGTGTTTGACTTTATATTTTTAAGCAAATGTTTTCTGGAATTCTCTGATTTCTATTTTATGCGATGTATGTTTTTTGTCCAATAGACCACGTCAAGCATGTTATGTCAACAGTCTGCGTCATCCCAGCGTTTACATGAATTGACTAGCAACATGATAAAAAGTTTCCTGACGCAGCATGTGCGTATTTTTTATATTTGTTTCAAATTTTAAAAAATCTGGACGCAGCAATTTTTTTTTAAATATCTTTAATGCCAAAATGTCTTTTAGTGAATCTTCTTTAAAAAAATCACTCATAGAGAGGTATCGATGGTAAGACTTTTGGAAAATTTCTTTAAATGCGCGATTTAGGGCTCCTAGAACCCAAATCCAAGGTCAGTTAAAAGTATATATATATATATATATATATATATATATATATATATATATATATATATATATATATATATATATATATATATATATACAACCGATAACTCAAAAAAACTTCATCAATCGAAACCAAATTTGGCAATTCCTTTTATTTTGTTAATAGCTTGAATGCGTTCGTTAGAGAGTTTTGACACTCAAATACTTTTAGAACACAAAATTTAAATTAAAACTGCTTTAAAACGCAATATCTTTTTAATTGCTAGAAATTAACTAAAACTTGACAAACACGTACACATTGTACAAGTGGTTTTAACTGCCAAATTTGAACTCAATTGGTTTAGTAGATATTGAGTTATAACTTAAAAAAATCAATAATCTATGATATAACGTGAAATTACCTCTAAATGGATCAATATAATGTTAGACAAAGTCAGACAGATAAGTCACGGTTCCGCTGTCATTGCAAACAAAATCTCTAAAGTTTTAAACGGACCGGCTACGAAAATATTTCACAATAAACAATCGGCGTGGTTGCCATTTACGACAACACTAATCCAAATCTGTAGGCATCAGAAAAATTTCAATAATTAAAAATTTTCATAAAAGTGATTCAATTTGTTTAAAAGCAATCTAGAACTACCTTTTATTATATATAGATATTAAGCTTCCTATTTTCACGGTATTTAAAAGCCATCTCCCTCTCTCCAGTTTAATCTGACAACAACACTATTTGTCATTTGTTAACTGACAGGAGTCATAAGAGAAACGTGTACGTTCTGCGCATAACCTAGAAATTGACTCTGCTAATACCTTAGAATCTCAGACTATAAAACAACTACCTATATTCTAAGGTTAATACAAATAGTGGGTAAATAATAACCCAACTTTTAATTTAACGTAACTCGAACAAATGCCTTCGGCAGTCGACTGTAACTGTAGTATATTATGATTCTAACATCCAATGAAACAAATAAGAAAAGGTTGGTTACATCAGATTTACGTTCTGAATCAACGCATGTAGATATTGTATTACCAAAGTGAAACAAAATTATTTCAAGAGGAAATATACCTACCACAGACTAATATAAGTATAATACCTAGGGTATCTAGGTACTTATGGTTTTCTTTACTCTTAGCTTTTACTCTTTATGGAACATTTGAATTAAATGAAACTACATAATAACATAAAGCAGTTTAAATTACATATATAATCATTATTAAAATTTTAATTTCAAAATTTTGTATTGTTTATATTTATTTCATTTTCAAAAAGTATGGATGCAGTAATAGTAAATAGGTGTTGAGAAAAGAGTTTAGATGCAGCATGTGCGTTATGGTAGCGAATTTTTGTAAAAATATTTCAAATAGTGATAGCTCAATTTCCCATTAAATTAGAATCTTCAGGTTTGACCCATATAAAGGCAGCGTGGGTACTAGATTTGGAAAATAACTACAAATTTCTTGTTAAAAACCTTTTTTGTTAATTTGTTTTCATAAACTGGTTCGCTTGAGTTGACTAAAAGTGATCATTCATGCGATTAATAAGGAAAAATACCTACCACGTTTATAATTTGGCAGGTACATTCCTTTTGGAAATAAAAATTAAATTTTGATAAATTTGCAGTTTAGCACACGGGGGATTTTTAGAAAAACATTCATATAAACATGCTTAGAACCCTTTCTGGATGCAGATACCACAAGAAAAATTTCTTGCAAATGGCCCATAAGAAATTTACAGGGCCAGGATTGAATAGTGGCGCTGGGCGGAGAAGAAGGTATAAATGAAATGTGAGCGGAAAGTTCGAAAAAACCAGCTTAGTTAGACCTTTGTAAGCTACCCTTTACCCATTTTGCAGCTATACTTTCTTAAAATCCTGTTTACTTTTCCCAGAGACTTTATTCACCGCAGGTCCCGCAACTTTCTTGGGGGTTGTTCCGAAGAAATTTTTCTTGTTTATATTGTTCTTGTTTGTACTTTGAGGGGGGTTGTAGGCATGTAGAAGGGGAAAGAGTACCCCAGTGACGAAGCCCACACCAATATTTTCAATTTATGTTTTGACCGTTACCTCATTTCATTTCTATAAAATATTTTTCCTAAAATGAATTTGTGGTTGCCTTGTGTGTCAGTCTCACATAGAGAGCTACAATATTTTATTATTTACAAAAGTATTGATACAGTAACAGTAAATAAGCGATGAAGAGGGTCTGGGTGCAGCAAGTACGTTGTGGTAGAGAATTTTCGTAAAAATATTTCAAAACCGATAACTTAATTTCCCATTAAGCTATAATCTTCAATCTTGAGCCATTGTAAAACGAATGTAAAATACCTTTTTGGTTGTTTTATTTGCAACAACTAGTTCGATTACGAGTATCCTATGTTTCTATCCTTAATAATAAGTAAAAACACAAACATTTATATTTTGCCAAAATCGATATGCTGGAAGATGAATGTTGCTTATGCTATAGCCATTTAGAAATAGTCATATTTTGTAAGAGCTTACACATAAAGGTACGTCTATCGCTTTAGCCCTCCCTATTGCTGTAAGTATTGATATCCATGCTGTAAATTATAAATATATTTGAAGGAGAATCGCTTTTTATAACAATGTATAGATATAACAATGGTACAAATTTACTGCAGAGTTTTGTGGCCAATGGACATAATGTCCGAAGCCAATTTCTTCCACACACACTCCACACACACAACTAGTTCGATTAGGTTGACTAAAACAAAACTATCCAAGCAATTAATAAGGAAAAATACCTACCATATTGATAATTTGGTTGGTACATTCCCTTTGTAAATAGTTAATTTTCTTCTGGAAAATTTTTGTAGCTTTAATGAAATTTGTAACAGCAACTTGCAGTATCTACATATATGTACCAAAATTTTAGTTTCTAGCTCCATAGAAAATAGAAATTTCTTCCAGTAATCCCTTAATGGGACCTCTAAAACCAATCTCCAAGATATATTTAAATTTAAAGAATTAGTTTTAATAATATACCTTACTAACAGTGTAGAATCCTTATGAAAATTCGCTACTATAATGCACTTGCTGCGTCCCGAACTTTTTTGTTTGAATAAAAAGATATCAAATTTGGTAGGTAGTATAACATTTTTAGTAGAAACCGTGTACCATATTGCATCAAAATAATTTTATTATTGGAAAAAGTAAAATAATTTTTCGGAAATAAACCTAAATTTCCCCTTAAAAACTGTTCCCAATTTCCTGGACCACGAACTTCTCTAAGCAATGTACACTAAAACTACACGTGACAAGATATAATTATTCACAAAAAGCTCTTTGACGAAGATTTAAAAAAACTGTTTTTAGACTTTCAGCGCAACGTTTGCTATTAAATGTGCCAATGATCTTTGATTCCGAGTCAGCATAACAATACTTTTTAAAATTTAAATCAGTACAGCAAGGCCGATGGGTTGGCTTAGAATGCTTGTTCTAAACAATATTATTGGTGGAAAATTAAAATTAGTTGTAAATCAGGAGCGGGTCCTCAATAAGTGGGCCTGTGCGCGCGCACTGTCGCCTGTCGTGGAAAAAATATAATTTTTGCTATGCAATATTTTAATACATTTTTATTTACTTTTTTACCTCCTGCATTCAACAAACAAAATTGGTATATCGAGGATCGCAGAGAGTCGACAGCCATTAAAACAGAATGCATAATCAGAATAAGTCATAAGTAGAGTGTTAATCGTTGCAGACGTTATATACATCCATATCCATATAAAGCAGTCGGGCGGCGGTGTGTATTTTTCGGCGCTCTCAGGAAATGCGATACTTCAGTGCGAAACGATCGCCTAATCTTGATGATCTTCGTCGAAAACGACCGCGTAAGCAATCTGTTGTGCGCTATAAAATTACACACTTCCAGTTTGTAGTGGACTTTTGGCAGAGCGTGTGCACCTACTACCTAGTAATTTTCGTCTTCGCGTCGGATTGGTTTTTAATTAGATCATTTCGTTGTTTACATGTTCTAACAAGACAATTATTATTATTATTATGGTTACTATTTCGGGTTGCTTAATAAGTGGACAAAATAATTGTGATACTGTGATTAATTCAGTGGATATTTTAAACTCAAAAAAAAAATCTTTTTCTCCGAAAATTACAAAGGTATTTTAATGAAATTTGGTGGATATGTTGCGTTGTAAAAGACCTTACTACACACTAAAATTTCTTCAACTTTCTACATTTTTAGAAAATTGAGTGATTCAAATTTTGAGTTTTCTTTTTCACCGAAAATTACATAGTTATTTTAATGAAATTTGGTGGATATGGTGCCCTGGGTAAGACCTTACTACACACCAAAACTAAACTTTCTAAGTTGGTAAAAACTTGAGATATTCAAATTTGAAGCATTCAATAAACATTTACTACCATAACGCACTTGCTGCGTCCCGAACTTTTTTTTCTTGCGCACCCCCAATACATTAAGGCACGAGCCGCTACTGTTGAAAATGCATATTAATTGTTGTAAATAGAGTTTCTCTTAAAGTGTACTCTTTGACTGTTAACCGAATGATACAAATTGTTCTCTTAATATTATAAACAGAAACCCGCCATGTACATGTTGTGTAAATGAATGTATAATGTTATAATGGCAGTCTCTGTTTAGGAGCCATATTTGTGTATAAGTTGTATGAATAATGAAGACCCTAGGTAATTGCTCTGTCAGCCACTCATCTGGCATTATTAACCCACAAGCTGAGAGTAAGATGATTGTCGTTCTATATTTAGTGCTCTAAAATTTGCTTGTTGTGGATTCTAAAGACGCATAGATAAAAGCCGCCATTAAAGTTTATTATGTGGTTCATATTTCGTTAACGGATTCCTAAGTTTTTATACTTTTTGTAACGGTACAACTTTTTCATCATTATCCCAATCGTTTGAATGTTATGATCTGGTAAATTTCTAAATGTGGTAAAGTTTGTATTGTATAAGGTGTAGCGTTGTCAGATATAATTACAGAAATGATATTATATAAAAACAAAATTTTTCGGGAAAACCTGGGCCGATTTTCCTGACTAACGAACCTATCCAAGCCACTTAGAAAGGGAAGGTATGTACCAAATTTGATAAAAATCGGCTGATTATTTTTTGATTTATCGGTGTAATACATATATATATATATATATATATATATATATATATATATATATATATATATATATATATATATATATATATATATATATATATATATATAGATATATATATATATATATATAGAGAGAGAGAGAGAGAGAGAGAGAGAGATAGAGAGAGAGAGAAAGAGCCTGGACGCAGCAAGTGCGTTATCGTAGTGAATTTTCATAGAAATGATCTGGCACCAAATATTTTATTATAACTTTTTTCTTGTAACATTTTATATGGTAAACCTACTTACCAAATTTGGTTATCATACCTTTTTGTTTTTTTGAGATACAAAATTTTTTCGAATGAAAACCCAAAATTTTTCCGGAAAACCTCGTCCAATTTTTGCTGACTAACAAACTTGTCCAAGCCACTTACAGAAGGAAAGTACGTGTCAAATGTTATCAAAATCGGTCTATTATTTTTTAAGTTATCGGTTGATACATATATACATACATACATATATATATATATATATATATATATATATATATATATATATATATATATATATATATATATATATATATATATATATATATATATATATATATATATATATATATATACAGGGTGGCGCATTGAAAAAGAAACAGACCGATTTGCGTCCAGATAAATTTTTTTTAAGAAACGCTGAAACACGGCAGTTTTAATATTGATGGGGGCATGTTTTGACATAAAACTCAGCTTTGTCACATCAACCCCTTAAGGGTGGTGATAACAACCCTTATATTTTAAATAGGGAACATGGGTCGAGTGTTACATCATTTGAAAGCTCTTTCTTTTCTGATTTCAGCACGATAATTTTTTTGGAAGTTTTATCAACTCGTTTAAAAATTATTCACAGTTGGAGTTGCAAGAACGTATTTCATTCATTGTGATAAGATATGCACTAATTAATCAATTTTTCGTTAAAAGAAAACTAAAAACAAAACCAAACGTTCAAAAATGTTTATTCAGTTAAGTAAGTACTAAAATTGTTGACCACCAGCTTTCATACAAAAGTACAAATTTTGTTCAAAACGAGCTCTGACATTCTCGAGCATTTGTGGAGTTATTAGACGGCATTGTTCAACAATGCATCGTCGTAATTATTTCAGAGACTCCGGTTCTGTTGTGTAAATTCTACTCTTTAAATTACCCCATAGAAAGGAGTCTTAAGGAGTTAAATCCGGTGATCTAGGAGGCCACTCAATAGTACCTCTACGCCCAATCCATTGCTCTGGAAACTCTCTGTTTAAAAACTCCCTAGTGAAAAATGCGGAGGAGCTCCATCTTGTTGAAACACTTATTGATTTTCTTGATAGCGAACACCATTTTCAACAATGTCAATTAGTAGAGGGTGAACGATATCCTCTAGTAACTCCAAATACGTTTCGCCACTCAAATTGCCATCAAGAAAAATTGGTCCGATTAAACGGTCTTCAAAAATGCCAGTCCAGACATTCAATTTCTGTGGAGTTTGAGTGTGGACTTTGTGAAAATTTCTTGGATTATTATCTGCCCAATAACGACAGTTATGACGATTGACTGTAGAGTTTAATATAAACGTACACTCGTCTGAAAAACAGATATTGAACAGAAAGTTCCCGTTATCAGCTATTCGTGCAGTCATAACTTCACAAAACTCCAGCCGCCGATCAAAATCATCTTCATTCTGTTGTTGTACAAGATGAATTTTATACGGGTGAAACTTATGATGCTTCAATCTTCGCTGATTAGTTCGTCTTTTGATGTTTGAAATAGTGGCCAATTTTCCCGTGCGCAAAGTTGGGTCTGCAGCAATTTGTCCTAAAACTTCAATCTCAGCAGTCTCATTTCTAACCGGAAATTCACGTTCAGGATCACGGTTTTTGTTGGCTACTGAACCACTTTGTCGAAACTTTGCAACTAACTCCAAAATGTATTTTCTGTTAACATGTCTGTTCGGATGTCGTTCATTAAACAAATTTTGCGGTACGGTTGGCACAGTCATCGTTTTTGAAAAAAACAGTAATTATTTCAACTCTTTCTTCTACAGAATACATCATTGTAAAATTATTTTTCGGTAGTACTATCAAGTATCAAACCGACCGATAAACTGAAATAATAAACCGCATTTCTCTTATTCCGATAAGAAATATTCTGCTGGTCAATTTTTTGTTTACAAACCAACAAAACATTGACTATCAGCACATTTCTTATCGGAATGAGTGATATGCGTTTTTGCATCTCCAACTGTGAATAATTTTTAAACGAGTTGATAAAACTTCCAAAAAAATTTGTGTGCTGAATTCAGAAAACAAAGATATTTCAAATGATGTAACACTCGAGCCATGTTCCCTATTTAAAATATAAGGGTTGTTATCACCACCCTTAAGGGGTTGATGTGACAAAGTTGAGTTTTATGTTAAAACATGTCCCCCTCAATATTAAAATTGACATGTTTCAGCGTTTCTTAAAAAAATATTTCTCTGGGCGCAAATCGGTCTGTTTCGTTTTCAAGGCGCCAGCCTATTAAATTAATTATTAAATTTTAGATTCTGCTGGATAATTGACTATTATTTACCCCTGACTCTGAATGTAGCTGTGATAAAATATGGATTGGACATTTTCAGGTACTTGCTTTGTTTTTATATTTATATACCAGGGGTTAGATATATGTATGCAATTATATATATATATATATATATATATATATATATATATATATATATATATATATATATATATATATATATATATCAGGAGAATAAAATTAAACGAAGGCAACTCTAAGACCTCAATCTGCTTACTCCTCAGAGTGGTGTCTTAGGGTAGTTGAGTTTCTGTAGTTCAATTTGGAGCCTCATTCAGGCCTGTTATCTTTGTTTCATTGTTTGAAATTTGAACTGATACTATGATGCCGAGAATATTATTTTACAAGTTTTTCACTGAGAAATACATTAGCCAGGAAATAGGCAACTCGAGAGATATTAACGGTAGTTATAGATTCCTCCCATAATTCCTTGTTTCACTTTGAACTTGTTTCGTCAATTACAGAACACGTCTTCAAGATCTCGTATGCAAACCAGCCCACGTGCATGTTGTTTAACTGAATGTGTGATGTAGTAAAGACAATTTGCGTTCGGTAGATTAGGTTCAGTGACACATTTGTGTGAGTGTATGTGTGTATGCGAATGCATGTATATTCTTGTATGTGTGTGTAATATGAATAATCAAGACAGCAGGCTGGCAGCGAGGGCCCTCGGCAATCGCTCTCACAAGCCTCCACCTAACAATAGCTCCCCTCTCGCGGTACGCTGGCGGTGTTGATGCGGCTACGCGATTACGGATCAACGTAGCTCAGCAAGGAAATTGCAATGGTCGCCTTATTTGCATCCCTAACGAGTGATAAAGACATACTCTCAAATGCCAAACGACAACTTAGAGGATCGTTCTTGTTATATGCTTCGTTTCACTGATAAAACTTACCTTATGTTATACACGTGATATGGAAGGGTGTTAACCTAAAAACGACTCCCTTTTGGGTATTAAGTGGAAGACGTACAATGATGCTTAAATTAAAACAAATTTGTGATTATTACGGTAGAACTGTGATTTAAATTTCAGACTAATGAAATTGGATTTCATTGAAATAGTTTCTTGAATTGCTAGAGGCAGCCTTTTACAAAGTGTAGCTTTGGGACCAGTACGCTGTTAAATAATAGGTCATCCATTTTGTGGCTCGTAAATTATAGCTAAGCTATCTCACAGTATATATTTGGTTTTAGGTTTGCCATTTTAGTGAATTTTCTTTTTTAAAAAATCCAAAATGAGGAGATCCCGACTTTTGAATATTTGAAAATTTTCTTCAAATGACCGCGAACTAGGCCCTCTGGAACCCATATCCAGGGTCAGTTTCAATTTTTATATGTTATATATATATATATATATATATATATATATATATATATATATATATATATATATATATATATATATATATATATATATATATATATATATATATATATCACACTGATAACCCCAAAAATAATGGTCCGATTTTGATAAAATTTGGCTAATACATTCCTTTTGCATTGGATGCGTTCGTTAGTCAGGAAAATCGGCCCAGGTTTTCGCGGAAAATTTTGTGTTTTTTTTCGAAAAAAAATTATATTTACGAAAATAACAAAGTAACGGCAACCATATTTGATAGACTGGTTTCTGTCATAAAGAGCATCCTATGTACCAAAATTCAGATATGTCTTAAAAGACAAAAGGTTAGAAGTAAATTAATTTTTAATTAATTAAATCTGATTCAAGAAAGTTAAAACGTCAAAATTGATTGAGTACGAATGTTAGTGAAAAATACTAAAAGAAATGGCCAGCAAGTTTCTAGATATGTGTCTAAGTCGTTATTTTTCTTGATTTCTTGATATGAACAAAAAATCCATTGTAAATCAAAATTCTTTTGTGTAAATTGTAAAACGTTGAACAGTTAACATGTATTAGGGGATATACCTGCTAGTAAATACATGTCGAGCGTAGCTCAGTGGCTAAGTCCCTTTACATCGTATAATCGACTCCTACATAACGAGTTCTAATCCTAATTAGTGACTTTACTTTTTATCAATTTTTTTAGTCTCATTTCATTTTACCCTTATCTAATCAGATTGTTGTTCCGATGCATTTTTAGCGAGTTTTTGTAAAATAATAATTTAATAAAGAAGAGGTGAAAACTTTTAAGACTTAATTCAATTTGAATCGCATATCTGGTTGTTTGTTCTTGCCCTAACTTAGTGAAACCGTTCCATATTTAATACAGTCGTAGACTTTTCCCGTGGCTTCACAAGTGCTTGTTTTAGTGTTTTAGTTTTCTTTAAAAAAATCACTACCTAGGACGAATACTACGACTTTCGAATTTAGAAAAAATTTCTTCAAATGAGCGCAAACTAGGCCCCCTAGAACCCATACCCAGGGTTACTTTCAATTTTTAGTTTATGTATGTATATATATATATATATATATATATATATATATATATATATATATATATATATATATATATATATATATATATAAGGTGAAGAATTGATTAAAATTTAGGTCTGTAAGTTTAAAGACAAAAAAGTTAGAGGCATTTAAAGAAAAAAAATTGGGCTTTTCCTCAAAACGTAAAAAGTCGCGATTGAAACGTCAAAATTGGGAACATTTAGGCAAATAACCTAAAAGAAATATGGATTATGTAAACTGTGTTCTGCAAACCCTTAAGTTTCAGCTTCAACCATGGCCCTTCATTTTAATAAAATGTTTCCAGAAAATTCATATTAAATAGACACTTTCTTTGATGCTTTGGAAGTAGTTTTAGTTAAGTTTGGTTTAACGGTCTATAATTTTAAGCTAATTGTCGTAGAAAAAAATCGTTAATGAGAAGATCGCGGCTTCTGAATTCTAAAAAGATTTCTTCAAATGAGCGCGAACTAGGCCCCCTAGAATCCATATCCAGGTTAACTTTTTGTTTACATATACAGTGTGTCCCAATCTGGATGGCAATGTATTCCTATCTCCGTTATTATTGGAGATAGGGAGACGGTTCAATTAGCAATGTTTTGTATAATTTTATGCTCGTTCCAAATATGACTTGCATTTTACCATGCCTCTTTTCGTTTTTGAGTTATTTTGAAAAAAACAACATTTGACGATTTATTTTTTCTTCAATATCTAAGGAGGCGTTGATCTGACATGTCTAAGACTTGCACATTATCAGGCCTTTTTTTACAGAGTAATCTTCTTGTGCTTTGTGACACGATTATTAAAGTTCTTTGACGATCCTAGCATTGTGAGCTGGACAACCGTCTTGTTGGTACCAAATATCGTCTAAATTATCATGAACTCTTCTAATTGTTGGTAAGATATCATTTTTCAATAGAATAAGAGGTGCCTTTTCCCAGTTAAATTATTTTCAAAAAAGAACGGACCAACAATGAAATTACCTGAAATTTTTATAAATTCACTGTTTAATCTACAAATAAAAATAACAGTTTTTTACCTAATAAGCCGCACAAAACATTAATACCAAATATGTCTTTCAATCGTCTTTCTTCCTTTAGATGGGGATTTTGATTTGCCCAATAATGTCTATTATGGCGATTATACACACCACAATTTGTAAATCTGGATTCATCAGTCCATATTATTTTCAAATGGAAATTTTCATCTTGGTGACATTGTCCTTGATACCATCTGCAGAATTGAAATCGCTTAGGGTAATCGTCAACATTTAAGCCTTGTACGATTGTAGGTTTGTATGGATGGTAATGACTTTGTTTTACTACACGGTGTACGGTACTTTGTGGAACGTCAAATTGTTCACCATAAAACCCAACAGATTGCGGCGGGTTTTCGTTTGAAACCTGTAAGACGGCATTATTTCTTTCTTTATTTCTAGGCATCGGTAGTTTCTTTACGTAGAAGCTACCGTCGTTCAATAGATTGGTCACTATCCTGTGAAATATTTTGGTGTTTGGTTGTCGTCTTTCTGTGTAGTTGTTTTGATATAAATTTGCAGCTGCCTCAGGATTTTGGTTACACAGAACATAACATTCCAGCATGTCAAAATATTCTTCATTGCTGAACATATTTTTGAATAATATTCAAAATAAACAGGAAACAAACTATTTAGTACAAAATTTTAAGCAACGTGTTAAATACACCTCAAATTCTTCAGATAATTTAGAATGACAATACTTTTAATTGTCGCGATGGTGTTATATCCATAGCAACCTTTCTTTTGTTGTTTTTCAGTTGACCTACGTTTAGAAATCAAACAATTTTCAAAGGCGTCTTCGTAAATCATTAATGTGCTTTTTATTGAGTTCTGTTAGTAAATTCAGTTATTTACTAGGTTTACCTATTTAATTTCATTATAACAATTTTTTAGGATAATGTTGTAATGTAAGATATCATTTGTAATAATAGGCCAATTCATTGGTGTGCTCAAAGTTCCAATTTTTTTATCGTGAATCATTACGAAAAATTATGTTAGAAGTAGAAGTCTATTGTTAGACTTCATGGCCTACTACTTTTTGAACACTCTTTTTTGTCATTTGTTTTCTGGTATTGGATTTCATAGCCTACTATCCTCAAAACGGTTTTTCTCAAAATTGTCACTGTAATTACAAGATTCCTCAAGCATGTTGTACATCATTGGAAAGCTCTTTTCACATTGGCAAGAAAATCCAATATGGCTGCCATAATAAAAGCAAACGTTGATACCTGTAGCTCAACAACAAATGACAATCCAAAGTTGAGAATAGCACAAAAAGATTACTCTGTAAAAAGTGTCCTGATAATGTGCAAGTCTTAGACATGTCAGATCAACGCCTACTTAGGTATTGAAGAAAAAAGAAATCGACAAATTTTGTTTTTTTTTTCAAAATAACTCGATAACGAAAAGGAGCAGGGCAAAATACAAATCACATTTGGAATGGGCATGAAATTCTACAAAACATTGCTAATTTAACCGGCTCCCTATCTCTAATAGTAACGGAGATAGCTATACATTCCCATACAGTTTGGGACACACTGTATATGTATATATATATATATATATATATATATATATATATATATATATATATATATATATATATATATATATATATTTGTGTGTGTAGGAAGAAAGAGAGCTGTATAGAAGAATAAATATACATAGATAAATGTTGGCTTCCCTCAAGTTCTTTGGAAAATCAAGAAATGTGTTTAAAAGAAGGCATTATATATATAATCTCTTTGTTGTTCAAAAAAACGTCCTTGTTCAAGTCTTATTTTTCCACGGTTTTTCCAACATTTCAATAGAAAAATATGTTTCATTAAAATTCCTTGAATAAACCATTTCACTCTAAAAACGTAAGCAATGGTTTGAATGCCGACGAAATACGTGCTTTAATATCTTCCGGAGTCTGCATGCACACATCCATTCTGCATGAACAACTGCATTCTAGATGAGCCTTTGCATGCACTGACAAAGCCAACATACAAACTCAACAATACATCATCTTAGTCAATGCATACTCTGCTACTCCCTTAATTACTCCGAAATAACACGATGAATCAGCACACTTGCTGACAAAGCTGTTCCTGTTTGTTGGCATGTTTAATGAGACTTGAGATGTTTTCGAAAGCCAATTGGCTTTGAGAACAAATTAAGTATATATAATTATCAAATAGACCTTGCTTAGTATTAAATCGAAATTCCTCCATAATATAAACCTTAAGTGTAATAAATATTTTAAGTTGCATGACCTACAAGCTAGAGCTCTTCTCTAATGCTAGCTTGTGTAATTTAGGCAAGAAATAAATAAATAAATTCTCTGGACGCAGCAAGTGCGAATTTTCTTTAAAATATTTTAAATAGCAAATGTCTTTCTTTGATGAAAGCAGGCATCAAACTTGGTTGCCTATATAGTAGAAACAATGTACCATATTACATTGAAATAAATTTATTGTTTGAAAATATATAAACATTTTTCAAAAGTGTAGATGCAGCAAATGTGTTATGGAAGTGAATTTCCATAAAAACGTTTGTAATAGCAAATGCGAGCAGGCATCAATCAGATTACCGGTATAGCCTATGTGGTAGAAACAATGTACTATATTTTATCAAAATTACTTACGGTTTGAAAATATACAAAGATTTTCCGAAAATAAACTTAAATGTTGATTTTCTATCCAACAAAGTTTACGTTAATAGCAAATTGAGTTATTGAAATTTGAAGGATTTAATGAAAATTCTGTAAATTTGCAGATTAGCTCCCGAACGATTTTCAACAAATTGTTTTCAGAAACATTACTAGGACCCCACCTGGATGCACAAACCACAAAAAAAATTTCTTGTTCACACCCCCCAAGGAAGTTATGGGACTGGGAGTGAATAGGGGTGGTGTGCGGCGTAGGCAGGGTTTAAGGGGGATATGGCTTCAAGATGTGAAAAAGACAGCTTTCAAGCCCGCTTTATTCGAATTTTCTGCTCATATTTCCTTTTTACTACCTACCCCGCTCAGCACCCCTATTCACTCCTGGTCCCGTAACTTCCTTGAGGGTGTGAATAAGAAATTTTTCTTGGGGTTTGTGGATCCATAGTGGGGAGGGGGATGGTGGCAGGTTTCTGAATACAGTTTTTTTGAAAAACGTTCGGGAGCTAAACTGCAAATTTACCGAAAATTCGCTACCAAAACGCACTTACTGCGTCCAGATTTTTTCTTACAAAGGCATCATATTTCGATAAAAAATTAAAAAATGCATTAATGAATTTGTTCTACGAAAATTAGTTGAAAAAAATATTATACACCCCTACTCACTCCTGGTCCCGTAACGTCCTTGGGGAGTGTGAACAAGAAATTTTCCTTGGGGTTTGTGGATCCAGGGGAGTGGAGGCCTAGGCAGGTTTCTGAAAACAGTGTTTTGAAAAGAGTTCGGGAGCTAAACTGCAAATTTACCGAAAATTCGCTACTAAAACGCACTTACTGCGTCTAGATCTTTTTCTTACAAACGCATCATATTTCGATAAAAAATTCAAAAATGCATTAACAAATTTGTTCTACGAAAATTAGCTACAAAAATTATACACCTCTACTCACTCCTGGTCCCGTAACTTCCTTGGGGAGTGTTAACAAGAAATGTTTTGGGGGAATAGGGGTGCTATGCGGGGTAGGCAGGGTTTAACGGGGATATGGCTTCAAGATGTCAAAAAGACAACTTTCAAGCCCGTTTTATTCGCATTTTCTGCTCATATTTCCTTTTTACTACCCACCCCGCCCAGCACCCCTATTCACTCCTGGTCCCGTAACTTCCTTGGGGGGTGTGAAGAAGAAATTATTCTTGGGTTTTGTGGATCCAGGGGGGGGGGGCTAGGCAGGTTTCTGAAAACAGTTTTTTGAAAAGTGTTCGGAGGCTAATCTGCAAATTTACCGAAAATTCGCTACCAAAACGCACTTACTGCGTCCAGATTGTTTTCTTATAAACGCATCATATTTCGATAAAAAATGCAAAAATGCATTAACAAATTTGTTCTACGATAATTAGCTAAACAAAATTATAGTCCGTTAAACCATAAACTTCACTAAACATACAAATAAATATCCAAAAAGCCACCAAACTTAACTAACTGACAGCCAAAACATCAGAGAAAGGGTCTATTTGAAATGGATATTCTGTAAATATTTTAGTAAAATGATGGGCAATGACGGTTGAATCTGAAAGTTAAGGGTTTGCAGAACACTCTTCTTGCAACATCTTCTTTTCACAAACGGTATTTGTTTCGCATTATTTACCTAACAATTGCCAATTTTGACGTTTAAAATTGCGAGTTTGACGTTTTGAGGAAAACTCCAAAATTTGTTGTTTTAACTACCCATAACTTCTTTGTCTTTAAAGCTAGGAACCTAAATTGGTACAGAGTTCATTCTTTATAATACAAACACGCGTACCAAATCTGGTTGCCCTTGCTTTGTTATTTCCGGAGATATGATTTTTTTTTATAAAGTAAACACAAAATTTTCCGGGAAAATATGATTCGATTTTCCTGGATAACGAAGTTATCCAAACCACTTGCAAAAGGAAGGTACTCTGCAAATTTTATCAAGATCGGTCCATTATTTTTTGAGTTATCGGTCGGATATATATATATATATATATATATATATATATATATATATATATATATATATATATATATATATATATATATATATATATATATAAACGAATTTAAAAAAATCTCTAAAAAAGCTTAACACATCAGGTATATTATGGTAGATAATTTTCATAAAATATTTTTTAATCATGGACAACAACAACATAATTAGTTACGAAAATACAAAGTAAAAAGGTATACTTTTCCTTTAGGTTTGGTATACCGATTGAAAGATCCAAATAGAATAAATTTAGTGTCTCGATTGAAGTGCATATTTATTTAAAAAAATCCCTAAACACGTCAATTTTAAATTAAAAACTTACATCCTGCAACGTGAAAACTTCAACCTGCTTTGAGTAACAGCTGCAAATTTTTAAACGGCAAGTAGACTTGTGATAGTACCTCATTTGAAAAATATCTTTATCCTCTATTAAAAAATGCTATCGTTTTAAAATTAACAGTAAAAAAGTCTGGACGCAGCAAGTGCGTTATGTAAGTGAATTTTCATAAAAATGTTTTTAATACAAATTCGAGCAGGCATCAATCTGATTACCGGTATAGCCTATGTAGTAGAAACAATTTAGTAAATTTTGTCAAAATTACTTATTGTTTCAAAATGTACAAACATTTTCCGAAAATAAACTTAAATGTTGGTTTCCTAGCCAACAAACCTTACGTTAATGGCAAATTGAGTTATTGAAATTTGAAGGATTTAATTAAAATTCGCTACCAAAACGCACTTAGTGCGTCCAGATTTTTTCTTACAAACATGCATCATATTTCGATAAAGAATGCAAAAATGCAGTAACAAATTTGTTCTACGAAAATTAGCTAAAAATTATAGACCGTAAAACTTAACTTAACTAAACCTAGAGCGAAAGCATCAACTTAACCAAACCGACAACCAAAGCATCAGAGAAAGGGTCTATTTGAAATGAATTTTCTGTAAATATTTTAGTAAAATGAAGGGCAATGATGGTTGAAGCTTAAACTTAAGGCTTCGCAGAACAATATTCTTGCAACATTTTCTTTTCACAATCCGTATTTGTATCACGTTCTTTGCATAAATATAGCCAATTTTGACGTTTCAAATCGCGACTTTGACGTTTTGAGAAAAACACCTAATTTTTTTTACTGCCCATAACTTTTATGTATTTAAACGCAGATACCTAAATTTTAGTACAGGGTTCACTCTTTATAATACAAACACGCGTACCAAATTTGGTTGGCCTTACTTTGTTATTTCCGGAGATATACATTTTTTTAGAAAGAAAACACAAAATTTTCCGGGGAAACCTGGCCCGGATTGAAAGTAAATGTGGAAGTGAAACCAGGTAGCTAAAAAATAAAAATAAACTGATTGTGGCATATACAAAAATTATTCTATCCATAACAGATGCTCTATTTGACGGCCATTATGTCTTATACATAAACGATATCGTCTTAGTAACGAAGAACCTGGTACCTCGACGCGAAAAGTACAGAGACGAACTGGTGTCTCAACGTCTACTACTCATAGAATTTTAAAAAGTTATGGGTACCGTATTCAGACGGTCCAAATTTTGAAACTGCGTGAATACGCAAGGCGCAAGCGATTTTGCGAAATTATGTTAAGAAAAATCATACGAGATCCAAATTTCTTCGATAAAGTTTTATGGAGTGGCGATTCAGAATGTACAAATGATTTGTTACATGAACCTCCATAACTTTCATAGTTGGAAAATTGAAGATCCACATGAGTTCAGAGAGGATCGGTCGCAGTATCAATTTAAGATAAATCTCTGGGCCCGTATTTTTAACGGAAACCTTTTGGGACCAGTGGAACTGCGCCCTACGTTAAATGGCCAAAGATATTTGGCGTTTTTACAAACCAATTTGCCAGAACTGCTGAAGGACACACCGTTAGAACTTCGGAGAACAATGTGGCTTCAAAATGGTGGATGCCCAGCCCACTCTGCCTTAGCAGTAAGGCAATACTTGAATCAGACATACCCGGGCAGGTGGACACAAAGAATCAGAACAGCAGCTCAAGAAATTTCACGAGCAGTCTAAGAAGACTAAGAGGATCGTTCCTAAGACGATATCGTTTATGTATAAGACAGAATGGCCGTCAAATAGAGCATATGTTATGAATAGAATAATTTTTGTAAATGTCACAATCTGTTTATTTTTATTTATTAGCTACCTGATTTCACTTCCAAATTACTTCCAATCTTCGACAGTGAATTACTTTGAAGAGATATTGATACTGTTTTATACCATTTTATAATCTCCATAAAACAAGGAAGTTTTTGAAATTATGAGCAAGTAAATTTTACTAACATTTTTTTCAGTGCGGAGGTTTATGCCAAATTAAAAAAAATTGGGGAAGAAAAGTCCGATTTTCAAAATACGTTAAAATTTGACAATTTTCATTTTTTTCATAAAATTGTCAATATCTTAAAAACCGTAAACTATTTGATAAGATCATATTGGGTTTTTCTGAAAGGGCTTGAGCTAGCCTATCTTTATGTGACGTTGGTTTAAGACTTTTGGGACAACCTGTATATATCGCTATTTTTTACATTAAATGACTTAATAAAGAAACATTATTGTGTTTTACTTCTGTGCATTTTTGAAATCAATCCCTTTAATACAGTATCCTGGTTCAGCATCTTTATAATTTAGTACATTAGCTAGATATCTAATTATTGACTATCGCTAGCAATCACCAAAGTTTTGCACTGGAGGTCTGAAGAATATGAGCTTTGAGTCAAAATTACCCAGAACAGAGTATCTGCTTTAATTAACATTTTTTTCCTATTATAAAATCCTTGTCTAGCTAAGTTGATAATAAAAAATTTCGGGACGCAGCAAGTGCGTTATGGTAGTGAATTTTCATTAAAATGTTTTTAATAGCAAATATGTTTTATTAAGAAAGCAGACATCAAATTTGGTTACCAGTATAATCTATATAGTAGAAACAATGTGCCATGTTTCATCAAACTAACTTTATTGTTTGATAATGTACAAAAGTTTCCGAAAGTAAACTTAAATTGTTCCCGAAAAAACTCGTTTTCTGGTCAACCTTATAGGTTAATAGCAAATTGAGCTATTCAAATTTGAAGCATTTAATGAAAATTCGCTACCATAACGCACTTGCTGCGTCCAGAATTTCTTTTCTACAAAAATGTATTATATTTCGGTGGAAATTGCAAAAATGCAATAACATAGGGCGTGTTCGATTAAAAAAAGAAGAAAATTTGAATCACCAACGACTTATGGGCCACCTGTAATTGTGGAAATATTTTTTAAGATGTAGCTCATTCCACCTTATAATTAAGGTATACAATTTTTTTTAGTAACTTGTAAATTCGACAAAAATAATATACCATTAAACGATAAACTCTACAACCAACACTACTGCTAAGCATCAGAGAAAGGGTCTATTTTAAATGAATTTTCTGGGAATATTTTAGTAAAATGAAGGACAATGACGATTGAAACTAAGAGTTGAGACTTTGTAAAACATTCTTCTTGAGACATTTTCTATCCATAGCCCATATTGTTTCAGGTTCATTGCCTAAATATTACCAATTCTGACGTTTTAAATCGCGACTTTGACGTTTTGAGGAAAACCCAAATTTATTTTTCTTTAAATGCCTGTAACATTTTTCTCCTTTAATCTACAGTGCTAAATTTTGGTAGATAGCTTACTTATAATGATGTAAACCCGTGTACCAATTTTGGTTGCCCTTAGTTCTCCGTTATTATTAGAGATATGGAAACGGTTAAATTAGCAATGTTTTGTAGAATTTCATGCTCGTTCCAAATATGACTGCCTCTTCTCGTTTTCGAGTTATTTTGAAAAAAAAAACAAAAATTTCGATTCCTTTTCTCTTTAATATCTAAGTAGGCGTTGGTCTGACATGTCTAAGACTTGCACATTATCAGGTCACTTTTTACAGTGTAATCTTTTTGTGCTATTCTCAACTTTGGATTGTCATTTGTTTTAAGCTACATGTATCAACGTTTGTTTTTATTATGGCAGCCACATTGGGTTTTTTGCTCATCTGATAGCCTGTGAAAAGAGCTTTCTAATTATGTACAACATGTTTGAGAAATATTGTAATTGCACTGACAATTTTGAGGAAAACCGTTTTGAGGATAGTAGGCTATGAAATCCAATACCAGAAAACAAATGACAAAAAAATTGTTCAAAAAGTAGTAGGCCATGGAGTCTAACAATAGACTTCTACTTTTAACATAATTTTCCGTAATGATTCACGATAAAAAAATAGGACACACCAATGAATCGGCCCATTATTGCAAATGATATTTTACAATACTTAATTAGGTAATAATGCTAGGTAATATGTGAAACAGTTTAGTAACGAAACCCGGCAATAACAAATAGAAACTTGAACTTTACAAAACAACACAATCAGAAACGGAACTCAACAAATAATAAAATAGAAACTTAAAAATACACTAAATAGAAAATTGTTCAATATGGGCACCGTTTTGTTCAATGCACTTTATATACCTTTTGGAAACCTGCCTACAAAGTCAGGTGAGGGTGTTTTGGTTAATATGATTTATAGCTTCCGTGATTCTGTTTCGTAATTCATTGATATTTTGTGGTGCATAGAATTTATATACACCATTCCTCAGAGTACCCCAAAAATAAAAATCCATTGTTGTTATATGAGGACTTCGAGTACACCAATGACTTTGAGTATATATATATATATATATATATATATATATATATATATATATATATATATATATATATATATATATATATATATATATATATATATATATATATATATATATATATATATATATATATATATATATATATATATATATATATATATATATATATATATATATATATATATATATATATATATATATATATATATATATATATATATATATATATATATAAACTTTGATTTGCCAGAGCCAGAAGTCTCACCATCGCTACCTCTCTATTAATGAATTGTCTTAATAAAAATTCGCTAAAAGTTATGGTTACTATAACGGAATGGATCTACCTAATTCAGTGTTATGGGACCGGTGAATTATCTATTTCACAGTTTATCAGACTGTTTCATATGATGTTTTCGAACACTGCTGTCGTCCAATCTACAATATGCAGACTGGTTAAAAATGTTGTCACTAACGGTACTGTATGCAATATACCAAAAAAGAAGAACTTTGATGGAGATTATGTAGGGTCTCTGGTAACAATTGATGCGTTACGCGAGAAGCCACTAAGAAAGCGGTACGAGGAGACTCATTGGTAAATCACATTTGCAATGCATTTGTGAAGCAAAGAAGGTAAAGCGATATAAAGTTCGATTTCATCACACTTTAGAAGAAGGGGGTGAATCCTGAAGTTGGAATTTTACCTAACTTCAGGTGAAAAGTTTCTAGAGGATAGAAATTTCTATTGAAATATTATTTTTTCAGATATATCGGCTTTTACGACTTTGACGTTTTGAGGAAACCCCAAATTTATTTTTCTTTAAATGCCTGTAACATTTTTCTCCTTTAATCTACAGTGCTAAATTTTGGTAGATAGCTTACTTATAATGATGTAAACCCGTGCACCAATTTTGGTTGCATTTAGTTTGTTAATTCCGGAGATTAAATTTTTTTTCGAATGAAAACTCAAAATTTTCCCGAAAAACCTAGACCCATTTTCCTGAATAACGAACTTATCCAAGCGATTTACACATGTAGGTACATGCCAAATTTTATCAAAATCGGCCCACTACTTTTTGAGTTATCGGTGTGATACATACATACATACATATATATATATATATATATATATATATATATATATATATATATATATATATATATATATATATATATATATATATATATATATATATATATATAAACATATAAATTTTGAAACTGTCCCCGGATATGGGTTCTAGGGGTCCTAGCTCGCGCTCATTTGCAAAAAAATTTTCAAAATTCAAAAGTCGGGATCTCCCCATTAGTGAATTTTTTCTACGAAAATTCACTAAAAAACCATCAAAAAAGAAAACACTGGCAAAAATATTAGTTTAAAAACATACCATATTCACATAAAATTTCTAAACTTTTAGTTTAATAATTAGCTGGTTCTCTCAGAAATAATTTAAGCATGGAATTACTTTGAAAAGGGGTTATCGGTTCATTGCATGGCCGTGAAGCGTAAAACTTACCTTATCAGAAAACAAACTATGTTCTAGTTCTATAACATTGTTGTCTAACATTTCCTTCATTTCCTTTCAATATTCGAACAATCAATGAACGGCTAGCATCCAATATTTTGACTGCTTGTGGGTTTTCCTCAGACTCAAGTATTGCATCCAATCTGGTGTCATTACTCAGTTGGTAAAAGATTTTTCTGTATCTGCCTCACATGCTCAAGCTCTCGGAACTGCTTATCAATTTTACCGATTGTACCTTGGGGTGTAGGCTAAAAAATCGGAAAATTTTTCTTGAAATAGGTAAGAAAATTCAATCTGTGACCCTCTTTTGTCTCCGTAACCAGTGGTCTGTGCAATTGTTAGTTTATGCATTTCTGTTAAATAAACCAGATTTCTGGATCGCAGTTAACAACTGACAACTACTGTCATGCGGCTACAAGCACACAGCGAGTTGCTAGAGCATTTTAAACAAAACCAGCATTGCCAACTATGAAGATTGTTGATAAATTTTTATGGTTTGAGAAGATACCGTCCGAAAAGAACACTAAAATTGTATTTGCTTGCTGGCTAATTATCAATAATGGAACGCGTATAAATGGGCCACCAAAAATGAGTCATTATAATACAAAGTAGCAGTCCAAGTATGCAGACACCCAAGTCGCGGAATCAGAAGGCTCCTTGGGAAACTACGCAGTAAAGTGTGGGAAGCTTGTCAACATAATAGAAGTCACCTCAGCGGGACGTTCATTCTTGTTTCCATTATTAGACTCTTCACACCGTCTGCTAACATTCGTATATCACACTTATGTTGATATTTTTATTATTCATTATTTTATTTATGTTTCTATGTCTTATGTAGTAATTGTGTAATCAATCAATAAATTGTTTTTAAAAATCAATACGTCTTAACCGTAAAGCTATGTCGCTATTAGTTATTAACTTTTAGTGTGTTGTAGCAAAGTATATCGGTCAGATGAGTATATTTTTTTTACTATTGATTTTTTAAATACATTTTAGCGCAGATCAACTGCCGACCTCCTTTCCTTTGTCACCCATTCTTGGAACAAGTCTATGGAACTACACGGCGAATCCCAGATTGTCGCTCTAGACATATCCAAAGCATTCGACCGGGTCTGGCACGCAGCGCTGCTTAATAAACTACCGGCCTATTGCCTACCACCAAAACTCTGTTCGTGGACAGAAAATTTCCTCTCCAACCGGAGCATTTCTGTTGTCGTGGATGGCCATTCCTCTAAACTGTATCCAATTAATACAGGAGTTCCTCAAGGTTCAGCTTTAGCCCCTACTTTGTTTCTTCTCTACATCAATGACCTCCTCTCTTGCACATCCAACCCAGTAAACAGTTACGCGGACGACAGCACCCTCCACTCAAATATACAATATTCTAAGCCTGTCTCTTCAGCCCAATTAGATCAGGATCGCAGAGTCATGGAGAGTTCTATCTCCGTGGATCTCCAAAAAATATTAGACTGCGGAAGTAGAAATCTTGTACAATTTAACCCCACCAAATCATAGTCTTGCTTTCTTTCTCATAAGAGATACACCAGCCCTAGACCCATCACAATAAACAACCAAGTTATTCAAAGTAATAAGTCCTTTTCACTTGTTGGCATCTCTGTGGATCGAAATCTCACAATTGGCACCAACATGTCACATCAATTGCAGAAGCGGCTGCTAAGAAATTAGGTTTCCTCTTCCGGGCTCGCAAGTACTTTTCACCAGCTAATTTATATACTTTATATACTTCACAAATAAGACCAAACCTCGAATACTGCTCCCATATCTGGGGTGCTGCTGCCGCTCCTACACTCGCTATCCTGGACTCCATTCAGAATAGAGCTATACGTCTCATCGGTGACCCTACCCTCGCCAAAAGGATGCCATCCCTTGCCCACCGACGTACAGTTGGTGACCTCTCTTTCTCTTTTATATATATATCTGCACGAGCACTGCTCAGAGGAGCTTTCTTCCATAGTTCCTCCACCTGCTGGCCCCAGCAGATCTACCAGGGGAACAGAGCGAATGCACTCTTTTACTGTCCAGGTCACCAGACATAGAACATCTTGTTATGCCCGCTCTTTTGTTCCGAGGACTTCCAAGTTGTGGAATTCCTTGCCAGCACATGTTTTTCCTTCTCCCCCGAACCTCCAAGCCTTCAAGTCCAGAATTAACAAGTTACCTCTTTCGTCCTTGTTGACACCCACGGTACGATAGTATTTAGACTGTAAGCCCTCGTGGTGTGTTGTTGAAATAAAAAAAGTGATAGCATTTTTAAATAGAGATTAAAGAGATCCTTCAAGTAAAATATCAAGTCCCTACTTTCTATTTACAAATTTGGGGATTGTCATTCGATTGTCACTCGAAGGGGGTTAAATATAGTGGTGGAACTTTTACGTTGCAGGATGTACTTTTTAATCGAAAATTGACGTGTTTTATAATTTTAATAAATATACACAATCATTAAGATACTGAATTTAATCGATTTGGATGTTCCACACTGTATAGTAGAAGCGGAAAAATTAAGAAATTGTGGCTAACGTGTAAGTTGGCATTGGCATGCAGTGTGACGAAGATACCCAACTAACAATCTGACGACCTCAACTAGTCGCTGACGGCGACCGAAAGCGGTTTGGGGTCGATCCGCTTGTCTCCTGGGTTCACATGTCAATCTGTTGTCCTTCTTAGGTCGCGCTGAATGCCAAACTGCTATCCTAACACTTGGGATTACAAGTTGCGGACGTTAAGCCAGCATCAAACAGGTCACACTCTTGTTCAAAGACATCCACAGTTGCCGGATTTTCTTTTATAGCACTACTACTACGAACTGTCCAAATCATTATGCAAACCAAGTTATTTAAAAAAATATTCAATTGTATTAAATTATAAAAAAAAATATATTCAAATTATTAAAAAATAGTCGTACTCATACAGTGTTCTAAGAGGCTAAGATGTATTGCTTTATAGGTGTGTTCTCGCTGTATTTAGTGTACCGTACTGACGAGCACTAATTAGAGCGAAACCGGTCTGCGGTTCTAATTATGGTGAAAAACATCCAGCCTGAAAAAATATTCATTCCATAAATTATGTATATATCACAACTTTAATTTCATTCTTTAATAAACAGTAGATACGTTATCCTGTATAAAAATGACTTTGATATAAACGGTAGCGGGGTCTCAAAATATGTTTTGGTGAATTGGCGCTCCAAATTGCACACATCTTTGATTAGATATGCCTAATCTATGTTAACGTTTTTTCTTATCGGTAATTGCCAAATTCATAGTCTTTTGGTGAATTTTCTTTTAAAAAATTCACTAATGAGGAGATCCCGATTTTTGAATTTTGAAAAAAATTATTCAAATGAGCGCTAATTAGGCCCCCTGGAACACATATCCGGGGTCAGATTTGATTTATATATATATATATATATATATATATATATATATATATATATATATATATATATATATATATATATATATATATGTATGTATGTATGTATGTATGTATGTATGTATGTATGTATCACACCAATAACTCAAAAAATAATGGGCCGATTTTGACTAAATTTGTTGGATACCTTCCTTTTGCAAGTGGCTTGGACAAGTTCGTTAGCCAAAAAAATCTGCCGAGGTTTTCTCAGAAAATTTTATGTTTCCTTTCGAACAAAAATTATATCTCCGGAAATAACAAGGTAAGAGCAACCAAATTGTACATGGGTTTATATCGCTATAATTAAATTATCTACCAAAATTTAGCTCTGTAGGTCAAAAGACAAAAAATTTACAAGCATTTAAAGAAAAATAAATTGGGGTTTTCCTCAAAACGTCAAAGTCGCGATTGAAAACGTCAAAACAACGAATCTAATACGGGCTATGGAAAGAAAATGTCTCAAGAAGAATGTTTTACAAACCCTGAAGTCTTAGTTGCAACCGTCATTGTCCTTCATTTTACTAAAGTGTTTCCAGAAAATTCATTTCAAATAGACCCTTTCTCTGATGCTTGGCAGTAGCCTTAGCTATAGAGTTTATCGTTTAATGGTATATAACTTTTGTCGATTTTTCATAAAAAATAAATAAAGTTCAATATATCCGTTATTATACAAGGTATGAAATAAAATTGTATACGTTAATTATAGGGTGTCTTGAGCCACATCTTAAAAATTATATCTACAATCACAGGCTGGCCGTAAGTCGTTGGTGATTAGATTATTTTTTTATTGTGAGTGGGCTATTTCAGTCCCTTCACCGCGACCTTAGGTCTATTGTGGCTCACGTCTAATTATTTAGATTTCACCCATCAATTCCAGCTCCCTGAGGGAGTCCATCTTTTCTTGAGGGTGAGAGTTTATTTGGCAGGTGTACTGCCATCTGAGTAAAGTCGCTTCTCCGTTTCGAAGCTCAAAGAGAGATAACCTCTCTCCGAGTTCGTCTGGACCCGACCTCCGTCAGTGTTTGCCTCGAGGCGGTATCATGAAGTCGCGCTCTCGAGCAGCATCTAATCTCCAGTTGTAATCCATCCCTAGAGATCTCAGCTTCCTCAGGCTCTTCCAAACCTGACACCTAACAGTGTTAAGACTCAAGGCAACATCCCATCGAGTCCCGCTCCCGAGCATTACCTAATCGAGGCCGTCCGCCCGTTTCGTAGCACACAGTATAGGCTCCAAACTCCGGGTGTTTACCACTCATCAGAGATCAGAGCCCCCGGGACGTCTAGACACACGACACACGCCAGGGCTCAATCCAGGGCGGTATCATCTGGAACCCCGCTCCAGAGTAAGAACCAAGCGAGGCAAATTGTCAGTCTCTGAGGCGACAGTGGAGGCGTCAAACTCCGGGTGCATATTACTCCCCAGAGATGTCTGCCTCAGCCCAGCCTCACCTGCACCAGACCCCCGCCAGTGTTTCATTGACTCGAGGCAGTATCATGAAGTCCCGCCCTCGAGCAACATCCAGGCAGGGTCGTTAGCCTGTATCGATGCTCACAGAGTAGGCCCCAGTCTCTAGGTGTAATCCATCCCTAGAGACCTCAGCCACCTCCGGGTTCGTCCAGGTCCAACACCTGCCAGCGTTAGCTTCAATTTCACCCAACAAATCGAGCTTCCGACAGGAGACGACACCTGTGAGGTGAAACTTTGTTTGACAGATCTACTGCCATCTGAGCGAAGCCGCTTGCCCGTCTCAAAGGTCAAAGAGAGATAACCTCTCTCCGAGTTCTTCTGGACCAGACATCCGTCAGTGTTTGACTCGGTGCAGTATCATGAAGTCCTCCGTCCGAGCAGCATCCAAGTGAGGTCGTTTGTCCGTTTCGAAACTCACAGAGGAGGCCTCAACCCTTAGTTTTATTCCACCCCTATAGATCTCAGCCCTCCCCAGTGTTCGTCTAGACCCGACACCCACCAGTGCTAGACTCAAGGCGACATCCCATCGAGCCCCGCTCCCGAGCATCGCACAAGCGAGGCCGTCCGTCCGTTCCAAAGCACACAGTGGGGGCCCCAAACTCCGGGTGTTTACCACTCATCAGAGTTGTCAACCCCCTCCGGGTCGTCTAGTCACACGAGACCCGCCAGCACTTAACCCAAGGCGGCACCCATCCGGAACCCCGCTCCCGAGTAACAACCAAGCGCGGGCAACCATCCATTTCTAAGCCCACAGTGAAGGCCTCAAAATCCGGGTGTACATCATTCCCCAGAGATATCCGCCTCCCTCCAGGCCACATGGACAAGACCCCCGCTAGTGTTTGATTCCAATTAGTCGCCTTTTACGACAGGCAGGAGGTACCTTGGGCCTATTCTTTTAGTTAGTCCCCGGACCCACAGGGGACGTCGTTGGTGATACAATTTTTCTTTTTTTTTAGTCGAACACGCCTTATGTTATTGCATTTTTACATTTTCCATCGAAATATAATGCATTTTTGTAAGAAAAGAAATTCTGGATGCAGCAAGTGCGTTATGGTATTTTATAAATATGCTTATTAATGGAGATATGAATTTATTTCACACTGGAATTATTAAAATAAAATTAATAACTTTTCGAGGCTTCACCTGTAAAATTTCTAAACGATTTGGTTTACGCCTAAAGTTAGTTTTTTCTACCGATTTTACTATTAGTAATAGATCTACCTACCTAACTAACAAACCATATAACGTACCAACATTGTAGTTTTTCAGCCCGTGTCGTAATTAGCTAGTGGTGCAGTAAATGATTAAATTCGATTAGCCAAACTGTGATTAGTTCTGCGTGCATTTGAGTTTATTATGACGATCGTATTTGACATACAGGTTATTGTTTACAGTTAAAACTCACCCGCCAAATTAACAGTACAAATATATTGTTGATGAACCAGCGAATTAGTCAGTTCCGCATATCACGCACTAATTTATTTTATCGCAATTATATGTTGACGATAACAGACATCCGTTAATAAAGATAGTGTGCAGTGAGATATTGCACGGCGTGGGTCCCACATGTTATGAAACACCCTATATATATATATATATATATATATATATATATATATATATATATATATATATATATATATATATATATATATATATATATATATATATATATATATATATATATATGTATGTATGTATGTATATATAGATATAGATATAGGTATCCACACGATAACTCGAAAAACTATTCACCGATTTTAATGGAACTCGGCAACAATCTTTCTTTTATTAATGGCTTGAATAAGTTCGTTAGCCAGCCCTATCTGACCAGTTATTCTAGAAAGAAATTAGATTTTTCCGAAAAAAAAAATTACCTTAAAAAAGAACAATGTTATTTGATGAAATTTGGTTTATATGTTGCCCTCGTAAATACCTACCTTACTACATACCAAAACTCAACTTTGTAGGTTTATAGAAAATTGAGTTACGAAATTTTGAAAATTTGAAGCATTTAATGAAAATTCACTACCATAACTCACTTGCTGCGTCCCGAAGTTTTTAGGAATGATTTAACTAGTGTTTAAGTGGCAGTTTGATATTGCTAAAAACGGTTTGTCAGCCGCAAATATGGTAGATGCCTATGTCATTCTCATATTTACTTATTCTTTTGAAACATCCGTTTTGGTCATAGACTTGAGGTAAAGAAAGGTATTATAAGCACCTTAAAAAATATAGATTCAGCTCCCTTTATTTGGGGTTTCAGACAAAACTTGAAACCATACAATATTATTAAATATCTAGTGCACAAAGGTACATTGGTTAAGCTGTAAACTACTTGGAGTACTTTAAATATAGTCGGTTGGTAAATAAATCATCACTTCCGCCATATTCTACTCACTTACGTGAAATATTGGGACCTCTACGTCAAATTTGAGCATACCGGTAAAATTAAAATTAAAAAAAAAACAGTTAGTGTAAAGGTTTTTTGTAATGATAATAAAATTTGTTATTTTGGCAAAAATATGGAACAGAAAAGAAAGTTGCTTGTTCTAAAGTATCGTTATATGGAAAGGAATACGAGGCAGTAAAGGTTTTGGGTGAAATTTTAGATGGGGAAAGAAAGAGGCAGAACTAAGTTTGAAAATTAGTATGTCAAAATTTGAAGTATGTTATTCAGAGGATAGCTGTCAAACATTTTTGGAATGACGTTTGGTAAAATTTTGTCGAAATACTTCACAAGTCAACGACTTATATGTATTGACATTCTGTATAATTATGACTAATAAAGAATATCATTGTTATATCATATCATTTCGAATTACAAAAGCAGTCACTATGGTGAACAAATTGCAAAAGAATAAAAATTAAAAGTGCATTGACAGTATCACTACTTTATTAACTACACTGTCAAAAGCTATACTTTCACATTAAATTTGTGACCATTTCATGGATGTGCTACACTGTTCATCAGGTAACAGGATACATTTCCACGCAGAAAATGCAAGCTGCGTCATCAATTCTCTAATTTAGTACCTTGAGATTCTGCCTACGTCTCGGAGTAGTTTTCTTTGTGTTTCTTCGAGTTTGTTAATCAGCCTTTATGCTCAAGCTTTTCCGGTGGAAAATCGGGGAAAACTTTTTGAAAACGCTATATTTCTATAAATATCATAGTAATTGAAATAAAACTTTACGTGTGACTACAAATAGTGCCAGTGAACCTATGCTGTAAATTGAAAGTAATTTGGTACCCAATATGCAGAGTTTCTTCCAAATTAAAAAAAAACTCGGGACGCAGCAAGTGCGTTATGGTAGTGAATTTTTATTAAATGCTTCAAATTTAAATAACTCAATTTTCTATAAGCTTAGAGAGTTTAGTTTTAACAAGTAGTAAGTTCTTTACTAAGGTGAGACATACACAGAATTTTATTAAAATAACTTTGTAATTTTCGGGGAAAAATATTTTTTTCGAAAGAAAATTTAAAATTTGAATAACTGCATTTTCTCTTAACTTAGAAAGTTTAATTTTGGTACATAGTCAGATCTCTCCTGAGGCCACATATACAGTAAATTTCATTAAAACAGCTTTGTTACTTTTGGAGAAAAAAAAATTTTTGAAAGAAAACTCAAACTTTTTCCAGAAAACCTTGTCCGCTTTTTCTGGATAACAAACTCATCCAAGCCATTAATAAAAGAAAGGCACTTGCCAAGTTTAATCGAAATCGGTAATTATTTTTTGAGTTATCAGACGGATATATATATATATATATATATATATATATATATATATATATATATATATATATATATATATATATATATATATATATATATATATATGTATGTATGTATGTATAATATAAACATATAAAAATTAAACCTATTTACAAATGAACTTTAATAAGATTAATAAGATATTATGCTGTGACAATACCTATCTCAAGCAGTGGCGATTTCTCCTAGTGAGCTAGGTGTGCGTCGCACACCCTAAAATATAATCAAAATGTGCACATTATATATGTTTTATTTCTTTTTCCCTTAGTCTTAATACACTACATATTTTATGACAATCTATTTAATTTACTTATTTGATTTCATAAATAGTCGGTTAATAGTGACTTGGAATGAAGTAGATACCACGTCTTCTAACATTTACAGAGAATATAAGTAGATCAATAGCAACTGGGAATGAATTCGGTCAGTCCCCCACCCACGTGTTTAAAATAGTGAGGAAAATACTATTGATTTTAACACTGCAGTGAGCTATAAAAATTTGATTAACTCAGTTGTCTATAATCTAAGAAAGTTTAATTTTCCTAGGACAAGATATCCACCAAATTTCATTAAAATAACTTTATAATTTTTGGAGAAAAAAATGGTTTCAAAAGAAAATTTAAAATTTGAATAACTCAATTTTCTATAAACTGAGAAAGTTGAGTTTTGGTAGTTAGTAAGTCCTCTCCCAAGGCAACATATATAGTAAATTTCATTAAAACAGCTTTGTTATTTTCGGAGAAAAAATTTTTTTTGAAAGGAAACCCTATTTTCCCGGAAAAACCCGTCCGATTTTCCTGCCTAACAAACTCATCCAAGCCATTAATAAAAGAAAGGCACTTGCCGAGTTTCATTGAAATCGGTTAATTTTTTTTTGAGTTATCAGACGGATACATATAAATATATATATATATATATATATATATATATATATATATATATATATATATATATATATATATATATATATATATATGTATATATATAAACATATAAAAATTGAAACTGTCCCCGGATATGGGTTCTAGGAGTCCTAAATCGCAGTCATTTGAAAAAATTTTTGCAAAGTTTCACCATCGATACCTCTCTATTAGTGGTTTTTTTTTTAAATAAAAAATTCACTAATAATATACCAAAGACGTGCATTGAGACGACTTAGTGGTTAAAGTTCAATGCCTGACAGACAGAATAGTTAACTGCCAGGCATAGATTGATTCATGCCACAGGTATAAACCATACACCAACGGTAACCAAACTAAATATATACCAACCATAAGACATACTACCCGAACAAACAATCGTGAAATTTTCAGAATGGAAATACGTTAGTAACTATCAAAATGTCTAAGCAGCACTTTTCGTGGCTGTATATTGTGTGTTCTGCTGTTGATATTCTTGATTTGAGCTAATCGTGGTCGTGTTCTTTTCATGACACATTTTGCGTTTATAGTTTATCTCTCAAAATGCTTTAGCATGTTTCTTATTTTTATACATTTTCTAAAATTGGGTGTTACCTGTTGCAAATAACGCTCCCTATTATTAATATTATAGCATTAAATGTCTCATTTTAGTCTCTCAGCCTCTAGACACTTCTCTTTAAATGTGTGCAGCCAAGTTGCCTTAATACTATAAGAAAAATAGTCAGACCCATATAAAAAACAAAACTCGTATTTTGAAAGCATTATTATATTATACGAAATAACAGTTTTTGGCAAAACAGTGTTTGCAGAGTTGCGAAAGCCTCATATATGGTACCAAGCAAGTAGAGTGAAACTAAATACCTGTAAAAAAATGTTTAAGTAGTCGAGACCATAGACAAAAGCACATGTGACTGTAGAAGTAAGCATATATATTTGCTTGATTCAAATTGCAAAACAATAAAGCATTGTTTAATACTAGAAAAAAACGAATACAGTTGACAAAGATATCCCATTTACACAAACTATTTTGGGTAGAAACTGTTTTTATTTGAAAAAAGCAATGTAATAATACAAAAATATATGTAAAGCCAACACTGATCTACATATGTATATGCAGAAATAACATGCCAAGATTTGTTTCTGTGGCCCAACAAAAACAATTGAGGCCTCGCCAGTATATTCGATACCTCTGCAAATATTATATGCTGTATTCAGATACAAAGCTTTGCATACCGAAAAGGTCAAGTACATAAAAATATTTAGTGAATGTTATTACTGGATTTTCTTGGCCTTCTACTAAGGGGTAAAATTTTCTATAATCAAGGTACTGTTACTAGGATATATTACATATAACCTCGTTACGTGTAGTCACATTAAGTTTAACAAAACAGACTAAAATTCTGTACTTTTCTCAAGTCTTTATTCATTACAAAAAATTCGCTTGTGACAAGAGAAAATAAATTTTGTACCGTGTCTGGTGATGCCATAAACGGCGAAACCGGTTGTTGAGAAACAAGCGCTTGTAACGCCAGCGAAAAAGTTTCTAAATCTGTATCTAATAACTTCTATCACTGTCACTTTGACTTTGATAATTTTGATCAACTAACGTGACGTCTTTAACTAAATCACTTACCTCCCACCTCAGGAGATCCAGACTTTTGAATTTTGAAAAATTTCTTCAAATGAGCCTATACTAGGACTCCTAGAATCCATATCCTGGGTCAGTTTCAATTTTTATATGTTTCTATATATATATATATATATATATATATATATATATATATATATATATATATATATATATATATATATATATATATATATATATATATATATATATATATATATATATTATAACGGATAAATTATGTGTGTTTTTATATTTTATTAAGATTGTCTTGTTTCTCAGAGGGGGTTTAAATTTTGTCAATGAAGTTGACAAAAATTTAAATTAAATAATTATTGTTTTAGAACAAAAGGATTGATCAACTTATTAAGAACTGGACAAATGAAATGAAACCAAAATTTTCAAAATACTGAGTATAATGAAATACTAAATGAACTATAAATACAATAAAAGATATGAAAATGAAAATGAGACCACTTAAACAATAAAACTACCTAAAAATGATTCCCTACTATTCTAATTATAAATATCTTACTTGTCTCTCTAAGTTAATAAAAGCACTTATGAGTTTCTTGATTACAAAGTGGTTATTTTGTTTCTGTATTCTTCCTGTGTCCTGACAAACTATTAATTTACTGTTTATGAAGTTTGTACTAAAGTACACAAAATGTGTTTGAATGTCTCACCAGAATTCTTTCTTGCCACTTCTAATGACAAATATCTGAATTTTAGTGTCCTTATTTACACTCTCTGTCAAATTAGTTATCTTCAAATTCTTTGTTGATGGTGATGTTTTCTGTTCTAATGATATAATAATAATAGACTCACTTATATGCCTTTTCGGTTGATGTTCTCAAATAGTTTTTTTGTCTCCAGATTCTATGTTTCTCCTTTCTGATGATGTGATATTGTTACTCTCTTATATGCCTTTTTCGCTGATGTTCCACTTTAAAAAATTCTAACTTCTTTCCTTGACAAGTTGTCATTCTCTTCATTTGATTTATTTTCACTACTCTACTAAATCTTATCGCTATGGATACATAGTTGGTTAAAACGTTACATATTTGCTTTCATTTCGTCATTATAAATATGGGAATTGACAATTGAAAAGTATATTGAACTTTCTTTTTATTAAACTGATTTTCCCAAATCTAAACGCTCGCAAATTTACCTATGGATTCATATTTTATAATTTTCAAATGATTTCATTTGTGTGTATTTAAAATTTACATTATTGTTACTTGTCGTCTAGCAACAGACTCTACCTCTCTACCTAACAAATTTATTTAACCAGGTATAATTCCCGTTTTTTTATTATTTGTTTGTTTTTACTATCCTGAGAATGAATTAACGACGAACATATTTCAATAACTATCATATCATAGCAATATATATATATATATATATATATATATATATATATATATATATATATATATATATATATATATATATATATATATACATATATATATATATATATATATATATATATACATTTGTGTGTGTTTGTCACCACGATAAATTTAACCAAAAGAAATCAGAAGCTTCTACCGGTACTAGTTAGTCAATTTAACATGACAGTTATTAACCTCAAGTTACATGTTTTGGTTGTGTGGGCCACATTACAAGCAACTAACCTACGTATAAGGTTAAAAACTTGAAAAGTGAACCACAGGAAGTTCCTTGATAAATTGTGGTTCCATGTATCTTCAGGTGAAGAATATGTCATACTGTTAACTGCTAGTCTTGATACTGGAACCAAGAATGGTGTGACAGGATCTCAGCTTGCTCAGCTTTTTCGAAGAAAGAACGTTCTATATGAAATGAAACCTTTAAGTGACCTGACCTGACTTGGCAGATGGCATTAAAAAACGTCATCGATGACTTATATATTTCATGTAGCTATCAATATCAAGCATGGAGCACTCTTTATCCACTTAACGGCTATAATTAGCTTTGCAGACAGACGAATCTTGCTTGGTGCAAACTTTATGGCAGAAGGAAATATTCTGATCAATATAAAGGGAAGTTGTTGGTATTTTGGAGAAGAGATGACAACTCTATATCCGTGTACGCACTATTCTCTGGCAAATAAAACCTATAACAATGTTGAAACAGGTTCTTTGCGCATAACGATAGTTCTTAGCTTGGGTAATTAGAAGTGCTTGAACTTTCCCTTTTGTTACATAGTCATGAAGATGTATTCGTCCAGAATGCCGGAAGGTCTCCTTCTGCCGAACACTGCATCGTGCCAACCAATGATGTGCCTGTTACTCTACCTCCTAATCGCATGTCGGGCCGATGAGAGTCAAGCGACTTCTCTACATTCTCTGAACCGACGTCAGTCAGATGCATTGAGAACATGTCTCCTTCAGGAAGAGGGACCCGACCAAAGCAGTCAAGATACTACGACGAAGTACGCTAACCAAATTAGAAGAGACGTCATACCTTCCAAAGTTGGAAAAAAGGTTATGGTAGCGACGCATACCCTAAGCAGTTCTAACAATGGTTTCACGTCCAAATTTGCACCCAACAGGGATGGTCTCTACTTGATCCATCGAGTCGTGAACCTAGCAAGCTTTGAGGTGGGCAGAGTCGACGATCCAGCCATCCCACTCAGAAAGTATCATATTTCCGCATTGTCTCCCTATAAACGCAAAGACGAATTTCCACTACAAACCCTACGGCATCGTGGACGACCCCTCTCAGGCAAGAAAACTGCAGCTCCGCCAGATGCCATATCGAGCTGTTCGAGGAAACGATATAACCTCCGCAGTGCCAAAACCTACCACCCTAATTTTGTACCTCGTCCGATGCAGTTTTTTGGTGTAAAGGGGACGATTGTAAGGCAGCAGGTATCTGAACAGGTTCCCGTGCCCCTTTACGGCATGTGGTGTGACGAGGCCTGACTTACGGGGTGAATTATTCAGTGGAACAGGTCAATGGATTTACGGGAGCGGTCCCGGGCGCCAGATTTTGAAAGGGTTTACTCCCTGCGAGGATGTCTGCAACCTCGTCACAAGGGTCTGGCCACGGTTGTAGTCAGAGTGCCTGGATATCTCCGTGGAGAGGGTCCGGTAGCCTATGATGTAACAGGCCGTATAGATACCCCCGAGGTTGCGGGCTTTAATCTCTCCCCCGGTATTCCCCTGACCTTCCGAAAGTTGGGTGTAGCAGATTTATTTGCGGTTATAATATAGACTGAATATACTTTCCACACTATTTATTGCCTTATACAACGTTACAGTCCACTGGTATTATTACAATGTAAATGGTACTTATCACGCTAATTTATCCTAAAACAAGTTATGTTACTGGTGACGGACCAACAAAATTAATTATTCCCCACGGAGAAGAAATGCGGGAGACACGCGGACGGAAACCCCGAGTGCTGTGGTTTAAAACCCGTGGATGCAGCCGTTAAGTGGGTATATTGGAGAAACGCTCCTCAAATAGTTAAAATGGCGTGTATATGTCGAAGTCGGTACCACGAGATCAAACGCCTCGACGTCAGGGAGTCGATAAGGAACGAGGGGGTTATAAGGGAACACCACTAACTCGACCTTAGCCTGCTTGTGTACTTACAGCATCCAGACCAGAGTCTAATCAGAACGGTCATACGCAATACACTCGAGAGATCTGTGTTAGCTACAGCATCATCTCCCGAAAGTATTACGACACGCCAACAATAGTGGGATAGGGTAACGGAAGGAAACTACGCTAGATCCCGCGATCTCGACGCCACCGGATAGACACGCGGAACTGAGAAAAATATCCGAAAATTCGCTATATCTAAATAAACTAAGAAAAGCCTAAAGGGTTCTTACCTAGATTACGTTCGGCAGAATTATTAGAATACAAACTTGTTTTATGCAACAACGGGACGGACGGTACTGTATTCTAACGTTTTGTTACAATTTAAACGAACAGACTTTTTATTCACCGAAGCGAAATTCAAGTTATATATTTAAACACGCTACGGCAAACGATGAACTCTTTCTGCCTTCAGTCGTTATTGTATCTCCAGCCACCGGCTGAAAAATCTTCATCGGTGGTAGATACCTTATTCTTATCTTCTGCAGATATGTTTTTACTCCGCCGCGAAAATTCGAAAATGCGTACTTTTAAGAAATATGAATGATAAAATAATAATTTTTACTGCGTGGAATTTTTACCCGTGTGATTTATATTATATTTATTTTCGAACAGTCGCTTTTAATAACTACAGCTGTTCTGAAAATATCTACTTCGTCACAGTGGAAATACCGGCCGGTAGCCGATAGTCAAGAACAGTTCGTCGACAGTGTCATAGGTCGCAGGTCACACATGAATGTTGCCAGTTTTTAAAATAAAAGTGCGTGTCGTTCCCTCTCGCAATGTTTTATTACAAAAATTGTTTTATGTTGATATTATTATTATTTAGAATTCACACGTTATGTTAATCAATCATTTTCTTTGTTACATTAAACTATTAAGGCCAACCATTGTTGGTGAATTAACACGAACCCGCCGAATACCAATACCCCCTCATAACACAAAGTCACTAATTTAGCTTCAATTTTCATTCAACGGCAACAATGTACAAATAAAGGTACAATTTCATTTATATGTATTACTTATTCTAACCGCGTGTCCATGGAATACACCGTCCACAGATAACAGTTTCCTTCAAACTTTAGTGGGTCACAATTGGGCAATACCAGGGATTCCTACTTCACACATAAATCCACACACTGACACAAATGTACTGCCCAATATACACAGATACACACACCCACGTCGAGAGATAGAGACGTAACCATAGAAACACAATATGACCACTGGGCTATGATTGCCTCTCTTTTATAGCACCTGGACTTCATATCGACTTCAGTTTTACTTCAATAGAAGTTTGGCACAAACAACAGAACTCCAAGTTTGTTGTAGTCAAACACAATTTTAGCGAAACACACTTATCTACAACACTACTTAGTTACACGTCTGTTTTTCTTTCTCGAAGTAAAGTTATCTTCTTGTAGAGAACAAAGTATCATGTAATGCTATCATTCCAGTTTGAAATTAAATGGTATATAGTTGGTTTCACTTAGTTATGTTATCTGTTTAGTTGAATTTGAGATAATATTATATTTTAAACAATGTAGTCTATTACAATGCAAAAAGCTGTAAACAACATCGTTTTGCTTACAGAAGGGTAAAACTAACAATTATTAGCACTTTAGGGGCACTAAGTTTACAAAACACCAACATTATCAAAGTAAAAGAGAAAATTACATTAGATCAAGCAAAAAGCATCCATGTGTCTGTCATATAAAGACACTAAAGTGGATCAGAAATGACTAGCTTTAACATAATATGTAAATTACAGTTGATTACTGGATCCATAAAACCAGTTATGGACACCGCTACTTGGACCTCCAAAATTATGTGGCTCAAAATAAGGTATAAAAAGTCTGGACGCAGCAAGTGCGTTATGGTAGAGAATTTTTTAAAGTATTTTTAATAACAAATGTATTTCTTTGATGAAAGCAGGCATCAAACTTAGTTGCCTATATAGTAGAAACAATGTACTATATTTCATCGAAATAAATTTATTGTTTGAAAATATATAAACATTTTTTAAAAGTTTGGATGCAGCAAGTGTGTTATGGAAGTGAATTTCCATAAAAATGTTTTTAATAGCAAATGCGAGCAGGCATCAATCTGATTACCGGTATAGCCTATGTAGTAGAAACAATGTACTATATTTTATCAAAATTACTTATGGTTTGAAAATATACAAAGATTTTCCGAAAATAAACTTAAATGTTGGTTTTTTATCCAACAAAGCTTACGTTAATAGCAAATTGAGTTACTGAAATTTGAAGGATTTAATGAAAATTCTGTAAATTTGCAGATTAGCTCCCGAACGATTTTCAACAAATTGTTTTCAGAAACATTACTAGGACAAACCACAAGAAAAATTTCTTGTTCACACCCCCCCAAGGAAGTTATGGGACTGGGAGTGAATAGGCGTGGTGTGCGGCGTAGGCAGAGTTTAAGGGGGATATGGCTTCAAGATGGTTTGAAAATATATAAGAATTTTCCGAAAATAAAGTTAAATGTTGGTTTCCTAACCAACAAAGCTTACGTTAATAGCAAATCGAGTTATTGAAATTTGAAGGATTCAATGAAAATTCAGTAAAATTGCAGATTAGCTCCCGAACGCTTTTCACAAAATTGTTTTCAGAAACATTACTAGGACCCCACCTGGATGCACAAAGCACAAGAAAAATTTCTTGTTCACACCCCCCCAAGGAGGTTACGGGACTGGGAGTGACAAGGGTGCTGGGCGGAGTATGTAGTAAAAAGGAAATATGAGCAAAAAATGCGAAAAAAACTGCTTGAAAGCTGTCTATTTGAAGCCATATCCCTATTAAACCCTGCCTACCCCGCACAGCACCCCTATTTGCCCCAGGTCACGTAAATTCCTTGGGGGGTATGAACAAGAAGTTTTTCTTGTGGTTTATGCAACGGGGGTGGTTGTATGCAAACGAGGGGGGGTGCCTACGACTAAGCAGAAACACCCACCACCCCAGTCCGGTTTGACTTGTTGCAAGGGTGAGGGGTTGGGGTAGCTGCTTCGTCGTGGGGATTTTACTTCCCCCTGGCGTGCATACAACCACCCTCGCTGCATAAACCACAAGAAAACCCGCCAAAGAAGTTACGGCACCTGAGGGGATAGGGGTGCTGTGCGGGGTAGGCAGGGTTTAAGGGAGATATGGCTTCAAGATGTGAAAAAGACAGTTTTCAAGCCCGTTTTATTTGAATTTTCTGATCATATTTCCTTTTTACTACCTACCCCGCCCAGCACCTCTACTCACTCCTGGTCCTGTAACTTCCTTGGGGAGTGTGAACAAGAAACTTTTCTTGGGTTTTATGGATCCAGAGGGGGGGGGGCTAGGCAGGTTTCTGAAAACAGTTTTTTGAAAAGCGTTCGGGAGTTAAACTGCAAATTTACCGAAAATTCGCTACCAAAACGCACTTACTGCGTCCAGATTTTTTTCTTACAAGCGCATCATATTTCGATAAAAAATGCAAAAATGCATTAACGAATTTGTTCTACGAAAATTAGCTACAAAAAAATTATACACCCCTACTCACTCCTGGTTCCGTAACTTCCTTGGGGGGTGTGAACAAGAAATTTTTCTTAGGGTTTGTGGATCCAGGGGGGCTCTAGGAAGGTTTCTGAAAACAGTTTTTTGAAAAGCGTTCGGGAGCTGAACTACAAATTTACCGAAAATTCGCTACCAAAACGCACTTACTGCGTCCAGATTTTTCTTATAAAACGCATCATATTTCAGTAAAAAGTGCAAAAATACAATTTGTTCTACGAAAATTAGCCTAAAAGAATTATAGACCGTTAAACCATAAACTTCACTAAACCTGCAGCGAAAGCATCAACTTAACTAAACCGACAGCCAAAGCATCAGAGATCTATTTGAAATGAATTTTCTGTAAATATTTTAGTAAAATGAAGGACAATGACGGTTGAATCTGAAACTTAAGGGTTTGCAGAACACTCTTCTTGCAACATTTTCTTATCAAAATCCGTATTTGTTTCACGTTCTTTGCCTAAACATTGCCAATTTTGACTTTTAAAATTGCGACTATGACGTTTTGAGGAAAACTCCAAAAATTTTTTCTTTAACTGCCCATAACCTCTTTGTTTTTAATGCTAGAGACCTAAATTTTGGTGCAGAGTTCTCTTTTTATAATACAAACACGCGTATCAAATTTGGTTGTCCTTACTTTGTTATTTCCGGAGATATGAATTTTTTTTGAAAGAAAACACAAAATTTTCCGGGAAAACCAGGTCCGATTTTCTTGGCCAACGAACTTGTCCAAGCCACTTGCAAAAGGAAGGTACACACCAAATTTGATCAAGATTGGTCCATTATTTTTTGAGTTATCGGTCGGATATATATATATATATATATATATATATATATATATATATATATATATATATATATATATATATATATATATATACATCTCCTTATAGGCGAATTAAAAAAAATTGCTAAAAAGTCTGGATGCAGCAGGTGCGTTATAGTAGCGAATTTTTATTAGTTTTGTAATACATAACGTAACTTAGTCTATGTAATAAGGATATCATTGGAACTGTTTAAATTTATTAATGTTAAATTTAGTCTATGGATAACCTTCCAATAACATCCCTTTTTCATACACAATTCACTCCAAAGCGTATTAATTTTTTCTGGCAACATATGTTACTCAAATAATGTGCCATTCAATTGATTACAAAAACTATAGGCCACTTTAAGATTAATGTATCCATCTTTGCTTATTTTATAGAACTTTATTTTGCAAAATAGCGCTTTTAGTAAATTTTCTTTAAAAAATTCACTATTGACGTGATCGCGAGATAAATGGACCAACAACAGTGAGCCATTATGCAACACAAGAACGCAAATATAGGAGTCAGCATAATTATTAGAAGGCACCTTGGGAACGACGCAGTGAAATGAAATGAACAATGAAAGGCTGAGTAAGCATGAAAGTGGAGTCGCATCTCACAAACAATAGAGCCACTCTCGATTGGAAAGATTACAAATAGCCACCCGCCTTCAGCGAGCTGTTCATTCCTGTTTCCTACGTTTTACTCTGCACATCGACTGCTATCTTTTTCTATCACACCTATGTTGAAATTTTGTTATTATATATTTTATATCTTAAGTAATATTTTAGTAATAAGTCAATAAATAATTGTTTAAAAAAATCAAACTTCTTAGCCGTAATGTTAAGTTTCAACTTTTGAATTTTGAAAATTTTTCTTCAAATTAGCGCGAAGTAGTCCCCTTATAAGAGATATCCGATCCCAAAAGAAAATGGGACTATTTTGATCAACATTGATATGTACTTCCTTTTGCAAGTAGCTTGGATATATTCGTTAGCCAGGAAAATCGGCCCAAGTTTTCCCGGAAAATTGTGTTTCCTTTCGGAAAATTTTTATATCTTCGGAAATAGCAAAGTAAGGGTCATCAAATTTGGTGCGCGTGTTTGTATTATAAAGAGTAAACTCTGTACCAAAATTTATGTCTGTAAGTTAAAAGACAAAAAAGGTATAGGCATTTAAAGAAAAAAAAATTGCGGCTTTTCCTCAAAACGTTAAATACGCGATTTGGATCGTTAACATTGGCAACATTTCAGCAAAGAACCTAAAACAAATACGGACTATGTAAAGAAAATGTCGCAAGAAAAGTGTTCTGCAAACCCTTAAGGTTCAGATTCAATCATCATTGTCCTTCATTTTACTAAAATATTTTACTAAATTACGGAAAACGCATTTCAAAACGACCCTTTCTCTGATGCTTTGGCTGTAGGTTTAGTTAAATTTATAGTTTAACGGTCTATAATTTTTAGCTAATTTGCGTAAAACAAATGCGTTGATGCATTTTTGCATTTTTTATCGAAATATAATGCATGCTTGTAAGAAAAAAAATCTAGACGCAGTAAGTTGGTTTTTGTAGCGAATTTTCGATAAATTTGCAAAAATAGCTCCCGAACGCTTTTCAAAAAACTGTTTTCAGAAACCTGCCTAGGCCCCCCCCCTATATCCACAAACCCCAAGAAAAATTTCTTGTTCACACCCCCCAGGGAAGTTACGGGAACAGGAGTGAGTGGTGGTGCTGGGCGGGGTAGATAGTAGAATCGAAATATGAGCATAAAATGCGAATAAAACGGGCTTAAAGGCTGTATTTTCCACAACTTGAATCCATATCATCCTTAAACCCTCCTACCCCTCACAGCACCCCTATTCCCCCAGGTGCCGTAACTTCCTTGGCAGGTATGAACAAGACATTTTTCTTGTGGTTTATGCAACGAGGGTGGTTGTATGCACGCGAAGGGGGAAGGAAAATTCCCACGACCAAGCCCACCACCACACACACACCACCCCCACCCCTTCCTCAAGTCGAGCCGGGGGGGTCTGCTTCGTCGTAGGCATTTTCCTTCCCCCCTCGTGTGCATACAACCACCCTCGTTACATACACCACAAGAAAAACTTCTTATTCATACTCCCAAGAAAGTTACGTGACCTGGGGCGAATAGGGGTGCTGTGGGGGGTAGGCACGGTTTAACGGGGATATGGCTTTAAATAGACAGCTTTCAAGTAGTGTTCTTCGCATTTTCTGCTTTTATTTCCTTTTTACTACCTACCCCGCCCAGCACCCCTATACACTCCCAATCCCGTAATTTTCTTGGGGGGTGTGAACAAGGAATTTTTCTTGTAGTTTTTGCATCTAGGGGAGTCCTAGTAAGGTCTCTAAAAACAATTTTTTGAAAAGCGTTCGGGAGCTAATCTGCAAATACACTGAATTTTCATTAAATCCTTCAAATTTCAATAACTCAATTTGCTATTAAGGTAAGCTTTGTTGGTTAGGAAACCAACATTTAAGTATATTTTCGAATTTTTTTTGTATATTTTCAAACCATAAGTAATTTTGATAAAATATAGTACATTGTTTCTACTAGATAGGCTATACCGGAGATTGGTGCCTGCTCGCATTTGCTATTAAAAACATTTTTATGGAAATTCATTTCCATAACACACTTGCTGCATCCAGACTTTTGAAAAATGTTTATCTATTTTCAAACAATAAAGTTATTCCGATATTTCTACTATATAGGCAACCAAGTTTGATGCCTGCTTTCATCAAAGAAATATATTTGCTATTAAAAACATTTTAAAGAAAATTGGCTACCATAACGCACTTTCTGCGCCCTACATTCTATCATTTTTATGCAGTCCTTTCTGTCCTTGACATAACTTTCACTCTTACAAACTAATTTACAATTACCATACCTTTGCCTTACCTTCTTTAATCTATACCTACATCATACTTGGGAATCAATCCTGACTTTAATTATTGTACCAGGTCTTATAATATGCCTGTACAAGTTAGTTTTGTTTTCTCCCTGCCATGATATTCATACACTGCATAGATATTGCATACATCAAAGAGTAAGTTTTTGTTTGTTTGTTGAAATTTGTTAGTCTTTATATGGGTTGTTTTAGAGTGTTTTGTTTGGCTTGTATGTTGTTTGACTGTCATGTAAGAGTATTTATATGTGGATGTTTTTATCTTTACCTTCTGTTTATAGATACCATATCAATATATATATATATATATATATATATATATATATATATATATATATATATATATATATATATATATATATATATATATATATATATATATATATATATATATATATATATATATGTGTGTGTGTGTGTGTGTATATATATCTGTGTGTGTGTCACACCGATAACTCAAAAAATAATGGGCCGATTTTGATATAATTTGGCATGTACCTCCCTTTTGCAAATGGTTTGGCAAATTTTGAGTTACTATCGAAAAAACATTTATCTTAAAAAATAACAAAGCTATGATAACCAAATTTCGTAGGTAGATTTACGATATAAAAATTAAACTATACACCAAAATTTAGATTTAGATGTTACAAGTAAAAAAACTCTGGACGCAGCAAGTGCGTTATGGTAGTGAATTTTCATAAAAATGTTTCTAACAGCAAATATGTTTTTTTAAGAAAGCAGGCACCAAATTTGGTTACCAGTATAATCTATATATTAGAAAAAATGTGCCATGTTTCATCAAAATAACTTTATTGTTTGAAAATGTACAAAATTTTCCGAAAGTAAAGTTAAATTGTTAGCAACTTTATTTATTTAACCAACTCTGTAACTTGGAAGATAAGGAGGTTGGCTATTGTTACCGATTACAGTGAACGATCACATCCGTGGTCTAATTACCCATGGAATACATGGCGTTAGAGAAAAAAAGCGGGATGACCGCAAAGAACGGTCAAGGTGCAATCAATCACTGAGGAAATTTCATTATGACCCAATTTGAAAAAACTAAAACTCTGGACGCAGCAAGTGCGTTATGGTAGTGAATTTTCATAAAAATGTTTCTAATAGCAAATATATTTTTTTAAGAAAGCAGGCACCAAATTTGGTTACCAGTATAATTTATATATTAGAAACAATGTACCATATTTCATCAAAATAACTTTATTGTTTGAAAATGTAGAAAAATTTCCAAAAGTAAACTTAAATTTTTCCCGAAAAAACTGGTTTTCTGGTCAACCTTATAGGTTAATAGCAAATTGATTCACAATTTGAAGCATTTAATGAAAATTCGCTACCATAACGCACTTGCTGCGTCCCGAATTTCTTTTCTTACAAAGATGTATTATATTTCGATGGAAAATACAAAAATGCAATAACATAGGACGTGTTCGATTAAAAAAATTCACTAAAAAAAAGAAAATTTGAATCACCAACGACTTATGGGCCACCCTGTAATTGTGGAAATATTTTTTAAGATGTAGCTTAAGACACCCTACAATTAATGTATACAACTTTTTTTCGTAACTTGAATAATAACGGAAATATTGCGCTTTAATGATTTTTTAAGATAATTCGACAAAAATGATATACCATTAAACGATAAACTCTATAGCCAACACTACTGCTAAAGTATCAGAGAAAGGGTCTATTTGAAATTAATTTTCTGGGAATATTTTAGTAAAATGAAGGACAATGACGATTGAAACTAAGAGCTCAGGCTTCGTAAAACATTATTCTTGAGACATATTCCTTCCATAGATCATATTAATTTCAGGTTCATTGCCTAAATATTAACAATTTTGACGTTTAAAATCGCGACTTTGACGTTTTGAGGAAACCCCAAATTTATTTTGTTTAAATGCCTGTAACTTTTTTGTCCTTTAACCGACAGCGCTAAATTTTGGTAGGTAGCTTACATATAACGATTTAAACCCGTGTACCAAATTTCGTTGCCCTAACTTTGTTAATTCCAGAGATATAAATTTTTTTCGATTTTTTTCGAAAGAAAACACAAAATTTTCCGGGAAAACCTCGGCGGATTTTCCTGGATAACGAACTTATCCAAGCCACTCGAAAGGAAGGTTCTCACCAAATTTTATCAAAATCGGTCCATTATTTTTTTAGTTATAGGTGTGACACATAAATATATAAACATATATATATATATATATATATATATATATATATATATATATATATATATATATATATATATATAAACATATAAAGTCTGAAACCGACCTCGGATTTGGGTTCCAGGGGTCCTAAATAGCGCTCATTTGAAGAAATTTTTTCAAAATTCAAAAGTCGAGATCTCCTCATTAGTGAATTTTTTTTAAGACAATTCACTAAAATATATAATAAAATGTTTTGTTCCAGATCATTTCTATGAAAATTCACTACCATAACGCACTTGTTGCGTCCAGGCTTTTATTTTTCTTAGAAAATGTTGTCAACTTAGTATCATCTGAGGTTGGGACATTGTGTTTGAGCAATTATAAGATCTGCATGTTCCGCCCTTCAAGTGACGCGTAAATCCTTCGGTTCCGTGTGCCATGCAATGTTGCGTACGTTAAATATTTTTACCCCTTTTACAAAAATACAGCATTTTGCTAAAATTTTCAGGACAGTGGGGTGAAACTGCACCCTGGTGTCGGTGGTTAGTCAGAGTCGTGGAAATGGACCAATGTTAAAGAAACAAAAACAAAAAAAGGTTGGGAACCTTAATATTAACGGTGATATAAACAAACAGCTGTTTAATGAACTGTTTGGTTACAAACACAAGCAGGCAGCCCTTCGTTTCAAAATATCTCATTACAAAATCAAAACACACCCAAAACAAACATTATATTGTATCATACTCACTATATAAATACAAACATCTCTTTTGTGTTATCGTTTATAACACACATTTTAGTATAATCCCAGTAAATTCAAGTACAATAGTAAAATTTCGGGTATTTCTGTTTGCTAAATATGTACATTCAAGAACTTTCTCTGTGTGGTTGGTGCAGTATGTACTGTAATAATTAATTTCCCCATTTCGACGAATATGCCTGTATATTATACCATAATTAGTTGTTTCATCCTGCTATGATTAAAATATACCCTGTTAACGGGGTTCCGCTCTACAGTTAATTACTTTTTGATCAATTGCTCTTTTGGAAGTAATTAGAAGTTTGGAATTGCATCGAGGTTGTTTGATCTTGGAACTACGGCTTGGTAACTGGTTTCTGTCTGCAGAAGCGATTGCAAATCCAGCAGAGAAATGACAATCGAACTTTAAGGCAGATAGTTCAATTCAGATGAAATTAGAGTTTGTTCGATTTAGAGGGGGTTAAGGTGGCAGTAGAAATACAGGGACGTATTTCAGATTGGGGAGCAGGATTAACATACTTTTTTGAAACAAATAAGCATGCACGCTTGGAGAACCCAAATCACCACAACATATTTTAAAAGACCTGACGATCGTTTCACTAACCAAGTTATCGTCATCAGAGGACGGATAATTCTAAATATCCTATAGCCACAACTCTATTAGTGAATTTTCTTAACAAAAATTCACTAATGAGGAGATCCCGACTTTTGAATTTAGAAACAATTTCTTTAAATGAGCTCTAATAAGGCCCCCCAGAACACATATCCGGGGTCAGTTTCATTTTTTATATGTTTATATATATATATATATATATATATATATATATATATATATATATATATATATATATATATATATATATATATATATATATATATATATATATATATATATATATATATATATATATATATATGTATCACACCGATAACTCAAAAAATAATCGGCCAACTTTGATTAAATTGGGTGAATAAATTCCTTTTGCAAATGGCTTGGATAAGTTCGTTATCCAGAAAAATCTGCCCAGGTTTTCCCGGAAAATTTTGTGTTTTCGTTTGAAAAAAATTTATATCTCTGAAATTTACAAAATAAGGGCAACCAAATTTGGTACTTTATAGGTAAGTTACCTACCAAAATTTAGCTATGTAGGTCAAAAGACAAAAAAGTTATAGGCATTTAAAGAAAAATAAAAAATTGGGGTTTCCCTCAAAACGACAAAGTCTCGATTTAAAACGTCAAAATCGGCAACATTTAGGCAAATAACTTGAATCTGATACGGGCTATGGAAATCAAATGTCTCAAGAAGGAGGTTTTACAAACCCTGAAGTCTTAGTTTCAACCGTCATTGTCCTTCATTTTACTAAAATGTTTCCAGAAAATTCATTTCAAATAGACCCTTTCTCTGATGCTTGGCAGTAGTCTTAGCTATAGAGTTTATCGTTAAATGGTATAAAATTTTTGTCGAATTTTCGTAAAAAATCAATAAAGTTCAATATATCGGTTATTATACAAGATATGAAAAAAAAAATTTATACATTAATTATAGGGTGTCTTGAGCTACATATTCAACAAATATTTCTACAATCACAGGCTAGCCTATAAGTTGTTGGTGATACAAATTTTCTTTTTTTTTTATCAAACATGCCTTATGTTATTGCATTTTTGCATTTTCCATCGAAATATAATCCATGTTTGTAAGAAAAGAAATTCTGGATGCAGTAAGTGCGTTATGGTAGCGAATTTTGATCAAATGATTAATACTTGAATAGCCCAATTTGCTATTAACCTATAAGGTTGACCAAGAAACGAGTTTTTCCGGGAACACTTTAAGTTTACTTTTGGAAATTTTTATACATTTTCACACAATAAAGTTTTTTTTATGAAACATGGCACATTGTTTTTACTATATAGGTTATACTGGTAACCAAAATTGATGTTTTGTTTCATATTTGGGAAAAGCGCAACAGAAACTTTTGCAAAACCACAGCAGGCTTACGGAGACGGTGATTTTTCAAGAGTCCAGGTTTTTCGGTGGTTTTAAGCATTTTCAGACGGAAGAGAGAGTCGATCGGAGATGAGCCACGCAGCCGAAGGCTGGAGTAGCACACTTCAGGCTCTCCAAAGCCCAAAAAAGCAAGCGTTGCCAAATCAAAAATCAACAGTATGCTGATTTATTTCTTTGATAGCCAAGGAATCGTCCGCAAAGAGTTTGTTCTTCAAGGCCAGACAGACATTTTTACCAAGATGTTTTCAACAGACTCCAAAAATGGGTCATGCGTGTGAGACCAAACATCATGAACAATTGGATCCTGCACCTTGTCATTTTGGAGCATTTGTGGACTTATTAGACGACATTCTTCAACAATGCTTCATCGTAATGCTTCTAGAGACTCCGGTTCTGTTGCGTAAATTCTACTCTTTAAATGACCCCATAGAAAGAAGTCTAAAGGAGTTAAATCCGGTGACCTAGGGGGCCACTCAATAGCTCCTCTACGCCCAATCCATTGTCCTAGAAACTCTGTGTTCAAAAATTCCCTAACATGTTGTGAAAAATACGGAGGAGCTCCATCTTGTTGAAACACTAATTGATTTTCTTGATAGCGATCATAATTTTCAACAACGTCAATTAGTAGAGGGTAAACGTTATCTTCTAGTAACTTTTACGTTTCGCCACTCAAATTGCCATCAAGAAAAATTGGTCCGATTAAACGGTCTCCAAAAATGCCAGTCCAGAGATTCAATTTCTGTGGAATTTGAGTGTGGACTTCGTGAAAATTTTTTGGATTATTATCTGCCCAATAACGACAATTATGACGATTGGCTCTAGAGTTTAATAAAAACGTAAACTCGTCTGAAAAACAGATATTGAACAGAAAGTTCCCGTTATCAGCTATTCGTGCAGTCATAATTTTACAAAACTCCATCCGCCGATCAAAATCATCTTCGTTCAGTTGTTGTACAACATGAATTTTATACGAGTGAAATTTATGATGCTTCAATATTCGCTGAATAGTTCTTCTTTTGATGTTTGAAACAGTGGAAACTTTTCTCGTGCTCAAAGGTGGGTCTGCAGCAATTTGTCCCAAAACTTCAATCTCAGTAGTCTCATTTCTAACCAGAAATTCACGTTCAGAATCTCGTTTTTTGTTGGCTACTGAACCACTTTGTGGAAACTTTGCAACTAACTCCAAAATGTATTTTCTGTTAACATGTCTGTTCAGATGTCGCTCATTAAACAAATTTGCGGTACGGTTGGCACAGTCATAGTTTTTCAAAAAAGGGTAATTATTTTAACTCTTTCTTCTACAGAATACACCATTGTGAAATTAATTTTCGGTAGTACTATCAAGTATCAAACCGACCGATAAACTGAAATAATAAACCGCATTTTTCTCATTCCGATAAGAAATGTTCTGATAGTCAATTTTTTGTTTACAAACCAACAAAACATTGACTGTCAGCACATTTCTTATCGAAATGAGTGAAATGCGTTTTTGCATCTTCAACTGTGAATAATTTTTAAACGAGTTAATAAATGATCTAAAAAATTAGTTTGCTGAATTAACAAAAGAACGAGCTTTCAAATGGTGTAACATTCGACCCATGTTCCCGATTTAAAATATAAGGGTTGTTATCACCACCCTTAAGGGGTTGATGTGACAAATTTGAGTTTTATGTCAAAACATATCCCCCTCAATATTAAAATTGTTTCAGCGTTTATTAATGCGCCACCCTATATATTGCTAACACATGTAGTATACTTAATTGCCAGGTAGTACATTTAAATCTTAAAGACCATTTTTTTGACACAGAGATATACTGAATAGCATAATACGTGTAGCTTTAGAAAACGATGTATATTATGTTGAGGCCCGTCCATCTCTGTGCTACAAGGTAGAAGATAGCTTCGAAACAGTGTTTCGCTTGTAGGTAAAACACAATCGATCGCGGCTGTTCGGCCTCCTCTAACCCCATCACTTGATTTTGTAAGACGTGATCGCATTTTGAGTCCCCGATTCAACTTTATGAACCAACTTGGCGTAAAGGTCTGACACAATACTATCGGAATTGTTTTTGGAGGGACTACACACACAACTTGCGAGTCGTCTTCTATACCCTTGCAAACAATACTTACACCCGCTTCGCAAATAACTTGTTTACTTATCTTGGGATGTGAGTAGAAAGAAAATATCATTATCAGATTTATTCGCTTGTAAAATATAAGTCTATTTTCTAATATGGAACAACTTGATGTAAAATGTAGATTATTTGAGGTAAACTTCATTATTTTTCAAAACTATGGAAATAATACAGGCAATAGAAAATTTGTTTCTGCATCAAACTACAGGAGTTTTTTTTTATGAGTTCAGAATGACATACTGAATGTAAAAACACAAAATCCTTACAAATTAGGAGGGCGGAAGTGCCGCCATTTTGAGAAAAACCGTGTTGGCCTATATATCCGTAACCGTGCACTTTAGGCCAATACTGGTAATGACCTTTATTGTAGATAATTGCATTTCTCATCTTTTTTGTATTTTTTTTGTATCGCTCTCCGTTTACAACTTATACGACTATTAGCATTCATTTATTGACTTTTTTACCTATATCTTTGTTAATATTTGTTTAAAAAATAAAATGCTTATAATTTAACTTTTCAAACGAAAAATTTTCTAGAAATTTTACTTAAAACTTTTTTTCTCAAATTAATATTGGTGAATTTTCTTTAAAAAAATTCACTCTTGAGGAGACCCTTACTTTTTAATTTTGAAAAGAAAATTACAAAACTTGTCAAAAATGTTAGACATCAAACTATGCTTGAATCGCTCGAAAGTATTTATATATCAAGGTAGATTAAAAACAAAACTTCATTAAATCGTGCGGCACCTTTAATTTCAAGCCCTTTATTTTCACTTTGCATTTGACCAACCAAACACTTCTAATTTATCAAACAGAATAATAAAGTATGCTCAAAAACCTCGCCCGGTCTATACTGTTACAAGGCGCTACGTTGTGCCCGGGATATATATTTTAAAAAACCCTTTAGTTTTTTGGTTTATTTAAGAAATCAATATAAATACTTGTAACTTTAGTTAAAATATTCAGCCCTCTATTGAATTTAACGTTGTGGGCGAAACTTTCTTTTTGCTTTAATAAAAAGATTTACGGTAGTTAGTAATATGTCCCCAGATTTAGTTGTCAGTGCTCGTCGCGGGTTACGGCATTCATATAGTAAATCTATATATCAATAAAGAACGTGAGCTCCTTAAATAACGCGCACTTTGCTCATAAGCACATTGTCCTTTAAAATTAGATAATAATTCATAAATTTGTCAAGTAGAAGATTAAGGCAGGTTGTCAACCTTGTCTGTTCAATATGGGCACAATAAATGAACGATGCGTATCCGTAAGTATAGGTGTAGTAATAATTTAGTTTAGAATTATCATCCTCTGATGATGCCAACATTTGTTACCGAAACGATCGTTAGGATTTTTTTTCTTCAAGTGTATTTATCAGTGCTCATCACAGCTTCCGGTATTCACATACTAAATAAATAAGTATTTTGAAAAGCTGTGTTTCGTTAGTCAAAAAATCCAGAACGTAACAGTTGGTGTCAGAAGTGGGATTATTCAAGCTGCTAAAGCAGATATTTTCCAGAATATTCGTTGAGCAGCGTGTATATTTCTTAAATATCTGGAAGATTAGTGTCAGAAGTAACCCACTGGTTGTATTTTTTGGACAGAACAAACTGTGTAGCAACTTAAAATACGTCTATGCCCTAGATACGTAGTGCAACAGTCAATGTGGACACCCTGCTATTGGAATTGATTAAAAAAAGAAAAAAATAAGGCAGCAAAAGAGTTGAAGGAACCACAAAAAAAGAAGCCAGAAAAAATAAAAGAAGAATTCATGGTAAATGGGAAAAGAGATACAGAAGCATAAAAAACAGACGAAGAATAAATGAGACAACGAGATAAAGAAGCTATAAAAAGGGATGAAGAAGCGAAAGAAGAGCTAAAAAAGAAGCGAAGAAGCAAGAGGGGAACTGAAAAAAAGAGACGAAGAAACCAAGAACATTCTGCAAGAACAACCCAGCAAATTTGAAAATATGACTTCATGTATAGTAATAACGAATGAACGAATAAAGCAGGTAAAGCATGACAACTTTCAGCAAGTGGAGGGTAAAGTAAGTGGTACCAGCGACGATGTACATGACAAGCTGACGAGTGTGCAAGAAGTACAAGCGGAAGTACAGCAGAAAATGTAATCACCAGAAAAGAAGTATGATACCCTAACCAAGGGTCAGACTCCAAGATGGCCCCGTCGTAGGAATCCCCAGTCCCATGGGATATTTATCTACGCCAGTTCAGCGCCGCTGCTCCAGCAAATGGTTGGGGCGAGAGAGAGAGAGAGAGAGAGAGAGAGAGAAAGCGACCTCGGTAAATATAGTTCTCAGAGGAGATGCCCTAGATGTGCTCCAAGGTATTCCCAGGGAAGGACAATAAAGTTTCGACAGCATTTGGTAGTACCGAGAAATGAGATTTGGAGACCAGCATTTACAACAGCTGTATCAAACTCAGCTAGACAGTCGCTTTCAGGAATCGGGCGAAGCTCTCCAGCAGTTTGAAGCCGACGTTGCTATATTAACACCATCAGCTTACCCTACAGCCCCGGTGGAATTTTTGAAGCAGCCCTCGCTGCAAACATTCATTGACGGCATCAAGAATACCGACACTCAACAGGCGCTGAGGATGGCAAGACATAAAAGCTTAAACGATGCTTGAGCACATTCGCTAGAGTTTGAAACGGCAAAGCAACCGTCAGAAAGCCATGTCAGAGTTTGCGGTCTCCAAGCACAAAGAGAAAATAAAACATATTTATACAAGATCATGCAGTTACTAGAGAAGATAATAGAACAGATACAGCCTGCGTCTCATGGGAAACCAATAAGAGCTCAGCGTGAAAATACCTTGCTTTGCTGGAACTGTGGCAAAATATCAGGGGCGACTGTTGGGCTCTAAGATCACGCGCAGGGGAGAAAGTGAAGCTAATGCCGGTAACCGTTTCTCAGATTAGCGGATACGTAAGCAGTAATAACACTCAGATGGTCATGGACACAGGCGCACCCAGGATGATTATTCACCGCGACATGGTTCCAAGATGGCGAGTAAGAGAGCCAGGTAGAGTGTACAGAGTAAATGTAGCCGGTGATGATCGGATACAGGTATTTGAAGAAACTGACGTCGAGCTGCAAATTGGGACATGGTAGGCAAAGTAGACTTGCCGCCATATCAAACCCGATTATAATTGGCTTGGACATACTCCATGGTCAGTGCGTTAAACTTGACCTTGGCATTAACATCCTGACTATCGGCAGTGAAGAAATAATAATGTCAACTGGCAGTAACCTGGTAGTGCGGAAAATTACTATAGAGGAAAATAGGAACGTCTGCCGTAAAATGTCATTCCAGTGAATTGAGCTGTGTGAAAAAGAGACGACCCAGGTACTTAGCCACGAGCAAGTAGAAAATAAGTTAAGGGAGAAGTGAAAGACAAAGGATGTAAAGACCATGCAAATGTAAAAACAAGCCAAAAAAAATTTTGTTAACACATATGTAGGAACAGAGCTGATGCCGACATGAAGAATGGGGCTTGCAGAGATACTTATGCAAATAGAAACACCAGAACAAAAGCAATTGTGCGAAAGAACCTGTGCAACGTAAGACCTTCACTTGAAGAGAACTCCGACATATTGACGAGAAGAAAATCCATCCATTCTCTTGTCAGAATGCACATACATATAAATCTACCGCATTAAGGCCCGTTATGACGTGCGAGCTAATCTGGCTGATTTTTAAGAAGATCGGGTGTGGTTCTACAATCCAGTACGGCGCAAAGGACGGTCACAGAAACAACAGATTCTATGGGAAGGTCCGTATGAAGTGGTCAAAAGCATCAATGACGTTATCTGTCGTATTCAGCAGAGTCCAAAGAGCAAGATAAAGGTGGTTCATATGCACAGGCTTACGCCATACCAAGAAACGTCAGAATTCGACCAGAGCGGTCGAATGTAAGAAGGGGTGCAGTGTCACATATGTCACTATGAGAATTGAGTTTATGAACTTTGTTACTTCTATGGTCACAGACAGGTTGTAAAGTGTGTTGGTAATAGCGAATTATCTAGAGTTATATTTCGAGAACGAACTAGAAGTCACAAATACTGTACAATATAGAAAAGCATGGAACTACTCTATAGACAATATAAATAGGCGAGCCGAAGATAAAGGAATTCAGTCAGTAGTGACTTAGGGTTGGTGCATAATAAGTGATCATAGCAGGCGCATAGTGGAATATACTTCTATGGACACATAGTAATAGAAAGAAATATTTTAGTTGATTTTGTTGAAAAATAGTTGGTTATAAAAATTAATAGTTTGATAAGCTGTATTTTGTTAGTCAGAAAATCGATAACCCCGAAGAAGGTACCAATATATTTACGATTTAAAGGTTATATTGCCTACAAAATTTTATGTTTTTAAGTTTAAGAAACAATGTTTGACTTTGAAAGAACTTTTATGAAAAATCGCTAAAATAACGCAGTTGCTGCATAAAGACTTTTTAGCCACGATCAATTTTCAGAAACAACATTGAATATTACGTGTTAACTAATGCTTTTGGTGAACATGCTCTTAACTTTCGCTATTCTACTTTAATTCGAAAAGACACCCCAATAATTTACAGTAAGCAAACGGCTGAGGTGGTGCAGAATAAGTAAAACCATATTAGTGATAGAAGCGGCATGATAACGTAAAGCTTTGGTAATCAGGGGCTTAGCGACAAGCTTAGGAAATCTTGCTAATGACGAAGGCGCAAGGAAAGCAGTGTTGCAAATTTAATAGGAAGTTTGCGGAATATGTGTGAATCTAAAGTCAATATTACGTTTTACTAACAAAAGCAGAAAAGTTTTGAGGAGATATTTATATTACGGCTGACCAAAATTTGGTTTGAAATATTTTAGAACTAATGGGTAGATCCTAAAAAATTATGGTAATGGATTGAGACGTCACAATGATTTTTAGTGAATTTTCATTGAGAAAGTTCACTAATAGATATATATATATATATATATATATATATATATATATATATATATATATATATATATATATATATATATATATATATATATATATATATATACAGTGTGTCCAAGATAAGGAGGGGATAGCATGGGGAAATCGGAAACCGTAAGAGATACAGGGTGGCTTAAATTAGGAAAAAGTTGGCTATCGTAGAGCTCAATTAAATGGTATTTTTAAATTTTGGAAATTCTAATTAGTTCCGGAGATACTCGGAAAAAAACAAAATTCGCCAATTTCGTTTTTTTTCTGACGTTATTTGAGAAGATATTGAAAAACAGAAAACACTTTCTTACGTACACTTTTTTAACTCTACATGTTGGTGTTTACAGATTTTTTATTTGACGTTATGTCTCCGAGAAACCATCTTTAACTTTAATTTTTTAAATACGGCTCTGCAATTTTCATTTCAAAAGCTAAAACCATTTTCAAATCTTAATTATAGGATGTATCATTTGTAACGGTTTTAATTATTTGTTCAGCTTGTTTTAGTCAAAAAACAAAATTATTTAGAAAAAATCTGCTGACTACGGCCTGGATATTCGAAAAGCGTTTATTTCGGTAAGGTCGTACCTTTCAAAATGTCAATGAAGCACAACATTTTCAGTAAGATTCTTCAAACTTATTAATGAAAGAGAAACACATGTGCAATAAATAAACCAATAAAATAACTTAAATTCATGAAATGTAGGTACCTTATTAACTAATGAATATTATATGTAAATATATTATCTGCCTTACTTATAAGAGATGTTCAAACAAATCATCATTATTTTCTAGGCATAGGTAACATCGTCTAATTGTGGAACCCAAAACATTGTTTACTGCATCTGGTGTAATCGTTTGCAATTCTTGCAAAACCAGTTGACGTAATCGTTCCTCCGTGTGAAATTTTCGTTGTTATACGTAGTTTTTGACATACCCCCAAAGACAGAAATCAAGAGGTGTCAGATCCGGCGATCGCGGAGGCCAAGAAACCACTGAATGCGTACCTATCCATTTGTCAGGAAACTTGCTTGATAGGTATCCTTAAACAACTTTTAAATTATGAGCCGGGGCCTCGTTTTGTTGAAACCAGATGTTATTGACTTCTTACGCAAAATAAAGCTTGCAGTAGATTTTGGCGTCCCAGTTACTCTTTCCCCTCCTTATCTTGGACACACTGTATATATATATATATATATATATATATATATATATATATATATATATATATATATATATACATTTATATATCGAAACCAAATTTTGGAGTTCCCTTTATTTTGTTAATATCTTGGACGAGTTCGTTAGATAGTTTTGACACTGAAATACTTTTAGAATAAAATGCGAAAAACTGTGAGAACGCAGTATCTTTGTATCTTTTAAATTACTAAAATTATGAAACTAAAACTTAACGCGCACGTAGATATTGTATAAGTGGTCATCTCTACCAAAATTGAACTTAATCGGTTAAGTAAATTTTGAGTTATAATCAAATGAAAAATAAACCATTTACGATATGACCTGAAATTATATCTGAATGAGTGCCTATAATGTTAGACAAGGTCAGACAGATATATCAGGGTTACGCTGCCATTGCAAACAAATGCTTAAAATCTAACTTCAAACGAACAGGCTACAAAATATGTCACAATAAACAATCAGCAGGGTTGTCATTTGCCGAAACTGTCATCTGAATCTGAAGATATCACAAAAATATATAGTTATAGATAAAATTTTTAATGAAAGTGTTTCAATTTGTTTAAAGGCAATCTAAAACTACGTTTTATTAAGTATAAATATTAATATTCCCATTATTCACGATATTTGAAAGTCATCTCCGTATCCTAGTTTAATCTGACAACTGTTAGCTATTTGTCATTTGTTATTTTGCCAACTAACAGCAGGGGAAGTCAAATTCAAGGTTATATTCTTCCACTTTGTTCACAGACATCATAAACAAAAAAGAATATAACCTCTAAATCTACTCCGCTAATCCCTTAGAATACAACTCAAAATTCGAAAAACTCAATGTTCTATAAACTTTGAGTGAAGTTAAGTTTTGGTACGTAGCAAGGGCTTTCCCAAGGCAACGTATCCACCAAATTTCATTAACATAGCTTTGTAATTTTCGGAGAAAAAAATTTTTTTCGAAGAAAAACTCAAAAATTTCTCGGAAAACCTCCCGGGAAACATATATAAATTGAAACTGACCCCGGATAAGGGTCCCAGGGGTCCTAGTTCGCGCTCATTTGAAAAAATGTATGCAAAGTCTCACCATCCATACCTTTCTGTTAGTGAATTTTCTTAATGAAAATTTACTAATAATGTAAAAGCTACAATCAAAATGATAAGAGTAGCTGTAGAAAGAGTCTTGCTGAGATGACAAGGCGACCTTTCCTATAGACTGTGATGACGTTGATGCTGCTAAGTATTATAATAAACAAATCATTACTTAAATTATTCACATGTTTACTATAATATTAAATTCGAAATTTTCTTCAGTGTGATTGGGTGATCACAAATGGTGGAAGCGCTTGAAATGAAACTCTTACAATCGATGAAAGCAGCAACATATAATAAAATTTTACTGATCATAACATCGAAAGCAAGCCTCAGTAAGGCATAATAATAATAAACGATGTGTTAAATTTAATATAAAACGCGCGCTACATAAACCCAAATTATTTTTACCTGAACCTAACAATTGGTGGAGGCGCTAATCGCAACTTTATGACAGTAATTCGAAATTTATGAGTAGCCGTGGCTACCCGTGAGTTTTATATGCTAAATATAAATTCCTTGAAATTAAATATAAGCTTTAGCAAACATATTGTATACAAGGTATAAACTTGTATATAATATATATATATATATATATATATATATATATATATATATATATATATATATATATATATATATATATATATATATATATATATGTATGTATGTATGTATCCAACCGATAACTCAAAAAATAATTAACCGATTTCGATGAAACTCAGCAAGTGTCTTTCTTTTATTAATGACTTCGATGAATTCGTTAGCGAGAAAAATCGGACAAGGTTTTCCGAAAATAAATTTAAGTTTTCTTTCGAAAAAAATTTTTTCTCCAAAAATTACAAGTATTTGTTAATGAAATTTGGTGTATATGTTCCCTTGGGAAAGAACTTACGAAACACCGAAATTCAACTTTCTAAATTTATAGAAAATTGAGTTATTCAAATTTGGAGTTTTCTTTCGAAAAAAAAAATTATCCGAAAAATACAAAGTTATTTTAATGACATTTGGTGGATATGTTACCTTGGTAAAAGTTTTACTACGTGCCAAAATTCAACTTTCTAAGTTTATAGAAAATTAAGTTATCCAAGTTTGAAGCATTTAATAAAAATTCACTACCATACCGCACTTGCTGCGTCCCGAACTTTTTCTAATATAAATTAACTGTAATTTTTGCTTCCGTTACAGTGTTTCTATTCGTTAGTATCAAACAGACGTTATTTTACTCAAAACGTTGTTGGTTGAATATTCAATTCATTTATCCGAGGGACGGGATTTAAACACACCCTTAGTAACGACCGTGCTTGAGAGTTATACTTTTAGTGAATTTTCTTTTAAAAATTCGCTAAGAGGGGTCGCGACTTTCAAATTATTAAAAAATTTCTTAAAATAAGCGCGAACTAGGCCCCCTAAGGCATATACACAGGGTCAGTTTCGATTTTCATATGTTTATATATATATATATATATATATATATATATATATATATATATATATATATATATATATATATATATATATATATATATATATATATAGATGTGTGTGCCTTTGAACCGAAGGGTACTGGGTTCGATCCCGGCGTACTCCTTTCACTTTTTCAGTACAAACTGTAAAATTAACATCAACCGAGGTTCTGGCATTGTATTTGAGCAAGTTGAATGTCTGCACTTTCCGCTCTTCGGAGGGGGCGTAAAGCCGTCGGTCCCGTGTCCATGCGATGTTGGGCACGTTACAGATCCCCACCCTCCTTACAGAAAGAAAGGGGTTCAGCAACATTTCCAGGATAGTGAGGTGAAACTGCTCCCTGGCGTCGGTGATTGGCCATAATTGCGGAAATAGGCCGACGTTAAAGAAACAAAACACACACACACACACACACACACACACACACACACACACACACACACACACACACACACACACACACACATATATATATATATATATATATATATATATATATATATATATATATATATATATATATATATATATATATATATATATATATATATATATATATATATATATATATATATATAAGGTGACTCATTGAAAACGACACAGACCGATTTGCATCCAGAGAAATTTTTTTTAAGAAACGCTGAAATGCGTCAATTTTAATATTGAGGGGGACATGTTTTGACATAAAACTCAACTTTGTCACATTAACCCCTCAAGGGTGGTGATAACAACCCTTATATTTTAAATAGGGAACATAGGTCGAGTGTTACATCATTTGAAAGCTCTTTCTTTTCTGAATTCAGCAGATTAATTTTTTTGGAAGTTTTATTACCTTGTTTAAAAATTATTCACAGTTGGAGTTGCAACAATGTATTTTATTCACTGTGATGAGAAACGCACTAATTAGTCAATTTTTCGTTAAAAAAACTAAAAAACAAAATCAAACGTTCAAAACTGTTTATTTAGTTAAGTAAGTGTTCAAATTGTTGACCACCAGCTTCCATACAAAAGTACAAATTTTGTTCAAAACGAGCTCTGACATTCTGGAGCATTTGTGGAGTTATTAGGCGGAATTCTTTAACAATGCGTCGTCGTAATTCTTCCAAAGACTCCGGTTCTGTTGCGTAAATTCTACTCCTAAAATGGCCCCATAGGAAGAAGTCTAAAGGAGTTTAATCCGGTGATCTAGGGGGACACTCAATAGCACCTCTACGCCCAGTTCATTGTCCTGGAAACTCTCTGTTCAAAAAGTCCCTAACACGTTGTGAAAAATGCTAATTGATTTTCTTGATAGCGATCATCATTTTCAACAATGTCAATTAATATAGGGTAAACGATATCTTCTTGTAACTCCAAATACGTTTCGCTACTCAAATTTCCGTCAAGAAAAATTGGTCCGATTAAACGGTCTCCAAAAATGCCAGTCCAGACATTCAGTTTCTGTGGAGTTTGAGTGTGGACTTCGTGAAAATTTCTTGGATTATTATGTGCCCAATAACGACAATTATGACAATTGGCTGTAGAGTTTAATAAAAGCGTACACTGGTCTGAAAAACAGATATTGAACAGAAAGTTCCCGTTATCAGCTATTCGTGCAGTCATAACTTCAAAAAACTCCAGCCGTCGATCCAAATCATCTTCATTCAGTTGTTGTACAAGATGAATTTTATACGGGTGAAATTTATGATGCCAATATTCGCTAAATAGTTCTTTTTTTGATGTTTGAAACAGTGGCCAATTTTCTCGTGCTTAAAGTTGGGTCTGCAGCAATTTGTCCTAAAACTTCAATCTCAGTAGTCTCATTTCTAACCGGAAATTCACGTTCAGGATCCCGTTTTTTGTTGGCTACTGAACCACTGTGTCGAAACTTTGCAACTAACTCCAAAATGTATTTTCTGTTAACATGTCTGTACGGATGTCGTTCATTAAGCAAATTTGTGTTTCCTTTGGGAACATTTTTATAACTACGGAAACAACAAAGTAAGCGCAACCAAATTACGCGTGTTTGTATTACAAAAAGTGAACCACGTACCAAAATTTAGGTATGTTAAAAGACAAAAAGTTATAGGCTTTTAAGAAAATAAAATTGGGGGTTTCCTCAAGACCTCAAAGTCGTGATTTGAAACGTCAAAATTGGCAACATTTAGTCAAAGAATCTCAAACAAATACGGGTTATGTAAAGAAAATGTTGCAAGAAGAGTGTTCTACAAACCCTTAAGTTTCAGCTTTAAAAATCGCTGACCTTCATTTTACTAAAATGTTTCCAGAAAATTCATTTCAAACAGATTCTTTCTCTGATGCTTTGGTAGTAGTTTTACTTAAGTTTATGGTTTAATAGTCTCAAATTTTTAGCTAATTTTCGTAGAAAAAAATTCTTTATTGAGGAGACCGCTACATTGGAATTTTAAAAAGATTTCTTTAAACGAGTGCAAACTGGACCCCCTAAAATCCATAACGGGGCTCAGTTTCAGCTTTTATCTGTTCACATATATACAAGGTGACGCATTACAACGGTAAAGGTCAATATCATTCTTATTATGCGAAATACGAAAAATATAAATATACGTTATAGGTTCTCTTCAGCTGCATCTTATAAAATTATGTACAATTATATATTAATTATATAAATTATTGACATTCACGGGGTGGCCCATAAAAGTCGTGCGACCTACATTTTTTTTAACATTTGTTATATTATTCCAATTTTGCATTTTTCATCGAAATATGATGCATGTTTGTAAAAAAAATCGAGACGCAGTAGGTGCGCTTTGGTAGAAAATTATTGAATGCTTCAAATTTCAACTTGCTATTAACCCAAGGTTAGTTGGCTAGGAGACCAGTTTTTTGGGAAACATTTTTCTAGTTTATTTTCGGAAAATGTTTGTACATTTTCAAACAAGAAGTTATTTTGGTAATATATGTGACGTCGTTTTTACTCTATATGTTATACCGGTAACCAAATTAATGCCTGCTTGCATTAAAAACATATTTGCTCTTAAAAACACTTTTATACAAATTCACTTTCATAGGGAACTTGATGCGTCCAGAGTTTTTTTATCTTGCAGTATTTTTAAATATAGGGTGATGCATTGAAAACGAAACATACCGATTTGCGTCCAGAGAAATTTTTTTCAGAAACGCTGAAACACGTCAATTTTAATATTGAGGGGGACATGTTTTGACATAAAACTCAACTTTGTCACATTAACCGCTTAAGGGTGGTGATAACAACCCTTATATTTTAAATAAATAACATGGGTCGAGTGTTACATCGTTTGGAAGTTTTATCAACTCGTTTAAAAATCATTCACAGTTGAAGATGCAGAAACGCATTTCACTCATTCCGATAAGAAATGTGCTGATAGTCAATGTTTTGTTGGTTTGTAAACAAAAAATTGACTATCAGAACATTTCTTATCGAAATGAGAGAAATGCGGTTTATTATGATTATATTATATTTGATACTTGATGGTACTACCGAAAATTAATTTCACAATGGTGTATTCTGTAGAAGAAAGAGTTCAAATAAATACTCTTTTTTTCAATAACGATGACTGTGCCTACCGTACCGCAAATTTATTTAATGAACGACATCCGAACAGACATGTTAACAGAAAATACATTTTGGAGTTAGTTGCATAGTTTCGACAAAGTGGTTCAGTAGCCAACAAAAAACGGGATCCTGAACGTGAATTTCCGGTTAGAAATGAGACTACTGTGATTGAAGTTTTAGGACAAATTGCTGTTTCAAACATGAAGAGAAGAACTATTCAGCGAATATTGAAATATCATAAATTTCACCCGTACAAAATTCATCTTGTACAACAACTGAATGAAGATGATTTTGATCGGCGGCTGGAGTTTTGTGAAGGTATGACTGCACGAATAGCTTATAATGGAAACTTTCTGTTCAATATCTGTTTTTCAGACGAGTGTAAGTTTTTATTAAATTCTACAGTCAATCGTCATAATTGTCGTTATTGGGCAGATAATAATCCAAGAAATTTTCACTAAGTCCACACTCAAGCTCCACAGAAATTAAATCTCTGGACTGGCATTTTTGGAGACCGTTTACTCGGACCAATTTTTCTGGAAAGCAATTTGAGTGGAGAAACGTAGTTACTAGAAGATATCGTTTACCCTCTACTAGTTGAGATTGTTGAAAATGATTGTCGCTATCAGGAAAATCAATTAGTGTTTCAACAAGATGGAGCTCCTCCGCATTTTACACAACGTAGTAGGGAGTTTTTGAACAGAAAGTTTCCAGAGCAATGGATTGGGCGTAGAGGTGCTATTGAGTAGCCCCCTAGATCACCGGATTTAACTCCTTTAGACTTCTTCCTGTGGGGACATTTAAAGAGTAGAATTTTCGCAACAGAACCGGAGTCTTTGGAAGAATTACGACGACACATTGTTGAAGAATGTCGTCTAATAACTCCACAAATGCTCCAAAATATCGGAGCTCGTTTTGAACAAAATTTGTACTTTTGTATGGAAGCTAGTGGTCAACAATTTGAAGACTTACTTAACTGAATAAACATTTTTGAACGTTTGGTTTTGTTTTTTAGTTTTTTTTAACCGGAAATTGACTAATTAGTGCGTTTCTTATCACAATTAATGAAATACGTTCTTCCAACTACAACTGTCAATAATTTTCAAACTTCCAAAAAATTAGCCTGCTGAATTCAGAAAAAAAAGAGCTTTCAAATGATCTAGCACTCGACTCATGTTCCCTATTTAAAATATAAGGGTTGTTATCACCACCATTAAGGGGTGGATGTGACAAAGTTGAGTTTTATGTCAAAACATGTCTACCTCAATATGAAAATTGACGTTTTTCAGCGTTTGTTAAAAAAAAAATTCTGGACGCATATCGGTCTGTTTCGTTTTCAATGCGCCACCCTGTATGTGGTTATTAAAATTGTCCAGTGTACAGTACACACAATTTAATATTGTCCAAAAGAAGCAACTCTTTTTATTTGCTTTATCGGTGGCTTTGTGGAAAAAGTTTTTGTAAGAAAAACTTCCCATTAACAAAATCTAACAGTTGTTAATTTTTTTTTAATCCTAACTATTCTGAATAATTTTTCAGGCTTCTGACAGTCATCTTCCTTATCGCACCAGGTAGAGCGTCATCTTGCTGAGGTTCTGCCTTTCCATTACAGCCCGTCGATCACTTTTCAAAAATTAGTAAAATTGAATTCCGTATCGACGAAAAAGTAATAACTAGTGTGTTAATGGTGTCTGGTTCGTGGATTGTAGTTATCGCGAATTCCTATCAAAGTGAACTGTATCGTGTTATGATAATTAAATCACCTGGGAACGTATAACTTAGGTATATACTTAAATTAATATAAACTATATACTCCTTATGTACATCAGAAAGCTACTTATTTGAGTTAAATGATTTTATCTGTTATCTTATGATATAATTTTACATAGCCATCAATTCTTTATTTTAAGTGTTTACATAAGCTCATTTACTGTATCTTATATTTTTTTAAAAGAGCAAAGACTTGTCTTGTCTAATAATTCCCTATCTTCTAATTTAGTACCTGTTGGGCTGTATCTATACAATAACTAAATAAAAATATTCGCACTCGTTAAGTGCTCAATCAACAAACTGCACGTAGGCGGCGGTGTCGAATTCATACAACTTTTATTATTATTATATTTAATATTATACAGTCCTTTCGAAAAGCAACGAATAAATTCATTATTACTGAAATTGAGTATATTTTTTTAAATCCTCTGACACGTCGATTTTGTTTTAAGCACAGACACTTTTTGACATACAACCCATATTTGTAACGTCATTGTTGTTCGAGATATAAAGTCACCGACAATTTTTTTAAAAAGCAACCCCCAATTTCGACCACGCCATTTGAAGGGGGGTGTAATTCTACGTACACATCGTCAAAAATTATAGTTGCCTGATAGTAGCCTAGGAGACCATGAATGTTTTTTATTGCTGTCAGATAAAAACTTGAAATCGTACTTCGGTAAATAGCTTTTTCGGTTTTAGTGAATTTTCTTTAAAAAAATTCACTAATGAGGAGATCCCGAGGAGATTTTGAAAAAATTTCTTCAAATGGGCGCTAATTAGGCTCTCAGAACACATATCCGGGGTCAGTTTTAATTTTTATATGTTTATATATATATATATATATATATATATATATATATATATATATATATATATATATATATATATATATATATATATATATATATATATATGTACGTACGTAGTATCACACCGATAACTCAAAAAATAATGGGCCGATTTTGATTAAATTTGGTGAATATCCAGGAAAATCGGCCCAGGTTTTCCCGGAAAATTTTGTGTTTTCTTTCCAAAAAAATTTATATCTCCGGAAATAACATAGTAAGGGCAACCAAATTTGGAACACGTGTTTGTATTATAAAGCGCGAACCACGTACCAATTTGGGTCTCTAAGTTTAAAGATAAGAAAGTTACAGGCAGTTAAAGAAAAAATATTTGGAGTTTTCCTCAAAACGTCAAACTCGCAATTTTGAACGTCAAAATTGCCAATGTTTAGGCACAGAACTTGAAACAAATAAGTTACACGGGTTTATATCGCTATAATGTTAGTAAGTATTATTATACCTTACTCGATAAAAAAGAATGAAATGGAATCACCCCGTGTTTTCGGTTCTAAAGTTCTGGTCTTCTTGCTTTACTTATGCGCAACCCTGTATATATAGTTTTCGCAAAAAAAAGTGTATACCATTTCTATTAAAATTCACAACGATAACACACTTGTTCCGTCCAGAAATAATTAAATCTAAGATATCTTATTAAAGTCAATGAATTTCTTAAATAAATAAAGTAAGGGAAGTAAGGCAGAAGTGAGATCAATTTAAATTCCTTTTAATGTGACAAACCTGTAAAACAGTATTTGGAGAAGCTGTCGTTTTTAGTACTAAATCTCCAAAGAGACCTTTAAATACATCAGCCAAACACTGATCGTATAAAAAAACCACGCAGAGCATGAGAGTGAAAGCACCCAATAACTTCATATTTCCGAAAGCTAAGCGCGCCATTCAGTGTGACACAGATTAAATTCCGTTATTTGTTATTTTCATCTCAAACACTTCAGTGTCAGTCAAACCTCTCTCTTTTTTATATAAAATCAATCTATATCTTCATGTATTCCCTTCCAGTCGCTCCGGTGTGTCAGGACTCCGAGGTGACAGTGATTGGGGCCTCGCTGGATGAGGTGCTACGTGTGAGGTGCCATGTGGCCGCCGATCCGAGCGATGTGACTTTCGTCTGGCAGTTCAATAATAGTGGTGAAAGTTTCGATGTTTCACCAGCAAGGTTCGCCACTTCCAGCGGCAATGTTAGCGAGCTAATGTACACTCCGGCATCTCAAAGAGACTACGGCACTTTGACCTGCTGGGGGAAGAACAGTATAGGCAGGCAACTGGAGCCATGTGTTTTTCAAGTCGTTCCTGCAGGTATGTTATGTACTAGATTATTTTCTTTGTTTGTTGTATCGTGTAGAATGTATGTGTTCAAATGCAAGGATGTAAACGGAATAATTCTCCACTAGCCGCAGACTTTTAGTGACTTTTCGTAGAAAATTTTCACTAATGGGGAGATCCCGACTTTTGAATTTTAAAACATTTGTTCAAATGAGTACTAGGACCTCTACAACCCATATCCGGCGCCAGTTTCAATTTATATATATATATATATATATATATATATATATATATATATATATATATATATATATATATATATATATATATATATATTCAGAAAGATTTCCGCGGTCTTTAATGTGAGACATACTTGGTTCTCGGGTTGAACCGCGTCCAGAATTTATGAAAACTCGAAGTCTCGGCTCCTGTTTTTGGACCATTTTCAAGAGGTAAAGAAAATATGTAAGGACACTCTAAGGGCTCAATCTGCCTACTCCTTACAGCGGTGGACACAAGTGGGTTGGGTTGTTGTAGCTCGATTACGGGGCATCAATCTGCCTACTCCCCAAATCTCGCCGGAGGTCGTCTGTGAGGCCTCAGTACGTTCAACCCTAGGCCTCAGAGAGATCTGGCAGTTCGTTGCAAGCCTTGTATTTTATATGTCGTTCCATCTACCTGCTTCGTTATCAGTGAAAGTAGTAGGATCACGGTCAATTAAGTGGGGGGCTTTGGTCACGGTACTTAGAGGATGAGGAGAATTAAGATCACCGGCATTTGTTGAGACAGATAATGGGACAATAAAATTGTCTGTGGAATTTATTTGCTTCTTGTGTGTTTGTAATGAAGATATAATAAGTTTCCAAGTAGTTGGAAGGCAAACAATCGGGACGTTTTTCAATCTCGATTGCTTCGCGGATAGTTCTCGTTTTAAAGTTGTAAACCGGTGCTACGTTGCTACGGTCTCCAGAAAATCCATAAGCCTGATATTCCCATTTGCCCTATCGTAAGTGCCCACCGATCACCCACACAAAAAATTTCAAAACATCTAGCCAAAACTCTCCTACCATTAGTAGAAAACGCTATATCCTATGTCAAAAACTCCACCCATTTCATTGACCTTCTTCAAAGCAACACCATTTCTCAAAACGACATGCTAGTTAGCTTTGATATAGTTTCTTTATTCACTAATATACCTCTATCTGAAACCCTTGAAATTCTCAAAAATAAACACAATATTTCCCACGATACCTTAGCTCTTCTAGAACCCTGCACTTCTAATGCTTATTTCCTTTTTAAAAACAAATTTTACAAACAAGTTCGAGGTGCTCCAATGGGTTCACCACTCTCTCCTGCATTGGCTAATCGTTATCCTAACGCCCAATCTCACCATCACCCATTGCAACTAAATTCCGTGGTTCGAACACTAGTAACACGATCTCTTAGACTAACGGACAGCAACAATAAACAGACAGAATTAAACTTTTTAAGACAGACATTGCTAGAAAACGCATACGACAACAATCACATACTACTAAATATTAGAAACGCTTAACAACAAACCATTACACCACAACAAGAACAAGCAGAGTCCACACAAGGACACACAGCGTTTTTACCATACATTAAAGGTGTCACCGACAAAATCAGCCGAATTTTTAGAACCCATAATATCAAAACCGTATTCACAACAGAGCAAAAACTGTCAAATCTGATAAAAACTCCCAACGATACGATTCCAAACGATTCCTTCGGAGCTTACGAAATTCCTTGTTCTGACTGTTTCCGAACTTATGTAGGACACACAAATAGACGCATCCACAATAGAATATATGAGCACACCCTTGCAGTTAGAAAATCCAACCCCTCATCGGCGCTGGCCATGCATCATATTCATACAGGACATAAAATAGACTTCGATAATGCCAAAACAATAGCACCGGTTTACAACTTCAAAACGAGAATTATCCGCGAAGCAATCGAGATTGAAAAACGTCCCGATTGTTTAAATAAGAGAGATGATGGTCTTCGCCTTCCGACTACTTGGAAACCTATTATATTAGTGAATTTTCGTAGAAAAAATTCACTAATGGGGAGATCCCGACTTTTGAATTTTGAAAAATTTTTTGCAAATGAGCGCGATCTAGGACCCCTAGAACCCATATCCGGGGTCAGTTTCAATTTTTATATGTTTATTTATTTATATATATATATATATATATATATATATATATATATATATATATATATATATATATATATATATATATATATATATATATATATATATATATATATATATATATATATATATATATATATATATATATGTATATATACGTATCACACCGATAACTCAAAAAATAATAGGCCTATTTTGATAAAATTTGGCATGTACCTTTCTTTTGTAAATGGCTTGGATAAGTTCGTTAGTCAGGAAAATCGAATGAGGTTTTCCGCGAAAATTTTGAGTTTTCATTCGAAAAAAATTCCTATCTCAAAAAGTAATTAGCCGATTTAAATAAAATTTAGCATGTACCTTCCTTTTGTAAATGGCTTTGACAAGTTTGTTAGTCAGGAAAATCTGACAAGGTTTTCTGGGAAAATTTTGAGTTTTCATCCGAAAAAAATTTTTATCTCAAAGAATAATAGGCAGATTTTGATATAATTTAGCATGTACCTTCCTTTTGTAAATGGCTTTGATAAGTTCGTTAATCAGAAAAATCGGACGAGGTTTTCCGAAAAAATTTTGAGTTTTTATTTGAAAAAAATTTTTATCTTAAAAAATAAAAAATCTATGATAACCAAATTTGGTAGGTAGGTTTGAGATATAAAAAGTAAACTATACACCAAAATTTAGATTTCTATGTTACAAGAAAAAAAAGTTATAATAAAATATTTTGTGCAAGATCATTTCTATGAAAATTCACTACCATAACGCACTTGCTGCGTCCAGGCTTTTTTCATTACAAACACATAAAAAGAAAATAAATTCCACAGACAATATTATTGCGCCATTATCTCTCGCAACAAATTCCGGTGACCCTTTTAATCCTCTTCATCCTCTAAGTACCATGACCAAAGCCCCCCACTTAATTGACCGTGACCCTACTACTTTCACTGATAACAAAACAGGTATACGGAA